>JADLZN010004086.1:0-451288 GCA_018155175.1 Sinocyclocheilus anophthalmus
GCATTTTAATTGTTACAAAACATTAGGCAACGGATGTGCTTTAGTCTTGAGCCCATTTCTAGAATTACATCATTCATAATCCATCCATCTTTTGGATTAATTTTAGTCAAGAATTAATTTTAATCAAGGATTAGTTGTCCCACACACAGCGGCTTGCATGTAGCATCAACACATATGTTGGATAAAAGGCACTTTAATAATACTGATGTTTAATAGTCATAATAAAATGTTGTTTTGACAGGTAAAGGCACCTTTAAAAGCGAAAGGTTCCAGGGTTTGATGGCTCTGTACCATGAAAGACGCTTTTTAAAAAACTCAGGATGCAGCTACAAGAAACAAACACCCTCAAAAACTTTGATATCAAACACAGTAAAATTTATAATAAATATATAAAGTCTACATAATTGCATTTTAGGGTATTTATTTATTTATTTATTGTTTGATTAACAAAATAGGCCGTAGTAAGGATTAATAAGGAAAACAAGCAGATGTTATACTACGAATTATTTAATAAATAATAGTAACTCATTTATGTTAGTTATGCCTATAATGAACAGCAAACAAAAAAATTATAATTTGTAAAAAAAAAAATATATATATTTTTTAAAAATTATTACTAAAATATTCTTTAATTCTCTTTAAAACTTCTCTTTATAATTTTTTTTATAAAAATTAAAAAAATGAGGTATTATACATATTTTACAGTATTTATACAGTTATTATCAGTACTAGGCTTATTAATACAATGTGATAATTTTTTCCTTCTCTAATCCGTTTTTCTGACATTAGAGATTTTATTCATTTCAATGAGATTATAATTATATAAATGAATTGAATACATATACCATTATATACCATGTACATGTCATAAACTTAATTAAAAATGTAGGCTAATTGTAGTTTGCATAAAGAAAATTATGCCAGGACCATTAAGATTTTTTTATTGTGAAATTTTCATGTCAATTACAGCATTATATATATGACCTTCTGTTAAGATAATATACAAAAATAATAAACAATTACACACACATTAAATTGTATTTGTATATATAAAGAGAGAAAGAATTAGGAGGTTTCTGGTGAATTTAGAAAGAAAACTCCTGCATGTTCCTGACACATTAATTAATAATTCAATTAAGACCAAAATTATACTACAAAATGCTTTTCCATATATGTTTGAGACCCTAACCATCACCCATTACACATCTCACCTTAGTTCACATAATGCACATGTGAGGCAGCAGCAAGGGGTTAAAATCCCTGAACTCTCTTCCCTGGACACAGTCACAGCATCTGGCCTGTCCAACTATTAAATCCTGTCCTCATCTCTGCTAAGACAGACGGACAGCCAGACGAGCCATTCGCAGTCTACAGCTGCCCCACAGCCATCCAATAGCAGTTCAGAAAAGTAGGAGGGACA
This sequence comes from Sinocyclocheilus anophthalmus, assembly GCA_018155175.1. Taxonomy (NCBI): domain Eukaryota; kingdom Metazoa; phylum Chordata; class Actinopteri; order Cypriniformes; family Cyprinidae; genus Sinocyclocheilus; species Sinocyclocheilus anophthalmus. The sequence continues at coordinate 1,421 of JADLZN010004086.1, forward strand.
TTACTGGATCACATAGCTTGGGTTTGTAGCATCCTTGTAGCTCTTCTCGTTTTGCCTTTGAATAAAATGCTATGAAAGGAAACCAGAAAACAGCTGAGAAGGAAGAAAAAGAAAACCGAGATGGGATTGTACGGAGGGAGAAATGTGGTGAAGTAGGGGGAAAACCTTTCCATGCACATCTCTCTGACACTTCCCGTTCGGGATGGGCTACATTTCAAAGAACTCATTGATTGTCGGGATTGATTCGTTTCAGGCGGGGCCAAACTCCTAATCACTTCTGTTTCATCGGTTGACACGGACAGAATAAGACATCGAGAGACGAGACCTGCTGATGCGTGCTTATAGATCAGACTCTTTACCTTTCTTATTGCACCTGCTTGTTCTGACTGGACAACGTTGATTTGCATGTGACCACATGTAGTGATTGCATCCGTGCCAGGGGAATTCTATTCATTCCCTGCAGCAACCCATCGACAAAATTTGAATATGGCTACATGTTCCCAGTAGTTCCTGATTTGATGATATCAACACATTTTACGTGTGAAACGTTCTCCAAATTTTTATATATCAACAAATAAAACAAGAAAAAAATAAAGAGCATGCTGCAATGCGGGATGTCATTCCAGCTGCCAGAAGGAAGGTATACAAGATGGATGGGTTTTTTATGGGTGATTATTATTATTATTATTATTATTATACTACTCCTTTTTTATTTATTTTTTATAATATTTATAAAGGATGATATAATAACATTGATAATATTGATATATAATAAGATTCTACTCATTTGCAAAAGTGTGCACAGGTATAATAATAATAAGATACTAAATTGATTATTATTATTATTTAAACAATAATAAACTATATATTATATTTTAAAAACAATAAACGAAACATAGTGTATTTTGATGTTTCTTTGATTACAGTGGTAGCAAAAGTACTTAAGCAGTAAAATCTGCATTTTGTATGTTTGTGAAAACGTAACATTTGCAAGGACAAAGAATGTTTGTATTAGATCTGGGATTGATATTTTCTCACTTACTTCCATTTTTTACTTTATTTTAATACAATAAATTCATTATAATAAAAATTTTTTTCCCATATTTTGTCATAATTACAATAATAGGAATGAAATAATATTTTTGTATATTAGTATAATTTTAGTATTGCAAGGTTTGTCGGTAGATTTGAATGAAACAAACGCTGGGCCTTGATAACACCACATTTACACTGAAAATTTTCCCAAAAAAAAACATTTTCCCCAAATATTTTTTTTGTTTTTTTACAAAAATATAAGTAAAACCAAAAAGAAAAGAATAAAAAGCATGCTGCGATGGGGGGCCGTCCTTCCAGCTGTCATCGATGAGGCCAGTAGGAGGCATCTGAGGATGGACAGGTCACGGGGGCAACGGTTTGCGACACGTGGAAATAAAACTGGCGATAAGAATGGGCAATGTGGCAGACTTACCGGCAGGAGATCAGAGGTGGCGTTTTTTTTTTTTTTTCTGCGAGGCTGAAGTGAGCGCGGAACAGCTGCCAATCAAAGTCATCCTCCTCCCCTTGGCTGAACTCGCACAGGCTGGGGTCGGAGTCCTCATCAAACGTGCAGCCTGCTGCAGAGAAGCAAAACAACTTATCGGTCTTGATGCAAGTCCATGACTTCCTCTCATTAAAAACCTTAAACGGCCTGGGATACGTGCTTCCTGCTTAACCTGACAAGTCTCTGTACATGAATTATTAAAAGCATCTGGTTGTATATTTAAAAGCCTCCGGGGCAATAACATTTCATTTGGACAACATTTGATCCACAATTTGTTGACACTAAAATGTGCATTACAATACGACTCCTCGACCCTCTGGGGAGGTTAATGTGGCTGCAGGCAGACGTACGAGGACCCCCTGGCCCGGCAGCCTAATTAAGCAGACGTGTGTTATTTGGGGCTCTGTTTCATCATGCAAACCCCTGTGATCTGATTTCTGTTTGTGCAGAGTGAGAAGTGCCAGACTGCACACCCACATATACATTATTTCCAACACCGGCTCTTTAGCCAGACAGCATTCGCCAAAGCAATCATGCCTCTTTGCAAGACACACCGCTCTCACGCACGACATCTCCAAGGACACACACATCCCCATCACCTCCACCAATCAATCATCAATACTGCCTGAAGATTTACAACACAAACACTGCAACAGACCAATTTATCAGCAACGTCCAATTACACTGTGGAAGATAACTGGGCATGCTTAATAGTTGCGAATACACTGCCAGCCTTTTCATTACTACTTATTACTAAAATATTTTAAAAAAATATTTTTGAACTATTATTTACTCATCATTATTCACAGTACATAAATTGATACTTTGAATTGAATAGAATAACAAAAAAATTATATAAAATGATATGGACAAACTTAAAAACATGATATCAGTAGTGTTGCAATTATTAACTATTACCAGATATGGACACAGATTATTAACAGACAAAAATAAGAATAATAATAATAATAGATAATTTAGTTGTAAAACTACTGTCAGCTTATTATATTAATCATAATTAAATATTTATAAAGGATTCTAAATTACTTTTATTTTGTGCTTTTACTTTCTTTTCATTTTTCATATATGTTATACTACTACTAACTACTAATTAGAATCATAACAATAAATATGGGGATATGAAATAAATACTGTTATCATTTACACGGCTGTCAGTAGATGTTTGCCGTAGTACTCCGCAAGCAGGAAACAGTTATAATTTTAGTATAATTCAAAATTATAAAGGGGTCGTATGATGCTAATTTAAAGATAATTATTTTGTGTATTTGGTTGTAACAGAATATGTTGACATGCTTTAAATTATTATTATTGTAGCTCCTCTATGCCCCGCCTCTCTCAAACACGGCGTTTTCAACAAAGCCCCCTCCTTTGACAAGCGCAGTCTGCTTTTATTGCCCAGCTGACCCAGTGCATTGTGATTGACCAAACACCACAAGCACGCGTCGGAAATATAACACCCCTTACCATAATCGCGAGCTTCAGCTAGCAAAGTAGAATATCAGGGGGGGGGGGGAAACAGTTAATAATGTTGTTAGTTTTACAATCAGTTCAAGCCTGAAAGGGCAACAGAGTTGCGCGACAGACACAGTGATGATGCAGTAACAAGCTGCGGTTAAGACAGCTGACGTGCTATGATTTCTGACAGGCAGTTCACTCTCATGTGATGTGACTCTGTTCCCCTCACACACACACACACACGACGCGTTACTCTGCACTGCGCAAAACTCTGCATTTGAACAGGCAATAGCAAATACTTAAACTAATAAAAAAACATACTTACAGTCACTGATTCAGAAGCGCCAGATTGTCACAGCAAAGTTGGAATTGACCCTTTTTTTTTTTTTTTTTGAAATAGCGTTTGTGCACAGCCAGCCTTGTACTTTCTAGGTTCACAAAAACAACTGTCGTCCATAAAATGCGTTGCAAAAAAGGTCGAACATCTGGGTTGTGCTGTTCTGATGTAAATAAATCTTAACCAATGATTCCTAATTACATCTACTTCCGGAAGGCCAAATAAAGGGCTTTTGCTTTCACCTAGAAACACACAACGTCTCCCTGACATGCTGCATCAACAGTACTGCTGTTCCTGAAACCAGCCTTCGTTTTTACCTTCTTTGCGTGAACCTTTGGGCGGCATTATGCTAATATTTCCACATAGTGACGTAAACACGTGGGGGCATGTTAGAACGAGCCGTTATATGTGTGGCTGACTCTTAACTTTTATAAAAAAAATATCTCTTTGGATTTGAGAATTTAATCTTTGCAACTTTACAGATCTTATTTATGCAACAAGAGCTTGTAACACTCCAAAGAGAAAGGAAAACTTGAATCGCATGAAGACGCCTGTAGAAAAAATATTCAGAAAATTTTTTTTTTTTTTTTTTTTTTTTTTTTAATATATACATGCATGTGTGTGTAATTATATATAAATAATTAATATACACAACACACATATATTATGTAAACAAAAACTTTTATTTTGGATGCGATTAATCGCATTATGCAAGTAAATGACAGTCATACCCTTCAAAAACCACTTTCACGATAAGTTCACAAACTTCAGTTAGGCCTGAATACAGGGTCAACTAATACTTTAATCTTTCTGTAACTATTCCAAACTATTATTCTAATCCATCAGGGACTTCTTAAACTTCTCAGCCTGCAACTAATTTCAGTTCCACATTACATTTAATACGCAGCACATTTGTGACCTGAGGGCAGCAGCTTAATGTGCCACAGCCTGAGCACCTCGCCACATCTGCTGTGGTCCTTCACATTAGCCGTGTAGGGTGAGAAAGAGCAGGCAGCGGCGGGCAGTCCACAAATCCCAGTCACATGCTGCTGACTGTGGCTTTGACAATAACTATGACATCAAGGTGACCCTCATAGCTGACTGCCTCATTACTGCCACCTCTGGGCCTGCCCCAACAACAGACAAATGGGGATAGTTTTACATCCGGCTAGTACAACAAATTGGTTGCTTGTATTTTTTAATTTCAAAAGAATCTGTGCTTGCATAATAGACATTTCTCTGTCCTTAAGTATAAGTTTTATTGTAACCGACATAAAGGTCTCTGTAAGTTATTATTAAATACCGTGAAACACTTTTTTTTGAAAGGCATTAATACTTTTATTCAGCATGGACCTATTAAATGTATTTAAAGTGGCAGTGAAGGCATTTATAATGTTATAAAAGATTTCTTTTTCAAATAAATGCTGTTCTTTTGATCTTCCTATTCATCAAAGAATCCTAAAAACAAAAATGTAGCATGGTTTTTACAAAAATATTAAAAAGCACAACTGTTTAAAAACATTGGTAATAGCAAGCCCAAAATTCTAAATGCTGGGTAGATACAGAGATAGCTTTACATTATGTAAGATTAAGACAAAATTCAAAACAGTAACAAATTATAAATATTATGAAATGATATTCACAAATGGATACCTTTGCTGTTACATCACTTAGTAATTGTAAGCAACCTACAGTTACAGTATACCAATACCAGAAGTGTCAAAACAAAAACCTTGCTATTATATTCAATCCATGACTCTCAAGTCTGAATCAGAGAAACGACTAACACTTACTAAACTACAAGCACCAAAAATACTGTTTGGCATATAGTTAGGTCTCATTAGGTCTCACACAACTCAAAAACACTAAAAGAACCATTAATGGAATACTTAAAGAATCAGAATCCCATAATTGTTGACTGGAATCTGACTCAGAACCAGAATCATTACATTCCTTGCAAATACGATCCCTATTACTCATGTGAGCCAGAACAAAAGGCGGCGAGAATCTTCCCAGAGCTTTTGTCCCAGTAGGTTTCATTTACGCCATTCGCTAACAGCTCAGCACAGGGATCCGTTTCTGTAGGAGAAACTGAGACCTTATTTAGGCAATTACTTCTCTCCTACCAAAGCCAAAGACATTTGAGACGTTCTCAGAAGATCCTGAGAGAAACGTGGAACGTCCAGCTTTTCTTTCCATCAGTACACATAATCTTAAAGCCAAGCACAAACGATTTACCATCATGACTGAACAACAATCAAGTCCTCCTCTCTGCTCCCCCAAACCCCTCGCCTCAGCCTCGGCATGACTGCCTCCAATAAGTAATTACAATATAATCTGGCACAGCAACACAACACAGAGAAAACATCAGGCTTGAGCCACTGCCAGGGTTGAAAGCCCCTTGGCTAGAGAGCATGAAGGCTTTTGTGTGTGCAGGCTCATCCGCTTGTTTTGTTTATTAATGTGAACAAGTTCCCTTTGGAGAGTTAGGCTGTTATTAGCCTTCATTAAAATTTCGAAGAATTGGCTTGTCTGAGCCCTCTAAAGACATACCAATGAATCCTGATGCATTCAAACCTGTGGATGAAGAATCAGATTAACTTCAAACCTCTTCTTTTTTTCAATATGCTTTTAGCCAATTTACTGTCAACAGATGGTATTACTCAGAGAATGTTCTGTTGCTGATTGCATGACAGTATAACTTGTAGCAGACAGATAGGGCTTAATTAATTTACTTAACGAAATAACGTTTTAATGAAATATATGTTTTAAATACTATGTACAATACTATGCACGATCCTGTGATTATTGCTGGGGATTTTCAGTGATTTTTCCTGTATCTTAATGAGTAAGTCACTGATTCATTCAGCTATCGGATTAATTTGAAACACTGAATCATTTCAGAAACAAATCAAGTAACTCTTTAAGAGTGACTCAGTGAATCATCATTTAAAAATATTGGTTCATACTGTCAGGGTTTCTTGTCACTTTCGGTCTGGTGTATTCGATAGTTTTGTGACAGCCCTGCACCGTTGTTTCATTCATTGTTTTCATGTGAGCTTGCGGCTTCGAGTGTGCTCGAGCCGTGCGCTCTCTTCTGCGTGTACTGTTTCATGTTGGAGAGTGGTGTTCAGATCCCGGCACTCATGTTTTGAGTTTCGGTTTCGTGTCGGGGTCTGGACACTCGCTCTCCATGTTCTGTCTGTTGTGGGAGCATGCTGTCTCGAGTTCGCTTGGCCGTGCGTTCTTCTGTCCACGTGTGTTGTGTTTTGCGGTTTGTGTTCAGCCGCGTGCTTTTGTTGTTGTCTTGTGTGAACACGTGGCTTTTGAGTTTTCTCATTAGCTGCGTGTTCTTGTCTCTTGTTCTAGCACATGGCTTGTTATTTGTTTTGCTGGCCATGTGCTTGTTGTGTTTTGTTTTGTGTGAGCACATTGCTTTTTGTCTTTGATTCGGTGTGCCATGTTCTCATGTCAATTGTCTTGACCCCTCCCATCTTGTTACCTGATTTTTAGTTAATTTGCCCCACATGTGCTCACTCGTTACCCTCCTCATTTGCTCTCCCTTTATTCTCCTTGTGTTTGCAGTCCTGCGTTCGGTCTTTGTGCGTTATTCCCCCCGGATGTCATCGTCTATCCCTGGATGTGTCCAGATCCTGCCCTGCCTTGCCTTGCCTTGTCTTGTCTTGTCTTGTCTTGTCTTGCCTTGCCTTGCCTTGCCAGCCTTTTTTTCCCCCTCGGGGTAGTTTTTGTTTTTTGTTTTGTTTTATTACCCCATCTTAAAACCCTTTTCTCTGCATACTGAGTCCTCGCTCCATCCTCTACCCGGATCCCTGACAGTACGAACTGACCAAGATGAGGACTCAGCAGAGGAATGGTTTGCGTCTTCCACCAGCCTCCACTCTCTCCAGCCCCCACTACCAGCGCATGCTCCAATTTAGGACCTTGAGCTCCCTCCGTCAACAGGGGGCTGACGTGAGGAATTTTGCCCTGGAGTTCAGTGGTGCTGCAGAGGGGTTGGGGTTTAATGATGCGGCCCTCAAAGACCTCTTCTGCTACGCCCTGGATGAGCCCCTCAACTGGTGGACGATGAGAGGGTTGGACCACCTGTCGTTTAAGGGGTTCATCGAATTCCTAGCCGACAGTGGATCTCTGCTGTAAGCGCCCCCGAGACGGCCAGAAGAGGCTGCATCGCCCCCAGGCTTCTGAGGAATCTGCAGCGCCCCCAGAGGTGGCCGATGAGGTGGCAGTGCCCCGCTCTCGGAGACGGATGAGGAGGAATGGGTACGCCTCACCACCCCTAGATGCAGCTGGAGAGGCTGCTGTGCCCCTAGTGGTGGCCGATGAGGCTGCAGCTCCCTGTGTAGTGGCCGAAGAAGCTGCAGCGCCCCAGTGAGGGCCGGAGAGGCTGCAGCTGTCCCAGTGACGGCCGAAGAGGCGGCTGCGTCCCAAGAGGTGGCCGATGAAGTGGCAGTGTTCCGTTCTCGGAGACGGAGGAGGAGGAGGAGAAGGGCTTCCTCCATCCCACACGGCCTGGAGGCCACCAGATCCGCGTTGCTGGCCTGGAGTTCCCATCCCATATGGGCTCGCGGCCATGCTCCTTGGCTTCCGTGGTCGTGGCCGGCTCCGGCCCCGGGGTTTCCTTGCCCTTCCGGCCCCGGGTGCTTGGGCTGGGGGGCTCTTTGCCCTGCCGGCCCCGCCCGGGCTCTTTGCCCTGCCGGCCCCGCCCGGGCTCTTTGCCCTGCCGGCCCCGCCCGGGCTCTTTGCCCTGCCGGCCCCTCCCGGGCTCCTTGCCCTGCCGGCCCCCGCCCGGGCTCCTTGCCCTGCCGCCCCCGCCCAGGCTCCTTGCCCTGCCGGCACCGCCCAAGCTCCTTGCCCTGCCGGCCCCGCCCAGCCTCCTTGCCCTGCCGGCCCCGCCCAAGCTCCTTGCCCTGATGCCGGCTCCGCCCAAGCTCCTTGCTCTGCCGGCGCCGCCCAAGCTCCTTGCCCTGCCCAAGCTCCTTGCCCCGCCCAAGCTCCTTGCCCTGCCGGCGCCGCCCAAGCTCCTTGCCCTGCCGGCTCCGCCCAAGCTCCTTGCCCTGCCGGCCCAGCCCAAGCTCCTTGCCCCGCCCAGGCCCCTTGCCCTGCCGGCCCCGCCCAAGCTCCCTGCCCCGCCCAGGCTCCTTGCCCTGCCGGCCCAGCCCAAGCTCCTTGCCCCGCCCAGGCTCCTTGCCCCGCCCAAGCTCCTTGCCCCGCCCGGGCTCCTTGCCCCGCCCGGGCTCCTTGCCCCGCCCGGGCTCCTTGCCCCGCCCAGGCTCCTTGCCCTGCCCAGGCTCCTTGCCCTGCCGGCCCCGCCCTGGTGGCCTACTGTTTTCTTGTTAGGCCGGAGCCTCCCTGGTCTGTTCCCCCGGTCCCCCCCTGGCTCCCCGGGATTCCTGGTCTGCCTGAGCTTCCCTGGCTCAACCCTCCCGCCCCTCCCTGGTTCCTGGTTCTTGTTAGGCTGGAGCCTCCCTGGTCTGTTCCTCCGGTCCCGCCCTGGCTCCCCCAGATTCCTGGTCTGCCTGAGCCTCCCTGGCTCAACCCTCCCACCCCTCCCTGGTTCCTGGTTCTTGTTAGGCCGGAGCTTCCCTGGTCTGTTCCTCCGGTCCCGCCCTTGCTCCCCCAGATTCCTGGTCTGCCTGAGCCTCCCAGGCTCAACCCTCCCGCCCCTCCCTGGATCCTGTAATGACTTTCTGGGTTGTACTGCTGGCACTGGCTTTGCTCCCCCCCCCCCCCCCTCTTTGTCCCAGTGTTTAGGTTTTCCTGTCTTGTGTTGTCTGTTATGTAGCGGTCTTGTGTTGTCATGTTTGTTTTGTCATGTTCCTGTCTTGTTTTTGTTGTGTCTCGTTAGGGACGCCAGGTGGTGTCCCTTTTGAGGGGGGGTAGTGTCAGGGTTCTGTCACTTTGGTCTAGTTTATTTGTGGTTTTGTGACAGAGCCCTGACTCTCGCGTCATGTCATTGTTTTCATGTGATCGTGCGGCTTCGAGTGTGCTCGAGCCGTGCTCTCTCGTCTGCGTGTACTGTTTCATGTTGGAGCGTGGTGTTCGGATCCTGGCACTCAGGTCTTGAGTTTCGGTTTCGTTTTGGGGTCCGGACACTCGCGCTCCATGTTCTGTCTGTTGTGGAGCGTGCGGTCTCGAGTTCACTCGTCCGTGCGCTCTTCTGTCCACATGTGTATTGTTTTTTGAAGCACGCGGTGGTTTTGTTCAGGAGCCGCGTGCTTTTCTTGCGTCCTTGTGTGAACACGCTTCTTATGAGTTTTCCTCATTTAGCTGCGTGTTCGGTCTCTTTGTTCTATCACAGGGCTTGTATTTGTGTTTGCTGGCCATGGTGCTTGTGTTTGGGTTTTTTGTGACTCATGGTTTTTTTCTTTGTTCGTGGCCATGTGCTCATGTCATGTCTTGACCCCTCCCATCTTGGGGGGTTTTTTTTTACCTGATTATTATTTAATTTGCCCGCCACATTGTGTCTCCCTCATTACCCTCCTCATTTGTCTTCCTATTTATTCCCCTTGTGTTTGCAGTCCTGCGTCCGTTCGTTGTCGTTATTTCCCCCTGGATGTCATCGTCAATCCCTGGTTGTGTCCAGATCCTGCCTTGCCTTGCCTTGCCTTGCCTTGCCTTGCCTTGCCTTGCCTTGCCTTGTCTTGCCTTGCCTTGCCATCCTGTTTTTCCCCCTCGGGGTAGTTTGTGTTGTTTGTTTTGTTTTATTTTAATAAAAAAAACCATTTTTCTGCAATACTGAGTCCTCGCTCATCCCTCTACCCGGAAACCCTGACAGTCAGTATTGAACTTGCCTAAATGTGAGTCATTGGATTGTTCACTCAAATGATTAGTTCAGAAGGAAAAAAGTTCAAAATTGAATCATTCAAGAAATGACTATTAAAAAGTATAATAGTAGGGAAGCATGCGATTTCAGATGTAGTCACTGAATCACTTAACCAAAAAAAACAAAACACCAGTGTTGTGCAAAGATCCACAACAGTTTAATTTGCACTGACTTCACTGAAACTATTTTGTAGGCAATGCTAAAATAGATAGTAACTTGCAATTCAGGGTCTAAAATAAGTTAACGAATATTAATTTCTAGTTTATTAAACTGCTTTCTAAAAGCATGACTGAATCCCAGTACTCTTACCTTATTGCAAAATGGATCAACAAAGGGAATAAAATATTTTTAAAGCTACAGAAAAGAGAGAAATATGCCAGAGGAAAAAAAAATCTCCTTATTTTAGCATCAAACAGACAGTATTATCATGTTTTGCTTTGGGAACACCAAAAACTTTTTTGCTAAAGATGGAACTACACCTCAACTGAAACCCAGAAGCAATGATACAGATCAAAGAACTAAATCTGACGCCATGGATCTGCTGAAAAAAGTACAGATTTAATCTGTACCACAAAATGTTGTGTCTTCAGAGGTTGTAAGAATCTGCTTGCTAGCTAGCTGGGGTTCTACTACTGAGAAAAGAGCAGGGACAAGACAAATAGGATGTTGTCAGAGGATCAGGGGAATGTCTCAGATTTATCTAGAGCAGTAATGTTAGAGAGAGGCAATTTGTTTAACAATGCTTCCAGGTTAGCACTATCTTGCCAAGGGATATTTAAAGTGTGTCCCACTTTGAAATGTGCATCCTATCTGAACCTCAACGTGCCTTCTGAGTTTTATTTTTTCATAAATTAGATTCTTCTCTCCAGACATGTTCTCATGAGGTTTGTGACATCCCTCACCACCTCATCTTTAACTCTTTCCCTGCCATTGACGAGTTATCTCATCTTTTAGAAGACAATGCTTCCCCTCCTGCCAAAGATGAGTTTTTACGGCTTTCCGTGTTTTCACTGATATACACTCAGGGGCGCTATTACGCATATTCTGAACGAGTACAAAACCTCCCGAACAAAAACACATGTGAACAGGATGGAGAAACTAGCCATCTCTTATGTAAACAGATCATCAGCAATAGACAGCATATAAATGAAAACTGCGTAATGTTACGGAGTAAAATGTTGATCCAGGAATTGGTATATGTCTGTGCAAGCTTTGGAAGTATTGATGGAAGCGATTTACTGGATTATACTTTGATAATCGTACTGAATATTATCCAGATGTAGTTTTTGATAAAAACGTGATTTTCTCACTTTTTTGCTCAAAATTATGCATTTTCTATTAAACCTACCTAAGCATTAGGGATGTAACGGTATGAAAATTTAATATCACGATTATAGTGACCAAAGTTATCACGATTATCAATATTATCACGGTTTTGTTAAAATTAGATGAAAACGTTCAAAAAGAACTGATACACACACTGAAAACATTTCAATAACCTTTATATTTGAAATCAACAAACAATAAATACAATTAGCAGCTATAGCACTTTTTTTTTTTTTAGCAAAAACATAAATTACATTAACATGAGCCCTAATAATAATAATATACTCCTTGATTATAATAACAGTATATATATATATATATATACAATGTGATTTCCGTTAGTGATCATGTGGTCTTCGGTTATGAGATCTTGTGATGCTTTTTAAAGCAAACTTGTGGTTGATTTCGAGTTCACATACAAACAAAAATAGAACAGGCTAATTAAATTTGTCAATTTTAATGTAAGACAACATATTTTTCGACAGTGATAGAAATATAATTTAAGACGGTAGTGTAAGCAAGTTTAGTTTGAAAACGTTTAATAGTAAATAAGACACAATTAGACAATATTTGAATAAAATAATAATAAATATGTATTTATTTATTTGCAACAACTGATGGAGTACTGAATGCTGCACGCACGCGCAGCATTGTCATGGTAACATTTGGTCAGTCATTCCCTTCGCCAAGGGAGTTCCAAACGCTTATACGAGACAGTAATGCCCTGCACCCTTCAAAGAACACACTTCGTAGGGCATAGGGATGCTCACTTCTGTTTGGAATTCGCCCCATGTCTCTTGTATCACCGCAGAGGCGCAGATGCGCTCTCTCGTTTGATTCAAATGCAGCTTGCCGTCTTGCGCCTCAGTTTTTGATTGTATTGAAAATGAAATCAGAGGAATTTAGTATTAATACTACTATAATTTTGCTGTAGTGATCATATTGTCCTGACGATTGTTTTGTACACTGTTCATAATGGATTTATAAGATTTCAAAACATTAATCTCAATTCAATATTTCATATCCCCGTATTTATATATTATTATAGGTAAACAAAAAAAATGTGTAATAAGTTAACTATGAATATATAATACATTATCCTTTAAATGTCAACCTTATAGTTTGAACGTTCGTTCGTCTTGGCTCAAAGCCACTTGCTGAGAACTTTTCTTCGCGGAAGCTTTGCGTTAATTACAAGTGAGATAACGAAATATTTCATCTCTAATCAATATTTTTTGTCCAATTATTTGCCCAGTTAGTTTTGGTATTGAGGTAAAAGTTACCTTGCATTCGCTATATAACAGTGGGTGGTGGTCACGAAGATGACTGAGCAAATTTGATGCGTTTCCCCCTTTTGCGGCGACTTTCTTCTTGCAAGATCGGCAAACAGGGTGACCGTCCTCGATTAAATTTCCTTCAGGACTCTTGTAAAAGCCAAAATTTTTTATTTAAAACGACCAGAAACCACCGCTTTGGTCCCTTTAGATGGCTGAAAAATCTCCCAGCGCTGTCAACTTTGCGTGCTAGCCTTCTGCCATTTTTCTCTCAGTTCACAAAACAAAAAAAAAAAAAAACAACAACAACAACAACATTATTGCATGCTGCTTCTGCGTCAGACTGATGAGTTTTCAAAATTGCGATAATCAAACACGGTTTTGATGATAATTAAATTTTAAACGGTAACACTAACCGTCAGGCATTTTAAATCGTGATTTATCGTAAAACCGGTAATCGTTACATCCCTACCTAAGCATACAAAAAATGCTTTAAGTCTAGAATTAAAAACATTTGTTTAAAAGTATAGGCTCGATCGTTATAAAAAAATTTTTTTTTTGGTGTCTGCAATATTCAAATATTCATACAGCCAAAATAACTGTAGGACAAATCAATTTTAGTGACAATCATCGAACATCGCTGGCGGGCAACTTTTTTTTTCAAAAATGCTGTCGTGGCAATGATTTGAAATGTGTTCTTGTGCACACTTTGGAGACCTACCTTTAATACTAGTATAAATTCCTGACGTTTAAAATAAATAATAATCCATATTGGTGAACAAAATTACAAAAGATGGACTTTATTCACCTGCATGTTTTAGCAAAAAGATTTATACAGTAATTATATTTATATATGTCTTTTTTAATTTGATAATTAATATTCTGAAGGCAAAATTGTAGATACATTTGACCGGTTTTTCAGAGAATTTGTTGAATTTTATTGAAGTGTATTTTTCTAAATGCCTTTTTTTATTATAGCATAACATTTATGGAGGTTAATGCTTAAAACAAGAAAAAAAATAATTGGCCATATATTTTCTGTGAAAAAAATAAGCTTTTTTTGTCTTTCTTGTTTTAAAGATGTTACCAGAAAACAAGCGCACTGGTAGCTACTATGTTATACAGGCACAACACTTGACAGCGAAGCGTGTGTAATATTGTGAGACACTTTAGTATGACATGAAAATTCAACAGATGCAATGAAGTCATACTGCATGACAGTAAACCAAAATCAAAACGACTGCATCCCAAATGCAGTTTAGCACATCATCCACATCTTTTTATACACACACATAGCTGCAGGCATCCACACTGTGACTGTGTAACATTCTGTTTATGGTCAGTTGTCACCTGCCACCAATGGTTAACGCAATCTCAACTGCCATACCGTATGTGGTACGAAAAGGTGAGTTTTCTATATTTTCCTGAAAAGTTTTCCTGTTAAAAACAGCTCTCTGTAGCTGAAAAATGATTTGTTGTCATTTACAGACAAACATGATGATCCTCTTGCTGAGCTAACTCCTTTTTAACCAAGACTAAGTAATTTATGAGATTTGAAATTAATTAGTTTCTTTGCCTCTCTCCTCGAAGAGCACTAGCTCTTTGATTAACACCTCGTGAGTATACTGAGAGATGACGCCACTCCATACGAACTACTTTCGCCAGCCGTTGAAACCCGCTCCTGCGTTAATCAGACATTCCCTCACTGCTTAGGCACGTGGCTGGAATGCGCCGCGGCTGTCTGGGCCTCAGCCTAGCTCCTCCACTAGCCTCATTAGCATCCTGCCGCACTGCCCCAACCAAGCATCAAGACAAAGACAAACCTTGTTTGTGTTGAGCAGGGAAGTCTCTCGCCACTCTACTGCAAGGCCATTCATTCTTTCTTAGCACTCACAATGAATGCATTTAATTTCCTACCACTGGATTTAATGAGGGAGTGCAAACTCGCACAGTGGCAGCCATACAGAGTGAAGGAAGTATCACAGATTCTTTCCACAATGTATGCAACAATGAGCCAAAGATGGATGTGCTACTGTAGACTAGCACTTTGTGAAAAATACAATGACCTTATTGGGTCTTATCATAGCGCCACCGAAGTGTAAGCAACCAGAATGGCTGATGAGCTGAATCCCGAACATACTTCATGGTTGGCCGCAATGCAACACTTAACTTGAGAGCAGCAATGTAATCCAAAAACTGGCCCAAAATACATATTAAAAATACTAATTAAGCCAAAAACTCATTCAATCAATTTTTTCAAGGTTGTTATTGCTAACTAAAACTGCAGTAAAGCTTTTAAAAATTGTAATTTCAGTCATTCAAAGCTGAAATAGATATAATATAATAGTAAAAAATTAAAAACTCAAATAAATTCAAATGCTGCCTTGCTAACTAACTGAAATAAAATAGCTAAAGAGCTAAAATTACTAAAACTGAATAGAAACCCATTAAAAACTAATAAAAAGTGACAGAAGCAACTACTACATTTAAACTTGAATTATAATACTATATATCATTAAATATAAAACTAAAATATATTTGTTTAAAATATTGATAAATTTATAATATATATACGTGAATTTCTTAAATATACGGATTAATTTATTCATTGATTTGTACCAATTCATAAAGTCATTCATTCGAATCCATTGTCCATTCCCCTTCTCAGAACCTGTCATAGAGGTCATTTTGGGTTCTACACTGTCACATCTTATGTTTGGATTCAGTGGCCTCAAACTGTTTCATGATGCATACGATTAAAAAAAATAAATAAATAATAAAAAATAAAAAAAATTTCAGGGAATCAGATACACTGACCATGCAGTATCACTTGATTCATTAAAAAAAACTGCATTGGATCTCCTAAAAAATAACCTTCTTAAAAGATTCATTTGTTCAGCAATCTGACTCCACTGCTTGCATATATGATATATATATATATTTTTTTTTTTTTGTACGTATTATCTCAAAAGATTAATTTCTTGCCAAGAATGAGTCCACTGGTTGCACTCTACTTTACGATTTGCAAAAAGGAAAACCGCTCAAAAGATTCACTCATTCGAGAATCAGACTACAGTGGTCGTGCTTCATCACCATGCATCTGTCATGCTGAGGGTTATAACAAACATTTATGAAGAAGTCAACTTGCCTGTAGCAAAAACAGAATAAGTCCAATTAACCAGAGAACGACGAGGCCATATTACCTCATTACCTCACCCATAGTAACATTTAATGACAAGGATAAACTTAAAATGCAAGGATTTTTAAGGTCACCATCTAAAAATTTTAACAGAAAAATTCCAGAATGCCGTTACAGAAACAGGCTAGCACCTGAGGCTAAGTGGAAGTAGGCACTCCTGAGACAGTCATCACCAAATCCAAATGAGAAGTCTGTCTGGCAGCGCATTCACAGACTTTACAGAGTAACTGCCCAGACCGACCGTAGGAATACTAAATAAGAAGATTGGGCAGAGCTCATCCATGCACCTGCAGCACTTCCTGTGTCAATACAGCTGCTGCGGGTCAGTAGCTGTGGATTGAGACCTACTGAACTCTCAGTCACAGGAAGCGGCTGCAAGTCGTAATATTCTCAGCAAGAAAAGCCAGTTTAGAACTTAAAGCCAGAAGTATAGCTTGTAGAATGAAAGCCTGTCTGGAGGTTAATAGACTTTTTCAAAAAGCTGTTTTGTTCCATTTTCATATCAGTGGGCTTACTAACGTTTTATTGAATTCTCAGCTTGCAAGTGCACCTGTAATCGAATTTACTTGAAGTTTCTTTGCAAAGACTTGTCCTCTTAAAGGCTAATTTGTCAAGTGTGACAGTCATTTTGCGTTCAAAGTAGCTCTTTCTAATAGGCATCTGCGGGTATCTGGACTGGTGTGAAATTACGCTCATGTCACACAGTGACTAGTGTATTTATTCTTTCCCGTCCCCTACTATGCTAATCTTTTGTCTCTGATATTGCACTCCACCTAGGAGCGCAGCGACTTTGATAAATGACAATATATTATTTAAAAACACCATAATGCAGGAAGCTATGGATACCAATGTTCTGCCAAGATGCTTTCTTTTAAAACAGAAGGTTAAACAATTTACAACATTGTTTCTCAATCCCAACACTTACAACACTGCACGTTTTAGGATTCCTCCCTTATTTATGATGCATGCCATAATTAGAATTTCTCGTTATGGGATTCTACATGACCTGAATGTGGCATTTCAGATTAGTTAGGCCTCTAAAATGTGCAGTGCTGGAGGGCTGCCAGGAGCAGGATTGAGAAGACCTGCTGTAGAATGGTCTGTAAGATGCTTCAGTCGATGGGATGCCAATCAGATAAGCGCTTGAGGCCTCGCTCCTATGAAACAAACACAAACTTTAGCTGGTAACATCTTGGAGCATGCAATGCACCAAACATGCTGATGCAAAAAGGGATCTATGAATCTTATGACACACAAAGGGGGTAAAAACTAGAAAAGTCTGGTAAGGCAGAAATGGATGAAATTCAACACTACTATTGCTCCTTACAGAAGTAGTTAAACTGATTTTGCTTTCTGTGATTAATTTAATCAAAATCTGAAAAAAAGGTTTTTATGCTAAAAGACCAAAGTTATTCGAAAATAGTTCTCAGCTTGTTCTTTTGAACTTTCTATTCAAAGAATACTGAAAAAATGTAGTATGTTTCCCCCGCCAAAAAACCGTTAATCCCACAAAAGCTCAACTGTTTTCAACATTAACAATAAAAAAGAAATGTGTCTTGAGCACAAAATCAGCATATTAGAAAGATTTCTGAGGATTGATGTGACACTGAAGATTGGAGTAATGATGCTGAAGATTCAGCTTTGCCATCACATGAATAACTGACATTTTAAAATATATTAAAATAGAAAAACGTTCTTTAAATTGTGATAATATCTTTTACTGTCTTATTCACAAAATGAATGCAACCTTGGTGAGCACAAGAGACCAAGACCAAAACATGAAAAAAAATTAGACACACATAGCTGATTTCTTATATCATTTACATTTGCATATATTAATTTGTTCACATTTATCCACTTTCTTTTATTTTTATTTATTTTTTTATTCTGGGACCTGCTAATAACAAGTCAGTTTTATAGCAATAAATAACTAGGCTAGTTATACCTATGTTACTTTAGCAAAAACTACCGTTTCCATGGTAAATTTCTGTATAAAGGAAAACAAAATATTTTATGGTAAATCCTAAAGCAACATTAATAAGTGTGATTACAATATTAAGGGAAATAATCAACATTTATGTAACTGTGCAGCCCTAGGTCTGCTTAATGGTAACTGATGTCTTACAGAGACACATTCACATTCACAGTGTTTGCGAGTGTCAGTTTGAAAACTAGAGAGATGACATCCCTCTGAGCATATGTGCTACAGTAGATCACAGCAATCTTCAAGTCAGTGGGGGCCACAGCATTCAATCTATCAGTTTCTACCAAGAGAACAAGTGAAAGGTTTATCAGTGGAAAATTAAACTAATTAGAAATGGAGAAAGAGAGAGAGAAGTGGGGAGAAAAGTCCGCCTTTTGAGAAGTCTCAGAAACATTTTCTGTGAGTAGAGTCCGTCTGAAGTTTGGCAAAATTGGCCACATCGATGCCAGAGTGGGTTCTTAGACGTTCTGAGTGGTTTACAGCTAAGTGCCAGGATGTTCTCCATGGTTTCTAGTCAAAATAGTCTATCTTATAGTCTCAGTATTTACAATAGGTCCCTCCTTGAATGTCTATGCTTTATCTTCTTTCTTATCTTCTTCTTATATCACTTAAAAAATACCACTCTTCAACCATATTAACTTTTGTATTGACATTCTCACAGTAGAAAGGCCTGTCAATTAGCATAAAATGTGTCTATTTTGGTCTCTAAACCTAAATGACCTGAACTCAAGTCTCCACAGTGTTACCTCACACTCCAAGGGCCCCCAGTCATCTTTCCTTGAGTCATTGATGGGTGGATGCAAACGAGACAGTATTTTAATTGTAATACATTTTTTAAACATATTTTTATGCATGCATTCACAAAGAACACCCACGGAAACACACTAGAAGAGAGGAAATCGCTAGCAACGCTCTCCAGGATCCAAACAGAGCCATGGAGATGGACAGATGGAGATATGGGAACAGTCATGTTTCTCGCTGGAGAATCAGTCACAGCGAAACCAAATAAGCAGCTGCTAGCTAAACACACACGCATCCCAAAGCAACATTGCTTTCTCTCCATTTCACACACACATACACAGACACACACACACACACATCTAGTCTCTGTTCTCACAGTAGTAAGTCATTTCCACATACGATACTGGTTTTGTTTCCAACTGTTATTATGCAAGTCTACAGGATTGGTGTTATTGTTTGCAGTTGCTGCAAGACTAATGGTATGCCACCAGCAAAATGACAAATCACACTTTCAAGTGAGAAAAATAACATTGTATGATGCCGAGGACAACAATGGTGAGGTGAGAGGAGATGAAGGAATTAAAAAAAGAACAGGGGAACAGTGACATACCTTTTGGGTCTGATTTGTGATTTAACATATGCTGGTTTTATGGCTGGTGGGCATGATCCAGTTAGCCCCTGATGGTAGATACTGTTACTGGTGTCAAAACCATCCTTTTCCATTTAAAACCACTAAAAAGAAGCCATCTGTATTTACTTTTTTTTTTGAAGAAAAAATGTGAAATCATTATTATAGATATTACATGTATTCTAACAATAAAAAAGAAAATGATTAATCAATTACTATACATATAAAACAAAATTAACATTACTTATGCTGTTTCTTTAGAAAAAAAAAGTGGTCGGCAAGATGTTTTAAAAAATGTTTGGGGCCAGTAATAGTTTTAAATATTTATAATGTAAAGAATTATTTTTAAGATCTTCAGGCATTTCTTATCCCCCAATACAATACTGTAATATTGTGAAATATATTACAATTTAATATGTATTATTACAGTTAATAGATATATATATATATATAGATATACTTAATATATATATAGATAATATATATATACAAAGACACCGGTCTTGATGCGCTATCTGAAAGCTATTATCTTCATAAAAGCACCATGGATTTTCATGATATTGGCATAATCTGAAATTTTGGGTTTTAAAAGAGCAGCATTTATTTGAAATAGACATATTTTGTGACATTATGAATGTCTTTACTGTCACGTTTGATAATTTTAATGCATCCTTACTGAATAAAAAAAATTATAGTATTAATTACTTTTAAAAAAAAAAACTGATCACAAGCGCTTCACCTTATTCAGAGCTCAAAAGGACAGTGGATAGCGAACCAACATCAATAACCTGATAAGAACCATTGGGTTCGAATTATTCAAATCTCTGACCGTTTGTGACATTGTTTGAGATCTCTTCTAAAAGTCAAGAAAAATAGGGCTTGAAATTGTGTAAAATCTGTGCTTCTTTTGATGTAACAATGCTCCCCCCCCCCCCCCCCCTCCCCCCCCCCCCCCCCCCCCCACTAACAATAAGCCCGCACAAATCTGTTGTCGTTGCATCCTGACGGATGACAGCCGTGACAGCTAAGTGGAATCCCGGAAAATAACCCGTGGAACTTTGACCAATGAGAGAACAGTTTACTCGCGCATGACTTGTATTAACAAATTTGGTCCGTTTAGAAACTTTGCCATTTTAAAGAGAACCGCACCAAGAATAAAAAGCAACATCGGAATAATTTTAATCCCTGTTTGGAACAAAGCAATCGATCTACAGGTGCGAAAGAACCCTAAATCTGCTTGGTGACAGAAAAGTCACAGAGTTTCACACTTTTAATTCAGTAGCAGGGTTAACACAGCTCTTTTCCTGGAGTTATGAAACTTTGCTCCAGAAAGGGGTTAGCACCGCATTTGCAGTGTCAAACTTGTACCATGTGAAATGATGCGGTGTTAGATCGTTATGACTAGATGCTTGGCAACAGACAGACAACCAATCGGATTGCTCATATTTATGTTTTTTGGACAGGAAAAACTGTCGTTTAAACAGCTGTTTTAGCTTTTGTGGGGAGAAATGTCAAATGAGGAGTGAAGAAGAGAATGTCTTATATTTACCTTTATAAAACTTTATAGTAATATAACCCAGGATTCTATTTACCCAGGGTTTAGAATGACACAGGGTTAACTAGGTGTGAAAAGCCCGAAAGGATAAAGAGCAAATGTAAAAAAAGATCAAATAGGAAAGCTTGTTCGACCCGGCAGTCTAGAAAACCTCACCAGTTTGAGCAATGAAGGAAACTCAACAGATTCAAGAGAAACAAACCAAGAGAAAACAGTCATGGAGGAATGTCAGGCTGGCAGCAGGGGGCAGTGTTTTAGGTCTACAGCTCCTGCAGAGCAGTACGGCGGGTGAGCCCACCACGACTCGCTGTTAAGCTAATTAAAAGCACCACTAAGGTGAGGGTCGAGACACAGGCCTCAACTCGCTCCAGGACATGCAACTCAACTTCAAAGCCGCCGTGTTATAAAGTCTGCTCTCCACTGATGCTGACAAGCAGGACCAAAATGCAATTCCCAAAATCCCGCCCCTGCACTTTTCATTTTCAGCTCCCCGCTATTGCTCTCCATCGTCTCACAGCTCATGGTTGTTTTTGAAAATACCACTGGATCACAGCGAGTTTTCACCACGCAAACCAAGCCACGGGACAACTCATGTGGTGTATCCGACATCGTGTCAGAAGCGACGAGCTGAAATAAAACGGAAGAAATTCAAACATCAGCACCCTGGCATTTCTAGGGTTGTATTTCTAGGGTTTATTGGGTAATTAAAGTTCGAGCAGCGGCCATATGCTGCATGTGACTGGCAGTGGCTCTGCTACAGAACCTTGACAGGGAACAGGTGAAGGAGAACAGACTCGCTTGCCGAATGCGTTCCTTACCATCTGTTCCTTGTTGTAAATAAAATTAATCATACATGACTTTAGCTTGGACATATTTCCCATTGCAAGGCACAACATACATTAAAGTGAAGCTTGATACATATTAAACATAGATAAGCTGATGTTGTCTTCAAGTCACGGAGTGATTATAATTACACACAAGAACACCATAAAAAAGACAATTACCATTGGGAATTGTCCAAGTTGGAGGCGTGTCGGTTAAAGATGGATGATTTCGAAGCACTGCCTCGTGAAGCTTCGAAACCTTTGTGAATCTTTTGTTTTGAACCAGTGGCTCGGAGCATGTCTTAAAATGCCAAAGGCACATGATTTCAATAAACAAGGTTTTGTTACATCATAACATATTCAAAACATTTCAAAATATCAATGGTTCGCCGCAAGGGAGGATCTCAGTGAAACCATAAACCAGTGTATACATGTTTGTTTTTTTTACCTGATCTTGGATCAGTTTTATAATGTAGATGTTTTTAATGCCACAAAACAAGAAAGATTAGAAGTTAGAGTAGTTGTCTCTTATATTAAATCAAATGTTGCAAAACAATTGGTTCAGTAGACTCAGAGTTTCGAAGAGCTCTGCTTCTCCTGTCACTAGTAAAAGATTCATAACTGAAGAAAATTAGTATTAATCATAACTGTAAGTGTGAATGCTGAATGTACAGTTTATTTTTCATTTTATTTTTTCATTTTGTGGACCACTGATAAAGAACAGGGTCACAACTATTAAACTGTCCAGTTCTCGCTTTTAACAAACCATTAACTACGACTTTTGCCTCAAACTCCTAATTTGCTGCTTATTAATAGTTAGTAAGGTGGTTGAATATTTATGTGAATATTTATCATTATTTTACCATCATTATGTTTATGCATGTCATAATAGCATTGCTGATTCCATGAGTTTCCAAACTGGAAGTCCAACATCAAGTGATGTTCCACTGCACTTTTGCAAGTAAGAAATTGGAAATACAGACTTATTACGAGTTGAATGGAACATAGTATGGAAGTAGGAACTTCCCGGTGTGACTTGAAGGCAGTATTTGGAGCAGTTGAAACCCATCTGCTATCCAAGTCTACCTTTACCTAGTCAGCAATCAGTCTAACAATCTAGACTGAAAATATAAAGCTTGTTAGTGCCAATCAATGTTTCAACTCTTGGGTAACAAGCCATTCTAGATGCTACAGAGTTAGCTGCTGGGTTACAAAGAACGAGAGACTTAGTAGCCTAGCAAAACAAGGGCACTATCCCAAGCTTCTGCAACCATTCCAACTGAAACTTTCCAGCAAGGACAGCTTAATCACCTCAACTCACCACTTTTCCCTTTTCATCTGAAGCCAGACCTTCCCTTCAGCTGCTAATCTGGATTTCAGTGCGGTGGAGTTGTCTCCCTTCTTGTATGCTGAACAAGGGAGATTTATACAATGACTTTAAAAAAGCTGAACCTCTCTGGCCTATTTTTCACCACATTGTGCTCTGAGGTAAAAGGAGCCAGTGACATCAGATTGTAGTAAGTGCTATAAGCTCCAAAGAGGGTGAAAAGATTACATGTTCCCTTTCTTCCGAAATCCTGAGATAATTAATCTTCGCCGGGCTCCTTTTTTTGACGACTGCTGTGGAGCGTATGCGTGACTTTTAAAAACAAGCACGAACGGATGATGATATACAGCAATGGCCTTCCACAGAGATAATGAGAAAATCACTTCCTATTGCAAGCTGTGAAAAAGATAGTTTAATTACGCTGCCATTTTTAATTGAACATGAATTATTTAGAATCTGAGCATTAATGAAGTAGCACAAACATCATCCTGCAGACGACAAAACCTGTCATTTCACATGACCGCACGATATCATCTCACAGTCTCCAAAGATTCTCTTAGCATGTTGTAATTTTCTTTTAAACAATATAAAATGTAAATCTCTTCACTGGTACCACTGGTAACGCTTTACAATAATGTTATATTCATTAACATTAGGTAATACAATAGCTAACATGAAATAATTAATAATTCAACAAATTTATATATTTTGATTAATGTTAAAGGTGCAATAGGTGATTGTCTTCAGAAACATTTTTTGTTATGCTGGTTGAAAGTCTCTTCACATCCCGATAGCAATCATTAAGTTAAGTGGTCTAAATGTATTTGTCTGTATTTATATATTCTGTGGAAGGCATAGGATCAAGAAATGTTTGTCCAATCAAAACGCTCGGTTCGAGCGTTATAATATGCTTTCCTACCTGCCTGTCAACGTATGTATTTGCATACCTCTGCGCACCCGGTTCACGCAGACAGGATACATCATCAGCGCGTTCACTCACGCTGTGCAGACAGAGCGAGAATGGCAGACAAACATCAACAACCCGATCTTCCTTCCTGGTATTGTAGTACTTTTAAAGTTTTCTCACCAGTGAATGACACATGATGTAGCCCAGCAGGTTAATCCAATCCTCACGCCAGCTCGTTAGAAGTGAGCTACGTGCATGAACTGTGTTCCGATCGATATTATCCCTACACAGTGTTCATTGCTCCCTACTCCCTGAGCGGGGGAAATCCGGTTAAGTTTACTTCACTTCGGAACAGGGGCTGGGATTGAGAACAGCTGATGTAGCCTATTGTAGTAATGTCTCTGGTATTCTGGTCTGTGAGCGTAAATGCGTTCAGGGGGCGTGGCTTTGGACGGCGATTGCAGGGAGGGTGGGACGTTCGCTTTCAGTGCTATCAGGCTAAAGTTAGCATTTTCCAAGATCTCCTACTACACCTTTAATTTATATAGAAATAAATTTTTAACACTGTATAACTAATATTTAGCAATTATGAATACATAAATATATAAATAATATATAACAATATATATAATAATTAAATATTTATATATATTATATAATATTATGTGTGATGTGTGTGTTAAACTTGTAAATGATTGTGTGATATGATCAATTATATTTGTTTTGATTACTGTATTGGCCCGAATATAAGACGACCCCCTTTTTTCAGATGTAGCTTTTGGAAAAAGGCTTTTTAAAAATTAAATCTTGTTTTTTTTCTCAGTAAAATACATTTTGTCTTTAATTATTTTCATATTGCATATTTTTCTATTTAATTTTTGTTTTGAAAGTATGGTAAAAAAAAAACTGGTAAACTGTACCAACAATCACACTAAAAAAATATACACTTTTTGATATACAAAAAAACAGGTAGCCCATCTGAATTAGGACGTTTAGGCTATACATCTAATAGTAGCCTGCCAGTATCTTATAAACAGTAGAAGTTAAATCTTACTGTAGTCTTAAAATCTGGGTACTGTCTTACGTTTTAAAATCAAAAGGGAGTTGGTCCCATCAGGATAACGTGACAGTCACGACTCATGCAGCTGTAAGCTTTTCTTTTTCTTTGCTGTTTTTACTCGCGATCTTTACAACAAGAATTATATTACGTAATTCATGGCACACTCGTTTTATGCGTATATGGCGCCACCTATTGTTGTGGGTGTATTATGGACATGTCAAAGTCTAGACCCTGAATATAAGCCGACCGCGTTTTTTCAGATGTATTTCCAAGAAAAAAAACATTGTCTTATATTCAGGCCAATACGGTAATAATTATACAAAGCTAATTCATTTATCAGTAACATTAACCAATATTTATAAATGTTGTTTAATTTTTAACTGTTAAAAACAATGTTAAAAAATATTTAAATATAGATTTAAATATAAATGAATTAGGGGTCGACCAATATGTATTTTTCAGGGCCAATGACGATACCGATTATTACAGATCAAGTACACCGATAACCAATATTTTGAATCTATATATGTCTGGTGTAAAAATTAAAAAATTAATGTCAAAATTAAGAAAACAAGGGGTCTGACAAAAACTGTCTTCCCTGGTGTTGGTTGTGTAATACACCCACACTGCACTTCTAACTCTTGTCTTCCTCTGTGCATCCATCTACAATAAGGGTAAAATAAAAAGAGAGTTAAAAGGTTTGGGGGGGGGGGGCACGTTGTTCACGATAAGCTATGAATACGTGCGACAGATAAACATAAATGCGAAAATGGATTAACTTTTTAAAAATTTATATAAGTGTAAATAATTTAATTGTCTTCATAGATATATTGTAGAAGTCGTTAAGAAGACTGCAACTATTTTCATGAAACTATAACACCAATAGCCTTTTACAGGCACACTTAGTCCAATAGCCTATTGAAATGTCTTGGCCTATGTGACACTTGAAATTCCAGTTAGTTTTCATTTACAGTACAGTGCAAATGAAGGCATAAATCAATTTAATTTATAAAACATGGAAGAAATAGCATATTATGTGATTATTCTTTTAAACAAAAGTTGTAATAATTGTTGTAGTAGGCTAGTATTATGTATATTATACTGCACCAGAGTAATATATTTCTGATAATTTTTTTAAGCTAACCCAAACTTGGGTAGAAACATGTAATATCTAATACAGCAGCGTTTGTAAGCAGAGCGCTGCTTTGTGTACAGCGTTACAGGGGAAACCTTAATCGCTACCATTCCAACAGCACCTCCTGCTGCCACTAGTATATTTACAGATACTAGTCCATATCGCGACTCTATTTAAGTGTACTGCCCTACTTTTGATTAATTCATCCAAATCTTTGACAAATTCTGTGACATTCCGTGTCATACAGTGAATTCCATTTATATGACTGGATTCCGCGATTCTGTCCACATTTTCTGCATCGCAGAAATCTTAGATAATATTGAGGTGTTTTGCAACTTCAGTGTAACGTTAATGGATTGTGATTTATTGCAAATTAAGCAACGTCTGCTGCTGCCTTACCTTTGAGAGACAACTGATGCGTGATCACTGAAGAAGCTGCAGTTAGCAAGCGCTTTCGGCGTGAGAGTGAATTCCGCATTGATTGGTCGGACTCGTGACTCCCAACAAATCAGATGGGTGGTGGGCGGAGATTGCTTTAGGCCACAGAGTGGTGAGTTCTGACAGGCTTCATCGGAGCCAAATAGTGCGTTTCAAAATTAAGTTATTTTATCGGCGAATCGGTTTTGAAAATGACCGATACCGATAATGATAAAAATGCTTAATATAGGCCAGGCCGATAATCGGTCTACCCCTAAAATGAATAGCATACACACACACACACAATTACCATTAACCAAGATTATTTAATGTGGTTTTTAAAAAATGTGGTACCAGAGGCATTAAGTAATGTTTAATCACATAAAGTGCTACCAAAATACTCTGTTTTAAAAAGGTTAACTCTGGCTAGCTGCAGTTAGCAAGTACTCTACTTCATGCAGTAGTTAACAATTTTTTTTTCCCTCACTAACTCTACTTATATTTCACCTGGTCCAAATCTCCCTGAAATGACCCTTGTAGTTTTGTGAACAGCAATTTATGATCATCTAGCATGATCGGAGTAATACCCATAATTCAACCTGAGCTGTGGTCCCAACATATCCCATCCATCTTACTCTGATAATAAAGCCAATGATTGGACTCTCGCTAGCTCTTCACAGGGTCCACAAAGTCAGAGCCCGACTTTCAATTTAAATTGAATTTCCTAATCAGAGGTGACTCTAGAGACTCCCATTTTATATTTTAGCCAATTACTGAGTCACAAAGTCAAAGCTAACCTCTTCCCAAGTACCTAACGTGAACTCAGCAGGAATTTGAATTTCTCTGCCTATTACAACACGCTCTATGTGCTGCCGTAGCGCATTACACCTGGTGGCATCAAAGAGCAAACGCAAAGCCATTTTAAACGGAGAGCATCTATTCTCTGTTCTGTCATGCAGTACCTCTCTAAAACCCTGACAGCGTGGACAGCAGTTAGCTTGTCTCCTTATCGAGTCTGACCCTGAGGGTCCTGTGAAATTAAGCCACATGCACCTTTTCTAGCAGAAAAAAAGGGTTAGTGAGCGAATTACACTGTTCTACTGACATAATCTAAAAAAAAAGTTAAGTGAAGATTAGGCATGGGCCGGTATGAGATTTTGACGGTATGATAACCTTAAGCAAAAAATATCACGGTATCACGGTATTGTCATTACAGCTATAAAATGTGTTATTTTTAAATGACTGGGTAAAAAAAACTTTTTCCGCTGAACACAATATTTTTTTTTTTGAGCAACATACAGAATATTGGGAACAGTATAATTTGTTTATTTTTTCTTTGATTTGTTTCCTAAAAAGAAGAAAAATAAAGACTGACATCTTTATTTAACCTAAATTATTTAATTTTAGTTATATAATTCACATACATATCATTTCGTTAAATAATTTCATATACATAATTTGATCTAATAATAACCCAATTTGAAGCAAAAACAGAATGTTCTGACTAGCTTTGTGAAATTATACTACCTGCCTGAACGAAACAAACAGCAGAAGATCTGAATGAGAGCAGATTCACTCTCTGACAGCAGGCAGGCGGCGTTTCTGGAACACCACATATGGCGTTTCCTTGGTTACCGCTGTAAAAAAAGCAGCACTGCCCTGAAACACTGCTTTAATACGAACTATAGAGACGAGATGAAAAAAAAATACACGTTTAAATTCTGAAGACGGTCAGTTCCCCTCAGAAACACATTCATATAAACCCCAAAATCAAAATTGAGGATTTTCTTCCAATAGTTTGTGCATCATGAACAGTGAGTGATCTGCCTGCTACAGTTTTTTTCTCTGTGCGTCCGTCTTCAACTTCTCTGGCTTGTGTTAACGGGCGTTTACAGACTTCAAATTTTCACATAAATAATTTTTTTGGAAAACGATTGCATTGCAACGCAGTTGAGAGTCCAGAACAGAGACGAGTTGCTTGCAAATAAGACAAAAAACGGCCGGTTGCCAATCGAGTGAGTTCCAGGGGAAGCTCCTTAAGTTCAGCCATCCTACACACACATGACTGACCGCTGGCTCGCACCAACAGGAGGAGGGTCGAGTTACTCTACACTGCACTCAACCTGAGGGATTCCTACACTTTCAGTCTTTGAGGTACGGGGATGCCACTGGGGCACGATACTGAGCTCCTGTACTCGTACTCGTATCACTCAGCATGTGATAAGTGCCATATTCAGACAAAAAAACACAGACAACAGACAGCAGAATGGAGTTATTAGAGATTAAGGATGTATACGAAGTATATGAGCAAGATATAATAAAGTTAACCTTCAGTATTACGCCGGTACAGCTGATGGTGCCGAGCTGACAAGAAAAGCATGCGAGTGGATTGAGGCGCACGGCGAGTGAATATATCCTTCTCACAGACATCACTGGAAAGTTTGTAGTTCGGTCGGATGTGTCAAAAACAAGTAAGTAAAACAATGCACAAGTTACTTAACGGTAGGGAGAGAGAGAGCGTGCGCAATTCTGTTGTGTGATCTTTGATGTTCACTCACTTAGCATCATTTGGATTAAAACTAAATCGTAAAAATAAGACCATTTATAGGGGCATTCACTATAAACATAATTTATTTTCAACCTTAGGCATACACGACTTTTTGGCGAAAGTGAAACTAGCTTGTGTGAAATGCGATAGTTGTCCCTCTCATTCTGCACCAGTACAAATACGTGCACGCATTGCCCGTGTTTTGCTTGCTTGAGTGTTTCTGCATTATATGAGTGGCTTTGGAATATAAATCACAGCACGTTTCAGATGAAAAAAACGCACCTTCTATTTCTGAAAATATCAGTTAGGAGATTTATAACAAGTGGTTCCCTACATTATTACAGCAAAGCGCGTGATTACAGTACTGAGCCGCTGCAATGGAGCAGCTCTAATGCTATTAAATTAAAGATGATGTACACCATAGAGCAAATAAATTAACAATGAAAGTAACAAAAAACTTGTAAAATACATTTTAATGGGCATAATTAAGTGTGAAAATAACCGAAGGATATACAGTCAAAACAAAAATTATTCAAAGACCAGATATAATATTTTATATTTTTTACTAGTGGGTGCAGGACACTATAGTTCATTTATGTAAGTGAGGATAGCAAAATAAAGTAAACTGTGGCAAATCATACCAAAAATTACAGTGGACTACCAGTAAAACTGATACAAATTTGGGACCAAAAATTATTCAGACCAAGTCTGGGGAAAAAAAATTAAGTTCAGGTTTGCATGAAGCTGGGTGACAGCATGCCCAGGAGACTACAGGCTGTCATTAAGGCTAAGGGCTGCACGACTAAGTATTCATAGTTGTGTAAATACTGTCATACTAACAGCTGTCTAAATTTTGGTTGATTGTAATCCATTACATACCTTTCTATCAAAGTTCTCTGACATTATCAAGATGAATTTGTTATGACAGTTTAACTCTGACTTCTTATCATATTTTATTACCATTTTCTAAACTATAGTGAATAAACTGTTATAATGTGATAAATGTTGAAGGTTTCTGAATCAATTTTGGTTTGACTATCTATTTGATAAATCAAGTTAACCAACTAACATTATACATACTCTTTTGGTTTCTGCACCCATTATTTAAAAAATTTACAAATGCAATAAAAATATCGGCATCGGTACTTGGTATCGGTACCAAAAATAATAGTATCGGTATCGGGCGAGTACTGGAAAAAGTGGTATCGGTGCATCCCTAGTTTGAGGAGACATGAAAAACAGCGCATACCGCAGGAACGGTATTACGGAAAATATAAGCGGTTTTGAAACCGTGACATTTTCAAATTGTGGTATACCTTGAAACCGGTAATCGGTCCATGCCTAGTGAAGATAAGAAATGCTGTTCTCCACAAACAATAAAGATACAACACCTTACGAAATCATATTGCGATTTGGACACAATGGAAAAAAACACAACAACCAGCATAGTCTAAATAATTCCCGAACGGTTGACTCTTTTAAGTCATTTCTTTTTAGTGAATCAAACAATTGTGCGACACTTAAATAAGTGTAGTTACTGATTTGTTGTTTATATGATGTGTAGTTAAAGATAAATATTTGAACTGAATTT
Source organism: Sinocyclocheilus anophthalmus (assembly GCA_018155175.1). NCBI lineage: Eukaryota > Metazoa > Chordata > Actinopteri > Cypriniformes > Cyprinidae > Sinocyclocheilus > Sinocyclocheilus anophthalmus. The sequence continues at coordinate 32,134 of JADLZN010004086.1, forward strand.
TGTCAATGAATGAACAAATAAAACAACAAATGAAGGAATGACCTACCAAATGACTGAACAAACAAATAAACCAACAAATAAACAAAGGAACAAACAAATAACAATGGACAAACAAAAATAAACAATGCCACATTTTTTGTTTGTTCATCAAAACTAGTGAAAAAATAAAAAGAACAATGAATAAGCAAAAAATAAAAGAATGAATGAATGACCGACCAAACAAATGAACAAACAAAATTAATCAAACAAAATAAACCAACAAAGAATTAAACTGACCAAAAAAACAAACAAAGAGAACTACATTACTTTTTCAGAATTGTCTTCCTCAAAAGTGCTAAAGTGCTACAGATAACAAATTAACCAAAAATAAAAACCAAACAAACAAATTACCGAAAATACAAACAATTATACCACATTTCAATTATCGCACCATTAGAATTGCCTTACTTTTTTTATTGTCTTCCTCAAAAGTGCAAAAGTGCTACAGATAAAAAAAGTAACAAAAATCAAACAACTAAAGTTAAACAAACAAATTAACAAATATACAAACAAGCAATGATACCACATGTTTTGTTCATTTGCCATTAGAATTGCAATTTTTCCAAAAATATCTTCCTCAAAACTACTGAAAGAATTATTAAATAGCCGTTAGGGAATCTTCATCATCCCTAGTCAGTCTTGAACTGTTGAGCAAAAACATCTTCGCAGCAACAAATTCCACATAATACATCCTTTCCTATTCTGAATAAATCAATGTCATTTGAAAATCAAATGTACACATGCCTTCAAACCACATACAAAAGTGAATCACTGAACTTTGTGTACAGAACTTTATTATGCGCTTTAAGCATACAAATCTAAAGAGGAGCATTATGATTCTAAATATGAAAAAACTGCAAAAAATAACAGCTGGATTTGCAAGCAGCAAAGTTTCTCTTCAAAGCGCGACGCAAGATCCGCAGACAGCAAGTGCACGAGCTCACTAACTGGACTAAACCTCAAACAGCATGTAAGAACAAGTGGAATTAAAGCAGCTGCTGAGTTGGGAGATTGACAGACATGTATTTAGCCTCTGGCTGTTTTTCACATGCGTCTGAGTTTGTGCCCACTTTAAAAGGTCTCTTAATAAATAATCCCCACAAGGGGGTGCCCCCTACCTCTACGCTAACTATTTCACAGTCGTAACTAAACCACAAATACATTTAGTCATTTAAATACATTTAGTCATTTGAGTCAATCGCTCACTGCAGGGAGGTTACTTTACTTTTATTAGTTGCTATTTATTCTTAATGCAAAGGCGGACACTTTGTTCATTTCAAACTGAAATCCTCAGCAGGCGCTCAAGCTTTGACCATTTCATGCGTCCGACTGCTTGTTTTTTATGCAGACATCAACTGACTAACTCAAGAAACCATGTAGGGCATTTCCACACCTGCAGAGCTAAACAATTTTGTATTTTAAAAAGCCTGAAATAAATAAGCTTCTATCAGAATTTTTTACGCCAGTAGGTGGGGTTTTGTCAGCGAAAGCAAATGTAACACTGACCTACGCTGGCTACTCACATTTTGCTGTCAAACAAAGCCGATTACCTGTCATAATAGTGTAGGTAGTGCATGGCCTGACAACCTGCTTATGTAACACCTGTGTGGAGTGGCTGGAAGCTCTTCCATCCATGCACACCTGAGACAGATCAACATGGCCTGGGCTATGATGCAACAAGAGAGGATGGTTGACACACAAAATAATGTGTGCAGAAATTATGGTTCCCTTCTGAGGGAACTTCAAACTGTGTCCTCTAGGGGTCGCTATGGGGAACGCCTTCGGCGTGACCGGTGTCTGAAGCATACATCTAAACATGACAATAACATTGGCTTCGACAGCCCGTGATATCATCACCCGGTGCGACCTCAGTATAAAAGGGTGCCAGGAGAACACGTCATCCTCTTCTTTGTCTTCAGGACTATTTTGTTTGAAGCGTGCATTTCCGGTAAGAATGATTATTCTTCTTTACCATGGCGAGCACTAGTAAGGCGTTTAAGAAGTGTGTGGATCCGTGTCTTCGTTATTTGACACCTGATGACACGCACGATCTTTGCGTCTTTTGTTTGGGAGAAGAGCACGCGCGCGCGATGTCCTCAAGGGGGCAGTTTGCGCGCACTGCGAGCTTTTTTCTATGAAAAAGCTCCGCTCTCGTTTGTCTCTCTTTTTGAGGAAAGAGGGACAGCCATCAGCTTCCTGTGGTTCAGGACCCTCCATTGCCGAGGCACGGAGGAAAATTAGCTTGTGGGGATCGCAGATGGACCTGGCTAAAGAGTTAAAAAAGTTTTTTTTCCTTTTCGCCCTAATCAGTCACAGACGAGAGTGAGCTACTGGACGCGATGCCTCTCCTCTCTTACAATCTCTGATCCAGCGATATATTGCCCTGCTGGCTCAGCCAGTATGACAGGAATGTCGATGATGACGAAGAAGTCGAGACAATTACCTGCCCCTTGTATGATGAGCTGTTGGAGGTTATGGATCGCGCCACGGCGAGGCTTGACTTGCCGTGGAAGAAGGCCAAGAAGGTTACGCCTCGAGGCTGCCTCGACGAGTGTCTCCTTTCTAGCCATAGCCAGCTCAGCTCAGGTGAGCCTTCCATTTCTTCCCCATTTTCATGTGGAGATCGAGAAGGCTTGGAAAAATCCATTCTCGTCTCGCATCCATAGATTCCAGCATACTAGTTATGCCAACATTGAGGGGATGCGTGAGAATGGTTATGAGAAGATGCCCCCTGTTGAAGAGATGCTGGCCTGCTATCTCTCTATGGGAGAGAGATCTTCTCTTAAGGCTCCTTCCCTGCCGTCCAACCCCTTCAGCAGTGCTTAATTTGAGCCGGATCCTGTTCCGGAAAATATCAGATTTTGGAATTTTGCATTCCGGTATTTGTTTTTAAAGATCCAGCATTAACAAGTGTATTAGATCGTGACAGTGCGTGCGTGCATACGAGACAGAGCGATTGCAGGTTTATGTAGATGTATTTGGAACATGATTTGTAGATTATGTATTGGTCCTGAACATATTATTGACCAATCAGCTTTCAAAATCAGCGTTCAAAATCACTCTCGTTGATTGGTGCTACTGCTTAACCCACTCTCTCCACTCTTTTGTGAGCAGCGGAACATTTGAAGAGAGTGTAATAATACCAGAAATAATACCAAATAAAGTGAAATATTATAATGTATAAACATTATAAACATTCTAATCATAGCCTAGTTCCCCTCACTCCAAAACAAATCATTTAAATGTAAGGGTATGCAGAACAGATCAAGAATGAAAAAAATCTAAAGATATATAAACCAAAACAAAGCGAAACTGAAAGTACCATTGGGCTCACGTACCTCTCTCATTCGGCACAAATCCAATGTTTCCATATTCGCAATGTATTTCAGTGTTAAACTATTGTTTATAATGTAGACTAGGCTTCATGCGCATTCACATGTCGACGGAAAAAAATCATTCTCTTCACATGCGCAAAAATTAGTTTGACATATTAAAATCTTTAAATTTATATGTTTGATAATGATTGATAATGAACAGACTGCGATGTCAAGTTTGAATTGCTAGAATATGTGGCGTGTGTGTGTGTGTGTGTGTGTGTGTGTGTGTGCCGCTCACACCGCAATTCGCTCGGCAGATCAAACAGCTGAACACATTAAATCTCATTTTTGTTATACAGCTAAGAGTAAAACACCCTGCAAAGTGTTTTCAAAAAAAACTAAGGACGAGCTTCTCTATTCCATTTTTATATCTAACATTTATTTTTCTTTTTATTTATTAACAACAAAAAAGCAAAACAGCCTCAACACTTTCTATTCTAGTCAGTTCTTTTTATTTATTAGGCCTATATCTTGCTACGTTTAGCTGAGACTTGTTATAGCACTTGCGTATCATTGCTCTTTTGTTGATTTTGATTGCTTCCATTGTCCTCATTTGTAGTCGCTTTGGAGAAAAGCGTCTGCTAAATGACTAAATGTTTAGTGCTGGGTATCGTTTCAAGATTTTTTTTCCGCTACAAACCGATACCGATACCTTGACTTCGATACCGGTTCCTGAACGATACTTTTTTCGATACCAATTTTATGAAATCAATTTTAACAAGATTACATTATCTAAAAAAAAAAACTTTGGTTTTATTTTTCAGCTTGTTGATGTTTATACAAACTCAAAGACTCATCTCCTGAGCCACTGCACAAAGGAACAAAATGTCACCAACACAATAAATCAGTGCAAATATTTTTAATAAAGCTCAAATAGTCTTCAGTTTACACATCTGTTAGGCTACATTTACACTAGTTAGTGTTCGTTTTAAAACGCATTGCTCAGATGTCAGAATCATGATTTCTATTTATTTTCCACTGATTTACTGATGAGCATTAGCAGCTTCCAGCGCTGTCTGCTTGCGTTCTCTCTTCCATGATCGCTGCTCTGACTGAGAGGTAATAACATATTTAATTTCAGCAACATTACATGGTCAAAACACACATTAGATGGCAGGTCCGGATTTACCTATTTTCGTGACGTAGAAAAAACTAATTTTTGGGCCCCCTTCCCTATTAATGTAATAGACCTAATATTACCACCCAAGCGAACAAAACTATTTATTAATCAGTGGAAACTGATACAGTGTTTTCTATCGGAATAAGCGCTTGCGTTCAGTCAATAAAAATCGAATAGTTCTTAATTTGTTTGGGAACTGAGAAAGACCGTTCCATATAGGCGCGGCGACGTGGCCACATAACCTTTTCGGGAGTGCATTATTTCTCTAATAATTTTAACGGCCTGGAGTCACAACCACACATCAAGACATTGTTCAGATGATTTGTTTCAAGACATTTGACATGTTTCCGTCCTGAAATCTCGTGTGGGTTGAACTAATTTTTTTACGCACCTCATCCCAAACCTACCATTGCAAATTCCAAAACGTCGTTTTAGAGCTAATAACAGAGGCTTGAGTCATTTGATATGCAGGCTAACGCAGTTATTAATGCAGTCTAATGCGGTTATTAGAGAGAGGAAGAGAGAGAGATTAAGTGCGTGTGAATACCTGCGTTTATGCGTCTCTCAGCAGCGTTCAGCAGCAGCAGCGTATACTAATAGCGAATCTTTAAGTTAAACTCCTTCATGAACCTCGCTACTGAGAAATGTCATGTAGCTTTTCAGCTGCGAAACTATTTTACTGATAAATTCGCTGTGCAGCGCTGACAAGAAGTTTCTGTTTGTGTCTCCGCGTGTCTGCACTGTGTGCGCGTCTGTGAGAGACTGGGAGAAAGAAAGCGTGATTTCCATAGCCTACATAAAAAAGGTGGAAGACATGGAAATAGTTTGTCATTTTTTTTACCCTATTGTTTGTTATATTTACAGTGAGGCAAAAAAGTATTTAGTCAGCCACCAATTGTGCAAGTTCTCCCACTTAAAAATATGAGAGAGGCTTGTAATTTTCATCATAGGTATACCTCCACTATGAGAGACAAAATGAGAAAAAAAATCAGAAAACCACATTGTAGGATTTTTAAGAATTTATTTGCAAATTATGGTGGAAAATAAGTATTTGGTCACCTACAAACAAGCAAGATTTCTGGCTTTCACAGACCTGTAACAACTTCTTTAAGAGGCTCCTCTGTCCTCCACTCTTTACCTGTATTAATGGCATCTGTTTGATCTCGTTGTCAGTATAAAAGACACCTGTCCACAACAACCTGTTCAAACAGTCACACTCCAAACTCCATGGCCAAGACCAAAGAGCTGTCAGAGGACACTAGAAACAAAATTGTAGACCTGCACCATGCTGGGAAGACTGAATCTGCAATAGGTAGCAGCTTGGTGTGAAGAAATCAACTGACTGTGGGAGCAATTATTAGAAAATGAAGACATACAAGACCACTGATAATCTCCCTCGATCTTTGGCTCCACGCAAGATCTCACCCCGTGTGGTCAAAATGATCACAAGAACTGTGAAAAAAAATCCCAGAACCACACGGGGGGAAACTAGTGAATGACCTGCAGAGACCTGGGACCAAAATAACAAAGGCTACCATCAGTAACACACTGCTCGCCAGGGACTCAAATCCTGCAGTACCAGACGTGTCCCCCTGCTAAAGCCAGTACATGTCCAGGCCCATCTGATTTTGCTAGAGAGCATTTGGAATTTCCATAAGAGGATTGAGAGAATGTTCATATGGTCCAGATGAAACCAAAATATAAACATTTTTGGTAAAAACTCAACTTGTCGTGTTTGGAGAAAGAATGCTGAGTTGCATCCAAAGAACACCATACCTACTGTGAAGCATTGGGGGTGGAAACATCATGCTTTGGGCTGTTTTTCTGCAAAGGGACCAGGAACGACTGATCCGTGTAAACGAAAGAATGAATGGGGCCATGTATCGTGCGATTTTGAGTGAAAACCTCCTTCCATCAGCAAGGGCATTGAAGATGACACGTGGCTGGGTCTTTCAGCATGACAATGATTCCAAACACACCGCCCGGTCAACGAAGGAGTGGCTTCTTAAGAAGTATTTCAAGGTCCTGGAGTGGCCTAGCATGTCTCCAGATCTCAACCCCATAGAAATCTTTGGAGGGAGTTGAAAATCCATTTTGCCCAGCGACAGCCCCAAAATATTACTGCTCTAGAGGAGATCTGCATGTAGGAATGGGCCAAAATACCAGCAACATTTTGTGAAAACCTTGTGAAGACTTACAGGAAACGTTTGATCTCTGTCATTGCCAGCAAAGGGTATATAACATAGTATTGAGATGAAATTTTGTTATTGCCAAATACTTATTTTCCACCATAATTTGCAAATTAATTCTTTCAAAATCCTACAATGTGATTTTCTGGATTTTTTTTTTCTCGTTTTGTCTCTCATAGTTGAGGTATACCCTATGATGAAAATTACAGGCCTCTCTCATCTTTTTAAGTTGGAGAACTTGCACAATTTGTGGCTGAATAAATACTTTTTTTTTTTTTTTCCTGCCACTGTAGTTGCTCCATGTCTTAAGCAATGCGTAAATCCGGCCCTGTTAGACGGCAATCGGAATTTATTACAAACACTCGATGGTGGTTTAAAGTGAGTTTTGAGTAAAAGCGAATATAAATCTTATTTATTGTCTTATGGAGCATGATGCACATTTGCATGAATGGTCACATAACAACCGCGGTTCGGTCGTGTAACGTTAGCATACAGACATCTGCGAATGATGGGAACTCCAGCAGCCCCTCGCTACTCTATACTGGGTGTATTAGAACTACGAGAGCTAAAGAGAGCAGACTGCTCCTTGCGCTTTCGAATTGCTCTCGCGGATGTCAAACACTGATCTATCTGCGCCGCACCTCTTCTAGTCGAATACAACGGCTAGTGCTGCAGGCTTATTGGCTCACTGACGCTGATGAGATTAACCCCTTAGGTATCGAAATTTGGTACCGAACGATGAGACGTTTTTCGATACTCGATGGTATCGAGGCAATTCGGTCGGTGCCTAAAAAGTATCGAACTCGATACCCAGCCCTACTAAATGTAAATGCTTACTTTTATTTTTGCACACTCGCAAAGAACATTTGTTTTTTTAATTAATCAAACAAACATGATGCGCCGTTTCTGCATCTCGTTTTTTGGTTTCCTTTCATGAACTGTTTGCTAATCGCCGTTCCTCACATCTGTTTTAGATTTGTTAATTATTTATGTCAGATATATTTCGCGTATTTATACCTTTTCATTTAGATTATCATTGTATTTTATTTTTATGGAAAACAAATTTTGTTCTTTTTTAAGTAACTTACATATATTTTGCCTTCGACCTATTTTTGGACCCCCAAGGGGTTTTTGAAAACCTAGCTGTATATTTTAGGTCCATGCAGAAATTTGTGAACGATGCTCTTATAGTTGTGTCATCACGTTTAGTGACGTCATTGAATGCTCAGGGAAAACTGAAGTTGTATTGTTAGTGTCGGTCACGGCGCCTTTAAACTGCTGATTTGGATCCGGCAATGTTTCATTTACAAATTAAGCACTGCCCTTCAGGATGCATCTCGTTTGAATGGCAGGGCATACGCGGCAGCAAGTCAAGCTGCAGCCTTGTTGCACACCATGGTGGTGCTTCAGGCTTATCAGGCTAATCTGCTGAAAGACCTGGATAAAGGCAAAGGACTTTCTCCCGATAAGGTAGCTGAGTTGCGCCACACCACAGATCTCGCTCTCCGTGCCACTAAGCAGGCCACCACTGCCATTGGCAGATCCATGGCGGCCATGGTGGTTACGGAGAGTCATCTGTGGGTGAATCTGGTGGATATTGGATCGAAAGAGAAGGGCTTTCTTCTTGATGCGCTAGTTTCCCCTTCTGAGCTTTTCGGCAGTTTAAGACGCGCTCGGCTGGCTTTAAATCCTTAAATCCAGGTCTGAGTCCGAAAAACAAAGGGGTCCTGGCCCGTCTCGATCTAAGGATCAAAGGCGGGCTCAGAAGACTAGTGTCACGACTCGCGCCCCTCCCCTGTCTGCGGGTAGGGCTCAAAAGGGGCGTGGGTCAAAGAGTGACAGGCAAGATTTGAGGGAGGTGATCCAGACTAGGCGTTCTCAACGCTCTCGTCTGGACCAGAGTAAAACCTGAGCCATCTACTTACCTCCCTCTAAAAATATTACATCTGCTCTCCTCTTCCTCCCCTTAATTCCCCTAAAAAGCCTCCTGCGTTTGCATTGCAGTCTCTTATGCTGGGCCTATGATGTTTTGGTTAGTCTCTATGTCTCATAGAACTACCTACTGATGGTCCGGACCCCAGTGCTCTTCGGACTTCGCCTCCAGCCTATATCCATGAGCCCGAGTCATGCGCGGGAGCCATGGTTGGTGAGTACGATCCATTTAATCTACTCTACTGCTAGTTCTTGTGTATTCGATACTAGACTTTTTCTGCAGCGCTACTCGGACCTGTTCTGTTTTCTGACTTTTAGGTTTGACCCCCCTGTTAAGTCAGGACCTCCTGCTGTTGACCGATTACAGTGATGGTTTCACTCATCGGTACTGGATCAAGGCTGAGGATAGCCCTCATCTTCGACTTGGACACAAGGCATGGGCTTCTGTGGAAGCCTCTCAGCATCAGGTCCCCAGTTCAATTAAACCAGTAATCGCCCCTCTGCGGAGTGGGCTTGAGTACACTGCGTTCCCTGAGGTAAGAGGGATTTGTGTTACTGAGGAAACCCCTCTTGTATGCTTCTGCTCTGAGGAGCAGTAAGCTCTGTACGCATGAATGGTTATTGGGTCCTGCTATTTCTTCAGATTCTATCGGGTCTGGATATACAGGACCCATGCTCTCTATTGAGGTAGAGAGCATGAGACTGTGTTCAGCTGCACCAGTGGACTGTCTCTTATTCTCTGCTGCTCTGTGCCATTGACATCAGTTAGTTGGGTTGCTTGCTTCTTCTCTGATAAGCTGCCTCTATTTGGGTCAAACCAGGCATTGCTCCCCTCACCCCGGAGTCTTGTCTTTGAGCCTGCTGCTCCCGATTGAGCGTCTGTGGACTTCTCTCATCGAATCCTCCGCTCGTTTGAGCTCCATTCAGTAGCGGCCTCAGGTTGTTTGCACTTGGAGGTTTCATGAGCACGCCCCTCTCGATCTGAGCGTTCGAGTCCCCCTTCTATTTTTGAAGTCGGGTCTCCGCTCTTTTGAGCTCCGGATAGCAATCATGCCAGGCGGCTGGACCATCTCCTGCCTCCCTGGCGGGTTGCTTGTTAAGTGAGCTAGCTGTGCTCCCCTCACCATGAAGGGCCTCTTGCAAGTGCAAGTCCCTATCTGGGCATCTGTGAGCAGATGCTTTGGATTCTGTTCTGTGAGCGTACCACAGTCACGTAGGGCCCCTAGGCTGGCTTAATACAGCCTCGTTTACCCCTTAAGGAATGGTGTTTCTAAATCCATGTTATGGTAAGTGCACACGCTGAGTTTCTGTGCACTTTCTAAAATCCACATTGTGGTAAGTGTGCACGCTAAGCATTCTGCACACTTTCTAAAATCCTGTATGGTAAGGGTTACGCGCTGTCAGCCTCGTTCCCTTTCTCCGACTTGGTTTAGGCCCCGGTTCTCGCCTTGGGCTCCACTCAACTTATGTATCTCTGTTGATACATTTTTGAGCAGGGTGTTGCTACCAAAGATCTGCCAAGTCAGTTCTTTGAGCGGGTTTATTCAGAACCGGTGGTAGCCCTCCTGGGTGGCAGGCCAGGGTCTGGTTTGGTTTTTAAACACCTGGCCGTATCCCCTCAAAGGAATCCTCTGATTCCAAGCCTTTGAACTCTGCCCTAGGCTCGGGCATCCCAGCCCAGCCCTTAACAGGTAAGTTGTTTAGGGTATGCAGCTCAGGCCCTTGGTCAAAGTGGATAATGTCACTGACAGCCGTCAAGACATCCTTTGGGGTAACTCCCATGGCTATGGTAGAGTTGGTACTTAGTGCAAACCCGTGGTTTTCTGGCATGCACTCCCCTCAACATGGCGGCGTGGGTATACTGTTCCACATAGCGACCCCTAGAGGACGCAGTGTCTCGTTCCCTTCTCAGGAACCATGGTTACATACGTAACCCGAGACATTTTCTGAAGAAAATGAGAATCACGCTTGACCTTGCAGAAGTCCTAAAAATGTTCGAAGTTCCCTCGGAAGGGAACGCTCAGGTTACGAGTAAACCATTGTTTCCCTGAGAGGGAACGAGACACGCTCCTCTAGTGTCCCTTGCCATGCTTTTGACATACGCTTCAGAATGAATAAGGCAATGACGTGTCTCCCGCGCCTTTTATCCTGTGGTCGGGCCTGGCACTGTTACTGTCTGTTTAGATGTATGCTTCGACACCATCATGCTGAAGACGTTCCCCTTGCGACCCCTAGAGGGCGCAGTTTCTCGTTCCCTTCTCAGGGAACCATGATTACATACGTAACCTAGAGACATTCCTGAAGAAAATTAGAATCAAACGCTTGACCTTGCAGAGTCCGAAAATTGGTTGTGAAAGGTCAGGTGCAGAGTTGCTAGTGTTGCTAATGTGTTGCTAAGGCATTCTGATTGCGTTTATTATATTAAAACAAAAAGTAAATAATAAACTGACCAAAACAATAATTAATAGTTAAATATTTAATTAATTTAAATAATTGATATTAAAAAATACAATCAAACCAATAAAATAAAACAAAAATATCCTCTTCCACTAGTAAATCTCTTCTCATCAAGCTGCATGATTTGAAGTATCATTCAGGTCTGCAGCACTAATGATGTGGGACAAATGGTTGGGAGTTCCTGAAACCTAAGTATGAACAATATCAACAGTGATGCTTGACTTGGCAAACACTACTAATAAAAGTCTTATTGCCCTGTGGGATTCAGTGATGCAACTGTTTTAAACCATTAGGTCAGGAGCTGATTATCCACAGCTGATTGCCAGAGAAAAAAAAAAAGGGAAAAAAAAAGGAAGTGCACAAACTTGTCTTGTAGGAAGCAGAAATGTCCACATCATCCCCGAAACTGGCAAAACAAGGAAAAGAAAGGACAAAAGTTGCTTGACTAATCATGAGCTCGAGCCGACACTTAATCTGACAAGGGACGGTGCTGATTTCACTAATGGTGCTGGGGAGGAAATGTCTAGTGGCACAGCCACGGCGCTTCACTGGGAATGAAAGTGTCTCCTTCTTGATTTGCTCAGACAACGTAATTATGCCTTGTGGTTCTCATCATGCTAGCCATGTCCAAGGATGCAGAAGGTTGGCGTTAGGACAGTGTGTGTGTGGGGGGGGGGGGGCAACTGAGGCATGCTGGGTAAGGGGTAGAGCCCTAGTGCCCCTTCAGATTACATTACCATCAGAGTAAGAGCATGGGCCAAGAGCATAAATCCACTCAAAACACAAGGCAGGAAGAATTCGTAGCAACACAAAGATAAGAAACAAACATTTACATTACAAAAATCATTAGACATCACATCATACAAAGTGATTTGCGCAAGAAACAAACACTGCTTGGCAACAAAAACCCAACTTCCCCTAAAGACATGCCCAGTGAGCGCCATATTATGTGTTTTTGGTACAATAAAGCCAGTTTTCTCTGAATGTGAGGACTGAAGATGACAGCACTCGTATGAGTCCTTAGGCTTTCCTCATCCAATGAGCGAGTTCTGCGAGGGAACGGGAGATTACGAGCCTCTGAGTGGATGTGGCACCAGCAGGAGCTGGAAGGTGGGCAGATTTAAGCGCAAAGATGTCTGCTCTGCCAGGTATTTCGCAGTGGGGGAAAGCGGCTTATGTAAACTCAATCCAGCATTGATTATGTAAATGGCGCCAGCCGCTTCTCCTTCGAAGGGAGGGGTCGAAAGGGAAGAGGCACTCAAGGGTACTCACGCACCGATGGGGAGATTAAAGGCTGTGACACAGGACAAAGTGTGCCGCCACAGCAGAAAATGTTCTCTGGAAAGGAAGTAGTTAGCCAGTTTTGGAGGTAATGCAGTACGATTAATAAGTAAAATAACATTAATGGCTGTTCACAACAATAAGAATAACTTTATTAGCATCCACACCAATGGATGATAACGTTCTGTTTATTATAAGCACGTGCTGCAGTTTTGTCCTCTGTCGCTTTAAATTTCTGAGAACATTAAAGTAACATGGATTGATTGGCTGCCCAAGTTATAATCATTCATAAGTAAGGTTGCAAAGTGGCAGAAATTTTCTGGGAAATTCTGAAAACATTTGAAAAAAATTTTTGAAAACTTTTGGACATTTTTGGCAAGTTTCCAGAAATTCACAGGAATTTTTTCTACCACTTTGCAACCTTATTCATAAGCTGTAAAAATCATTCTAAAAATAGTTTCAATGATATCATTCCTCTGTGTCATTTTCGTTAAAGTTGTGGTGTAACTATTGTCATAGAATTATCGTAATAGTTATTGTTTTGTGCATGATTTTTCTATTTATTATTTAATTAATTTACTTACAAATAAGATTGAAATGTCTGAAAGAGGGGAGCATGATGGGTAATGCAGTTCTAGACAGTGTTTATCAAAAAAATTCAACAATAAAAAAATTGAATTCAATAAATATACTTATATATTATAACAGCTTTTGAGTGTTTCCAGGTTGGGTTTTGTTTGCACAAAAATTGTCTAAGTACATGATTGCAATTCCTGTGTAAATAAACTTATGACATATCATAAAGAAAAAATGCAATTTTGTGGATTTTCCTAAATGTGCAAACAATGTAAGGGAAAACACTTGCTTACAGCAAAAACAAATAAATACATATAAATAAATTACAATATACTCCCAATATCAGGTGGCACAAAAAGTAACTTAATACATCACTAAAAAAGTAACAATGTAATGCAACTATTTACTTTTTATATCGAGTAATGCCACATTGTAATTACAGATGCACTGGTATTAAAATTCTACAAATGAAATAGAAATGACAGATAACCCATAAATACTATTTTGTCTACATAATACTAGCTATAATAATAGTAACAATAATAATAATAACCATTTTAAATTCTACAAGTAAATTTAGACAGCAATATAATGTAAAGTGTGAAATACAGATGCTCACAGACATTTAACAATGTAATTATAGAGTGATTTAAAGACTAACTTAAAGTGAGCTTTAGAATACGGCAAAGGTTATACACACGTAAAAATAGGAGAAATTGACCTATATACTATCAAATATATCCCAAATGTGGGACCAATAATAGCACAGATATATTTTCCTTCCCTAATTGAAATACATTAATCTCAAAACATCCCTAACACCAGTTGTCACCCTTTGAACAGAGCGTATGGCCACAATATGTGGATTATCCGCATATGGAAAGTAACACATTCATTTTTCAACATCATATTGCACAGCTGGTCATCATTATGTATGATTCTCTCACAGACAGCACTGAGTGTCCAAACGTACAAGCAGTGACTGACTCAGCAACTCGCTGTCGCCAACGTCCGTCCTTCTGATTCCTTGTAGGATGGGAGCAGAGTGCTGCTTGTGATGTGACAGGAGCTAAATCTAGGAGCCCTTTTGAGAGCGAGAGGGCGAGCATTCGTGTCACCTCCTCTGGGCTAATTACCCAGAATGATCCATCTGTCTATCTCTCGCAGGTCAGCTTCCTGTTTGGAGGCGGGTGCAATAAGAGCAAGGCAGGTGGGGCGCGTCTGCACGTGACTCCTCGAGTCCCAGAGTCCATTAATCACGCTTTGCCCGCCCACGGCTTTTCACGGGGAATCATGACAGCAACACGGCCAGCAATGATTTATACTTAACTTTGCATTAAGAGTAAGGTTTATGCCATCTGTTAGCACATGACACACCACAGTAGTCCATCTCCTGGTTTGTGGGGTGACTCTCTGTCTGGACAGATTAGGGAAATGATTCATAACTTAATCTAGAGCTGAGAGGTCACCTCTACAAACGGAGTGACTTTGGGGAACCAGAAGCGTACCAGAAGAGGAAGAGGTAAGGTGGGGTCGGCAGGGTGGATGGTGACTGGCGGCACAACAAGGTTGACGCTGGTCTGGAAAAGACTAGATGTTTACAACAAACCAGGTGTGCTTGACACCACGGCACCATGGTCTACAACAGACACAACCCTAAACGACAGATGGTGGGAGTCTTTGTGGAGCCAAAATGAAAAGAACAGGTATAAACATGTGGGAAAATAAACACATACATAGATGATCAAGATCATGGGTAATGTCAAAAAGGGTGTTGAAAAAACATGAAACAGACTGTGTAGATTAGCTCTATGTGTGTTTACATCAGGTATGAAAAGTCAAGCAAGTGCAGAATGTTGACAGACAGACAGACAGACAGATAGATAGATAGATAGATAGATAGATAGATAGATAGATAACATTTCTCATACAAATTAGTCTTTAATAAATATTATATACACGATCACACTTATTCATTAAGATATTTTAAGCTAATAAATAAATATCAAAGTTATTTCATATTAAATATGAATATAATGAATAATAAATTATAATACATTTTATATTATTTTATATTTTGAATGTCATCAAATGGCAAACATTTTTATTTTTAAAACATATTTAAAACTATATAAAATCTTTTTAGCTATAAATTGGCCAGTCCCCAAAATATTCTGCCAAATTGTAAAACAACAAAAAACAAATTATTATCTCTTGAACCAAGCCCTCGTTAAGAACTAATCTCATTAATAACTCATTTTTAATGGCAATAACGTCAATTTTGCTGTTGCTGCATCTAATTTCTAAATGTCACTTCCTCTTGAGTGAGCAGCCATTGAAGTCCCTAGGGAGGTGTGAACATTTCTTCAACTGAAAATTGCAGAGTCTGACGTTCCTTTTGTGACAATGCAGCAGAAACATTTTCCTGCCAGTCTTTGAGCCTCCTTATTATAAATAACCAGTTTTCAAACAACACATCCTGTTCTGCGCTTTACGCCATCTGCATAATCAGGCGAAGTGTCAAAAGACCCGAAATAATCTATTTATTATTCTATCTTTGTTGCATGAAGAGCAAAGCTTTTTACCGAGGACATACTAAGGTGAATTCAAGGTTTTATGCATTGCCTGATAGAAGACGCGCGCACCTGTCAGTCCTTAAAAAACATTATTTTACCTATTAAAACTTACAAATACAGGATGTCTGTACATGTATTACAATATTAATCCTCTTAGTTCTTAAGTTGTTCTTAAGATGCTTGTTTCAGTATTACCAAAGCATCTGCTTCAAACCAGTTGAATAAAAACATAAGCAGTTGGAAAATAACAAGAGCAGAGCAGCATTACCTTGTATTACTTTGTGTACCTTGTAAAAAATGTAGCATATATGCATTGACATTTACAATATGGAAGCTGGTTTCCAACTCAGAGTAAAAAATAAAAAAAGTAATTTTGTTTTAAGATAATGTGTAAAGTAAGAAATAATATTGTAATTGTAAATGTTGAAATAATATCATTTGTGAGATATAAATCCATATTTTGAGAAAAAAGTCAATTCCCAGATCCAAAGTCGCATTGGTGGAGACATACAGTGAGTACGGAAAGTATTCAGACTCCCTTAAAATTCACTCTTTGTTATATTGCAGCCATATGCTAAAATCATTTAAGTAAATTTTTCCCCTCATTAATGTACACACAGCACCCCATAGTGACAGAAAAACACAGAATTGGTGACATTTTTGCAGATTTATTAAAAAAGAAAAACGGAGATATCACATGGTCCTAAGTATTCAGACCCCTTTGCTGTGACACTCATATATTTAACCTAAGGTGCTGTCCATTTCTTCTGATCATCCTTGATATGGTTCTACACCTTCATTTGAGTCCAACTGTGTCTGATTATACTGATTGGACTTGATTAGGAAAGCCACAAACCTGTCTATATAAGACCTTACAGCTAACAGTGCATGTCAGAGCAAATGAGAAACATGAGGTCAAAGGAACTGCCTGAAGAACTGCCTGAAGAGCTCAGAGACAGAATTGTGGCAAAGGCACAGGTCTGGGCAAGGGTACAAAAAAATTTCTGCTGCACTTAAGGTCCCTAAGAGCACAGTGGCCTCCATAAATCTTAAATGGAAGACGTTTGGGACGACCAGAACCTTTCCTAGAGCTGGCCGTCCGGCCAAAACTGAGCTATCGGGGGAGAAGAGCCTTGGTGAGAGAGGTAAAGAAGAACCAAAGATCACTGTGGCTGAGCTCCAGAGAAGCAGTCGGGAGATGGGAGAAAGTTGTAGAAAGTTAACCATCACTGCAGCCCTTCACCAGTTGGGGCTTTATGGCAGAGTGGCCTGACGGAAGCCTCTCCTCAGTCCAAGACACATGAAAGCCCGCATGGAGGACTCCAAAATGGTGAGAAATAAGATTCTCTGGTCTGACTGAGACCAGATAGAACTTTTTGGCCTTAATTCTAGCGGTATGTGTGGAGAAAACCAGGCAATTCTCATCACCTGTACAATACAGTCCCAAAAGTGAAGCATGGAGGTGGCAGCATCATGCAGTGGGGGTGTTTTCAGCTGCAGGGACAGGACGACAGGTTGCAATCGAGGGAAAGATGAATGCGGCCAAAGTACAGGGATATCCTGGACGAAAAACCTTCTCCAGAGTGCTCAGGAACTCAGACTGGGCCGAAGGTTTACCTTCAACAAGACAATGACCCTAAGCACACAGCTAAAATAACGAAGGATGGCTTCACAACAACTCTGTGACTGTTCTTGAATGGCCCAGCCAGCGCCCTGACTTAAACCCAATTGAGCATCTCTGGAGAGACCTAAAAATGGCTGTCCACCACGTTTACCATCCAACCTGACAGAAATGGAGAGGATCTGCAAGGAGCAATGGCAGAGGATCCCCAAATCCAGGTGTGAAAAACTTGTTGCACCTTTCCCAAAAAGACTCATGGGCTGTATTAGATCAAAAGGGTGCTTCTACTAATACTGAGCAAAGGGTCTGAATACTAGGACCATGTGATATTTCAGTTTTTAATAAATCTGCAAAAATGTCAACAATTCTATGTTTTTCTGTCACTATGGGGTGCTGTGTGTACATTAATGATGAAAAAAATTAACTTAAATTATTTTAGAAAATGGCTGCAATATAACAAAAGAGTGAAAAATTTAAGGGGGTCGGAATACTTTCCGTACCCACTGTAACTATTTTTTTTATTAATTATTGTTTTTTCAATGATGCCATAGAAGAACCATTTTCCCCCAAATAATCTTTCTGAACTATCGTCCATAGGGGGGGGGCGCTAGTGCATCTAAGACTTGCTGTGATTCTATGGAGAAGAGAAAGCAGGTAAAGTGAGAACTGAACAAAAGAAAAAAACACAAAACTTTTGCAAAGATTTAGCATGTGTGTGTATTGGATAATTTGGGTTGCTTGGTAAGCCTGCGATTACAGACCAAATAAGCGGCTAATCTCTCATTGCACTCAAAACACACACGTTTCCGAGAGCAGCTTGCCCTACTTAAAATATGGTTTACAATAATCTAGAGTTCATGTTTACAACCTCTCTTTATCATGTCAAAGCTTGGGTTTCACAAATATTGACACCCATGTTGAACTGAGCCTTTGGGATTGGCCTCCCAGGCATAAGTCGCAGTACAGGTGTTTATTTTCAGTTCGAGGCCGGTAGATACCTGTCTAAGAGGAAGGGACGAGTCTGAAAGGGACTGAGGGGCTGGTGACGGACGAATTTAGATGGGAGTTGTCTAGACTTGCCCTCTCTGTCAACCCTTACCTTGAATCCGAGGTGTAATGACAACCTGAAACGTATACCTTGTCATCATAAAAAAGCTATGTTACCCTTTGGCTAAGGGGGGGAGAACAAGTTTTCCTCCATGTGCTGGTAATGAGGCAACGACATGCAGAAAGTACCAAGCGAGGAGACAGATGATTGATCAAAGTCTAGCATTCCCTAGAGCTCGGTTGAGTTGAGCCATTCTGAACAATTTTGAGTTTAATCCCGAGAGCAAATCCCATAAAGAATGTGCACAACAAATGTATGCTGATCCCCCAAATGAGAGACAAGCCAAGCATAGTTTCTAATGAGAGAGCTGCACACCAATGCCACTAATCAACAAAGCAGAAAATAATACGTGAATTTGAAAGATGCATAGACTCTTCATATGCTGTGTTTTTAATCAAAGAGTTAAAGTTCCAAAAAGTAGAATATATTATACACTAGTGTTCAAATTTTGGGGGATTTCTGGAGGTGTTTGAAAATAATATTTCCAAGGCTGTAAAAAAGTCATTAGGGCAGGGCGATATAGCTAAAAAACGTTTCATATCGTTCGTTATCGATAATTATTGAAATTTTTAATAACCTTTTTTAAAAGAAAGAGCAATATAATTTTTTTTAATTTAACCACTGTATTTTAAAGTTAACACAATTTATTGAGACAAACTACAAATATTTTTTGTTTTAACAGTCAAACACACAAAAATTAAACAAATATCTAATTCCTAATGGTTTATATGCGGATTAAATAGGTCTTAAGGAAACTTTTGGCTTGTCTCCCGAGGCCACAGGAGGGCGCAATGAGCAAAATAATGCAGCACATTGTCAATGCAAGGAAATAAATGTCTATAAAAAAACCTGCATTACGTCTAAATTAACTCATATAAATCAAATATAATTTCGTAAATTGCATAAACAATTATGAACAAAACAGCATCATGTATTTATGCATTGCTTAACACAAAGAGCCGAATCGCCCATCATACAGATTGCATTTAAAAACATAAGAGACGCAGAGAAAAAGAATAAACCTCTACAAATTCGCGACGTGTTTTCTAAAAATGTTAACTGTTTTAACTTTGCATGGCTACATCTCTTGTGTGAGACGCGAGTGCAGCAGAGTCATATTTGTCCATCTAAAAAATGCACTAAATATGCATCGGTGTGAATGGCTTAATTTCGGTTTTAACCCATTCAAGATCTACTACGCATTGAGCTTCTATATTTCTCTAAAATTTTAAATGAATAACGCAGCAACGGTGCATCTCGTGGGCTAGACTAACAAAACAATAAAATGCAACAACGTCACTTACATCACCGCATCTCACGCGCCACTGATGACGCTCCCTAACGCCCTCCTAACATTCAAATGCAAATGGTTTATTTTAAATTCGACTAATATTCATTTTTTATTCACAATCGCCTCATCATAGGCAGGCACAGCACTCAATTCAACATGTTTGTGTTTGTGTGTGCGGTCTGCATCACTCATAGCACATGCCTATATCATGCACTAGTGCTGTGTTCAAAATATCGATAAGACGATGTATCGTCACAGAGATTAGATGATACGATTGTGGCACGTGTGCAGCAGTGGACCACGCTTAATTGTACAATTTACAACGTTTAACATTGAGTAGAAAAGTGCAAGGTTTCTAAAAAAAGAATGAATAGAGCATATAACCTGGCAACCCTGCGCAGAACCTATATCCACTGTGGATAAAGTGCTTGCTTTCTGAAAACACTGGTTAGCTTGCAGTTTAGCGAGCTCCACTTCAATAATCTATTCTCAGAAAGGTGTAATTCATCAACTGTTCATTTACAACACACACAGAGAGAGAGAGAGAGAGAGAGAGAGGGGGAGGGAGGGAGGGAGGGAGGGAGATAGAGAGAGAGAGAGAGAGAGGCTGTGAATTACCACCGTTTGCCGCGTTTCTCTATTAACAGTAAAGCTGTGGCTTTAATTACTTTAGAAACAATGATGCTACCAGCTCCATGTTTAGAAAGATAATGTAGCTCTTGAGCGATTAAGCTACTTAGTTGATAAAACTGCGGGGCAGCGCTAAAAAGTTTATTCCTGAATGTCTGAGTTCGACCGCAGCGTGATCTGTGTGTGTGACTTAACTTAACATCAAACTGCTTCTGTTTCACACAAATACCGGCACAGACATGCATGTTCGGCTAGAGTCAATTTGAACTCGTGCATCTTCGGAAGCGGAGCTGCACGGAAAGTAAAAAAAAATGTTGTGCACACCGCCACGCAAAACGACGCCGCGCGCACTCAAAGCGAAAATCAGCCATAAATCAGCGTTGAGCGTGTGTGCGTTAGATACAGTGAAGACAGCGTATTAGTTTAAAACTCTTCTAATTTTTATTTTTAAATCATAGTGTGTGTTAATTTGTGCAATGATAACCAATCAGCAATGTAAATATGATTTTTAAAAAATATTAGAATGAGTACATTACAATATACACTTATTAGAACAAGTACATTATTATTTATGGCTTAAAAACAAGATGCAAACAATCAAAATATTGTACCTGGTGGGGAGTGCACAAATGTAAACATGAAACATATTCCATTACCTATATTGTACTGTGGTACAATTATGGAGGCCCTTCATAATGCAGAATGCATAACTGCCTGCTCTGCCAATAGTTAGAAAAGGTACTATAGTATGCAGTGTTTAATAAACATCTGTTTTACAAAATTCGTCTGAGGTGAAATTCAGTGCAGTCCTGTATCGTGATACGTATCGCATCGTGGCCTCTGTATCGTGATACATATCATATCGTGACTTTGCTGGTGATACACAGCGTATCATGCACTATATTCAAACATTTTTTTTTGTGATCGAAAGAAGTTGTACCACAATAAATATCGATACCGTTTATCGCACAGGCTAATCAGTAATATTGTGAAATGTTACAATTAAAAATAAATGTTTTCTATTTCATATATTTTGAAATGTCATTTATTCTGTGATGGCAAAGCTGATTTTTACTCCAGTGTAGGGATTTCATATACGGGATACGGAGATGCCACTGGATCACCATCATGAGGCTTTGAATTAATCTAATCAAGAGATACAACAGAGACCTTTTGTACCAGAGCTGAAAAGCCTTTTGACGACATATGGATTCCTCGTGATCGTGGATGCATAGAACCATTGTGTCCCGAACAGGAAAAGGATTAAATGACGCAGGCACACAAACACAGGATGTACAGCGTGACGCCACACGACTATCCCATGACTTTCGACCACCAGCTTCCCGCATTACCGAAACCCTTACTTCCTTTGCATTCCAAAAAAACAGAATGTACACAGACAATTCATGTAAAAAATAATTGAAAGTATTGGAGTAAATTATCACAATAAATGTTTATGTCCTTAAATGTGTGTGATGTGGTTTGCCAACCACGTATCTTAATCGTGCTTTATAACTTTTCATTTGTGATTTGATTACGTGTATGCAAACTACCTGTGTTGAAGCTTGATGAGAGCTGTATTATCGCCGAACATTGTGTAAATGAATTAATTGCTTATTCAGCATAAGTTTCCGGTGATGATAGTTTATAGAGTTCTTAACTTGCAGAAATACTCTCCACCAACAGCAGGCAACCATGCCACCATCTGATTGGACAAGCGACCTGTGGGCTGGACAAAAGTCAGCCTGCTTAAAAATGGACACAAAGCCCTCTGGCTTAGATTTGTCTTCCGCTGGGCTCGCACTCTCACGCAAAAGAATGTTGGTTTTCACCTTGGTGAGCGCGAAAAAGCGCCCACGCCATTCCACCGCATAGCAAGACCATCTAAGAACTCTGAAACTTCAGTGAGACTTCGCGATCTTTAGAGAACTTGAAAGTCTTTCAAACTCGGACTTTAACCGAACTACTCAAGCCTCTGTGTCATCAAAGAACCAACTACTCCAAGAGGGGTTCCCCGAAAGGACGTCATCCATACGTCATTCCGACGTCAAAGCAACAGCCAATCAGCAAAGGAATTCCCCTCAACAGACATCCAGGAAGCCCGCTACAGCGACTGAATCACCTCCGCTTTCAGCTGTCAAGCCAAAGAACGCAAGTAACGAACAAAATCTTCCACTCAGCTGACCTGGTGTAGAATTGAATTAAACAGTAAAGATAAGACAATCGCTGCTTGGTGTTCTACTAGGCTGAATTTAAAACCACTCGTTAACCGAGTTAGGACTTTGAAAACTTCATGCAACCCCGTCAACTAATTTCCTTGAACTTTTGTATGTATGTGTGTGTATGTTTTAGTTATTTTTTATGTAATCTAGATTAGCCAAAAAAATTCATGTTTCATTTATAAACAATCATTGTTGGTGTCATAATTTCAAGGTTAAAACCTTTGCCAAAAGATCCTTGCTTGCTGCCTTAGCTCGTAGCTTACTTATAATAATTACCTCAATTGTGTGGACTGTGGCCAAGAAAACACATATTAAATTTGTTAAAAGATACCAAGAATCACTGGCTCGCTGGACGACCTTGATTTGAAGTAAAACTAACAAATTTGGAATGGTTTAATCAGGTGGACGTGGGACATTCAGACCCGATTTAGAAACAAAAACATGAAAAATTAATACTCATCAATTCCCTATAAGTACAAATTATAATGAAAACTAATGACTTACGTTATTACACAGTTATCAGTGTCATGTAATTCTTCAGAAATTATTTGAATGTGTTGATTTGATGCTCAGGTAACATTTCTTATTATTATCAATTTAGAAAACAGTTATGTGCCTAACGTAAGTTATAATCCGTTTTGAATCAGCAGATACAGTATTTCTAATTAATGAAACTGTTAACCATTTTTGATAATACATTTTTATTAAATTGTGTTTAAAAAAAATTAAACATGCTGCTTAACATAACTTTCTTATCAGAGTTTTGAACCGATTGACTTAAACAGTCAGTTCAAACTGATTCACTGAACTGAACTCAATCACTTCAGAATTGGTTCTGAACTACAATTCAACTATTTGTTTTGCACCAATTAACTGCTGGGGGGAAAAAAACATGTATTAAAATGGTTTAGTAAAAACATTTTGTTAGTAAATAAAATACTGTAAAAAAAAACCCTGATTAGCATTATAGAATTATGTATTAAATAATTAAAATGGCTAATTAAAATGATCTACTAGGCTAAAAGGGCTGTTTTGTTGCACTGATGGTTCAACTTATTGAAAAAACATCCTTAAGCCATTTCAAAGAAAATGCACAAATATCAAGATAAATATCAAAAGGCTGAAAACATCAAAGAAAAGGTTTCTTTTTGCTGTTT
The DNA here is from genome assembly GCA_018155175.1 of Sinocyclocheilus anophthalmus. Classification (NCBI taxonomy): domain Eukaryota; kingdom Metazoa; phylum Chordata; class Actinopteri; order Cypriniformes; family Cyprinidae; genus Sinocyclocheilus; species Sinocyclocheilus anophthalmus. The sequence goes on from JADLZN010004086.1 coordinate 55,710, forward strand.
AACAACCATATACTGTATGTGAGTTGAAAATTTGAGACTATGAAAGCAGTCTGATGTACTTTAATGAAAATAATAAATAAATGTAAAAAACAGTGAAATGATTCAATAATCAGTTCTATTATAAAACCATCCACAAAACAAATGAAAAGCATCTCTCATCAGCGACAAATAGAAGGTTACATGACCCATCCCACTGCTCTTGAGCTACCGTGAAGAAAATAACCTCAAATTGCTGTCACACATAGAGGTTGCATTTGTTGATTTGCTGAGTTTCCTGATTAAAATTACAGACTATTAATCTGCTTTGTTATGCTGTGTGTGAAGCTGTGTCCAGTATAATGAGACACAAATTGCGGGTCGCAAGGGAACCGAAAAGCCAATCCATGTTTATTCAAGCTATCTTTCACTGACACAGACCGTGGACAAGAACAAAGAGCCCAAGAAATTGAACTACCCTTCTAGGGTTTCCTGAAAAAAAGAGAGAAGACAGAGATGTTTGAGTGACAGGCACAACAAGTTGGAACAGAGCAGTTGAAACCGGTCGCCTTGTGCCAAAACTCAGGTTAACGAACATTAGATGTTAACACGTTAACAAGTTTCTCAAAGTCAAAGTAATTACAAGACCCACTTATCCGTGTCATCTCTTTTCAAATTAATCACAAAGCCGCACTGAATTTTTTAGCAGTGGAAAATTGGTGCAAAATAATGATAACAAAATGCTTAATTTATGCACACCCATTTGATACCGGCCCACCATGTCCGCTTGCAGCCTCGGGTTCTCTCCGCTCATATGTGAGCTAATTAGCATAGCATCTGGGCCCAGCCATGCAGGGAAACGGTACCATGTAATGACTCAAACGGGCCCCGGCAATCATATTAAGCCTGCTGCTGATTGAAAAGTAAACAAAACACACACTTTCAGTGACGCCCACCAACAGAGGGAGTTTTTGTAGCATACAAGGGAGTTTTCAACTTCCAAGAGGCGTCAAGATGTAGGACAAATTGTAGTTTCTAAAAATAAAATTAAAACCAAAACACATTGTTGAATCACACAAATGATTTCCGTGATGGAGAAAACCTGGATGGAATTGCAGAATACTGTCATAATTAGCTCTAACACTATCACTGATATGGCCCTGTCTATGAATATTAAACCGCAAAAAGACTAAATATGAAATCTGCATGTTTTGCATGTCTGTGAATGAGCAAAACCATTTTGTCTATCGTCAGATACTCTACAACCTGCCAAAAAAAAATTGGGTTTAAACTTGAGAAATTATACCGAAAATTTAACTAAGTATAGTAATTACGTTCTCAATGTAATAACAACAACAACCTTAATAATTCAGTTTAATAACATTGTTTTTAAAGAATATTTAAGCTGTTTGACAAAATAAATAAATAAATTGCTTAAATTTTATTTGATTTACATTTTAAAAGATTAATTAACCTGCTAAAAAGTTTTGATAACCATCATTTTAATAATACATTTGATAAACACAGAATCATGAAATATTTAAAAAGACAGAAACAGAATTTCTGAAGAAAAAAAAAACCTTTCCTAGGGTACTATTTTTGTTACAAATTGTTAACATTTTTATTATTTAAAATGATTAGACAATTTGATTATTAAAATTTAATTAAACCATTAAAACAGAATTCAGAAATTTTTTATGGATTTCATAGAGCCCTAGCACATGCAGAGAAAGAATCAAGCACCTGAGCTGCACCGTTGCCCAAATCATTTTAAGGAATATCAATTCCACATACGAAGTCAAGGGTGTCTTTGATGAGGCAACCGCCGGGCCAAAAACTGTTCATCAGATCCTAGAAAGCATAAGTGGTAGGATTTACGAGTGCTTTCGTCTCACCCGTCACTAAGAGGCCCAAAGGCCAATTGTTTTGCCAAGTGAGAGGGCTGATAATTGAAACGTTGGGCCCACGCAAGCCACCCCACGAGCTCTTTGAAAACCTTGGCTAAGTCTGCGGGTGCTTCCTACCTGTCAATCAGAATGTCGGAGGGATGCGAGCTGACAGGCCGTCCTGTCACAGCGCTTTGTGTCACCTCCCGTCAAGGAGTGTTTGAGTGGCTGACGAAGCTGTTGTGACAGGAGGTGCAACGGGCACCTAAAGGGAATATAGCGAGATCCTTTTGCTCTCTTATAGGGCCACCACAAAGTCACTCTCAGACTTTGAAGAAATTAAAAACATTTTATCTCCACTTCCCACTTTTTGGAGGGTTTCAAATACCTAAGTATGGACGCAGATGTAATTAAATATGCACTATATGCGCTGTGATGCTAAAAGGTGCAAAGCTTTATTTCCTGCCTCCCTCTTTGACGCCGACGGAGCCGACTGGATATTTTCCAGCAGGTTGGCAGAAGCAGCAGACAGCCGGCAGATCAAAGACGGAATGAGAAGAATAACAGGGAGCCATGTTACAGACTCTTGGGTCGATTGAAGACAAATGCATCCCTAACAAGCCAATGATGGAGGCCAGAAGACTCTCCAGAGCAGGCAAAGCCTCAGCGTAACAATCGTGATATTGACTCATTCCTCATTCGTTCCCTGGCCTCTAGAAAAAGAAGATGCCCCGGGTAGCCTCAGTGGTTTGATGAAAGAATAAGTCAATGTGATCTAATAAGCACAAACACATTGACCCTAATGCACCAATATTTGCATTGTGCTAAGAGCGGATGCAACTGACAGGTACAGAAAAAACAGCCACAAAGGATTATGTCCAAATAATTGACCCTTCGCTATAGGTTCCACCTTACTTGGTTACAGCTTACAGAACATCTCATTGGAATGAACTGAGGATTTCGTTCAAAGGTTTGGAGATTTTTAATGTTTTTGAAAAAAAAACCTTTAGGCTGTGTTTATTTGAACAAAAATACAGTACATTCTTGTGAAATTTTATTACAATTTAAAACAACTGTTAATATTTTAATACAAATTAAAATGTAATTTACTCCTGTGATTGTAGAGCTGAATTGATTCCTTTTTTAGGATTCTCTGATGATCAAAAGAACAGCTTTCATTTGAAATGTAAATCTTTTGTAACATTTTTAATTTCTTTACTCTCACTTTTTATTATTTACTGCATCTTTGCGCAATAAAAGTATGAATTTCTTTTTTTTTTAATCTTACTGATAATTTTTTAACAGTAAGTGAACAGATTTTGCTGGAATGAATTATGACATTGCAAAGCATTTTCTTCTGCCATTCATCTTTTTAAAAATGCTACACAATAGCATGATTTAAATAAAATTACTACAGTTGATGTTAAGTTAATATTAATTTACCTTGTAAATGTAATGTAGATGTTCTTCCTGATTTTATGCGTGTACATTCGGAAACAAGAGTCGAAAGATAGTTTATAATTTCGTATAAACATTTATTAAAGATTTGGAAAAGGTAGGCTGCTTGTATCCGGTCTAGGCAGCTTGTGTCAATATTATAAGTGACCCAATTACAATTTGACCATATTTTAGAATAATTTCTGCCACAAACTCATGCCTTTAGATTATCCTCATATCTCCCTTTTCACTCACATAGAAAAGAAAACAAAACTTTGCCTCAAAAAAAATTAAAAATGTTTTTAGCATTTTTAGCAAAGAGCCAATTACCTCATCGCATCTGGGTGGTTAATTGTCTAAACACACTGACACTAGAGACAAAAATAAGTAGTTTATTTAAATATTTAGAAGGTTTTCTGACTGTAGACACAAAGCTGCGAGCGTGCAGAGTTATGATGAGCACAATGACTCATCCGGTGACACTTACTTAGAGTCAGAGTGCAGCCGACTGTTTGCCAAGCCTCTTGCCCCAAGCGGCTCCTACCTGCCCGGGCAACCCATGATAGATGTCTTGCTGGGTGCTGACTGGACACACTGAGGAGACCCATAGGCCAGAGGCTGGAGTTAAGGGCTGATTATAACCCGCCTCAGAGGAAAAAGATGCTCTGTGAGGTTTTGCAATGACAAATAGCAAAGCTGGTTAGCAGCAGGCTTGAGCATAGCAGCAAATACATTTTCATTTTTATTTGTGAGACAATGTGACTAATGATTTTTAAACCGGTCTAGAGGTGATTTAAAAGAATCTAGATTTTTACTATCTCTGTAGGAGAAAAAAAAATTCTTGCTAAAATGTTCTGCGTGGTTGCTAGGCTGTTCACGAGTTCGCACTAACATATAATGTGATTGAGCAATTAGTAGCATATTTGGCGTGCTCTCCGGAGGGAGGGCTCTGAGCTCGGGTTAAAGCCCGAACCCAGAGACCCCCCCCCCCCCCCCCCCAGTGGAGGCGGGATGCCTGAAAAAAACTTTGTGGAAACTGAGGTAAGTTGGCTGTAGGTTATATATATATATATATATTATAATATATATATATATATTGTGCTTTGTTAAGGTGATTAGCTGACGAGCTCCCCCTGGGCCAGACTGATTGATTATCTGATCGTGCTCCTCCCGAACCTTGTTAATAAACATCATTTAGTGCAAATGAAATGAGCCCATGCAACCCCACAGTCTCTATGACAGGGTTCCTCAAATCTTGCCCTGGAGGTCCAATGCACTGCAGAGTTTAGCTCCAACCCTGATCAAACTCAGCTACCTGTGATTTTCTAATGATCCTGAAGACATTGATTAGCATGCTCAGGTGTGTTTGATTAGGGTTAGAGCTAAACTCTGCAGGAAAGTGGATCTCGTGGGCCAGATTTGAGGATCCCTGCTCTATGGTATTCTGCTGTCTAAATATGGCATGTGTACTTCCATAAATGTGTCTAAGGGATGTTTTCCACTTGTTTTATCCTTTCCCAGCCAGAAGTCCAATCATTTAGAAAAGTAATAACACACCTCTCCTCAACAAGCTGCAAGATTTAAGGTATTACTCAACGGTGTGAGACGAATTTCACAAGATAAGCTTCTCAGTTCCATAAAAAAAATAAAAGTACACATCCACATCTGAAGTACAAGCACAAAACACTATGAAATACCTTATGAGATAAACATTTTCTGTATACTTCACCCAAGCAACAAAGACAAAACCCAGTCATTTTTCTAAACATGATGGCAGCTTTTATATACACACCACCTCTAAAGGCCAAAGCAGGAAATGAAGGACGAGGATGAAAAGACAAAAGCAAAGGGGGATGTGACAACATGCTGGGGAAGGGATAACACAACCGAGGACAGTTATTGAGATGTGGGAGAAAACAAATGAGGCTGCATGGAGGCAAAAAAATGAGTCAAATAAAACAAAATGACTGAAAGCATCTGACAGTCTCCTCCATTATCTCTTCTTCTCTTGTCTGTTTTCTTCTCATTCTCTTCTATATGTTTTCCCTGTTTCTCATTTTCTGGGGTTGGATGTTTAAATAAAACGAGGGAGAAACGATAGAGAAATAGACAGAGAGACCTGTGTGTCTGTTGCTCCGTGTGCCGCAGTGATGAAGATGTTGTGATAGTCCACACACTGAGACCTATAATTAGGGATGTAACGATTAACCGCGAGCCGGTTGAAAATCGATTAAAATATGTGACGATTCAAATCAGTTGAGATGCTAAACAAATCGCGATTCAATTAGGGGTAGGAGTTTATATGAATGTATGTCTAAGGGGAATTTACGGTCTTTAGAAAAGTTTAGATGGTATTTTTTCTTTTCATCTTGACTCTGTATAATGCATAATAAAGTTCATAAGTGCAGCGCTGCTTTGTTATACAGCTGAAACCAGGAAACGCTTTAATCGCCATCTGCTGGCAGAGAGTGAATCTGCGTCTTATTCAGCTCGTCTGCTGTTTCGGTTTCATGCAGATATTTTTATGCATAGTTTTACAAAACTGAAGTCAAACCATTCTGTTATTGCTTCAAATTTCAAAATTATACAATCTAATTTAGATTAAAAAAAACTGCTCCTGTTGCATGTATGTTTTGGATCATGATTAAAATGCAGTGGTTGCCTCTAATTTTAAATGGAAAGAGCACAGACAAAGCCTTATTTTGTTTATATGAAGATATTTATTTTATGTGTTGTTTATTTGATTTGGGGCTTGTTTTTAAATTTCATTTTAGTTTTGTTATTTACATTATATTAAAATTTTGTTATTTAGCAGACGCTTTTATCCAAAGCGACTTACAAATGATTACAATAGAAGCAATCAAAACCAACAAAAGAGCAATAATATGCACGTGCTAGTCGGGGTGTTAGTGTATATTATTATAGTGTTATATTTCAGTTTCACAAAGAAATGTGCATCATTTTGTCCAAGCAATAATAAAAGGTCACATTTAATTTATAATTTGTCTTAACTCTCATTTTGTTAAAAAAAAAAAAAACCTTTTGTGATCGCAATCGACATCGGAAAATCACATTGTGAAATCAAATCGGAATTCGATCTGAGTTGAGTGCATCGTTAACCATCCACTACCTAATATCCCATGATCTCCTTGAATTAAAACTAATTGGCGGGCAGTGAAGTAGAGAAAGCGACATTTAATGGCATCTTTACTCTAAAATATAGGGTAGTCATCCCATTCCCAAACCTGTATGACCTGCTTTCTTCTGTAGAACACAAAAGAAAACATTTTGAAGAATCTTTCAACTGCTTTTTGTCCATTAATGAAGTCTGTGGGTTTTTAAAGGGGTCATATGATGCTGCTAAAAGAACATTATTTTGTGTATTTGGTGTAATGAAATGTGTTTATGTGTTTATTTTTAAGGTTAAAAAAACACATTATTTTCCCCACATACTGTACATTATTGTTTCTTCTTTATGCCCCGCCTTTCTGAAAAACGCGTAGATTTTTAACAAAACCCATGGTCCCTGAAAAGCGAGGTGGTGCTTTGATTGGCCAGCATCCCATGCTTTTTGGATGGGGCCGAATACCCCTCAAGGCATGTGGACAGAAATGTGTAACGGGCCCCTATAACCATAAAAACTGTGAATCGCCGCTGTCCGCCGGAGCGACGAGACAAACATTATACCCCCATTATAAACGAGGCATTCGTTGCAACCAGTGGGGACATAATTATGGATTATTATGACTTATACTGTCTTTTTACGCGTTGCTTTGCATTGCGCCGTGTAAACATAAAACCATGTCTGCATTTGTGATCGGAGAATGACAAACAACAAGCCCTACTCTACACTGGCCAAAAAAACTCACTTTAGATATATAAAATATAAAAACTCTTTAAAAATTAAACCCGTACTTAGTCTGAGTAAGAACAGCCGCAATTGTAGTCTACTCTCCATTGTTTCCTCCCAACCGGGGTGCCATCTGTTGAGAGCAGGGTTGCCGTGTAAAAGAAAATCATTTTTTTATATTTTTAAATTTCTAAAATGTTCAAAAAATGCATCTATTATATAATATCCACTTCTGATGTCGCCAATAATTAGAGATGCACCGAAATTTAGTTAACCGCTCAGGTTTCACTTTCACGTGGTGTGACTCTCCGCGTATTATCCCGCTCTATGCGTGTGCGCTCCGCTCAGTCGCTCCACTCGTATACCTTTCATGCTCATCGGAACAGCAAAGTCCATTAAAAAATCGAGCTGACAGGAAACATCTTTGTAGTACAGTATTGTTTCTGTCTGCATTAGCCCTATTGTGTTGTAACATGGTGTGGTATATGGGGAACTCTGGTAACGCTGCCCTTTCATTCATTGTTCTGCTAACCGCTATTTAAGCTCACGTGTTCTGTTAATAATAGCTTTCTAGGACTAAACAATTATTTGGATAATTGGTAAAAAAAAAAAAAAAAATTATATCTTAACCCTACTGTTAGACCTACCTGAAAAACTAAAGCAAATTATTTAATTTGTAGGCCTATCGTGATTTTTTTTATTATTTGTGCTATCATTAGTCATTTATTTTTTTGTTCTTATTTTATTACTGACTGCTTGTCATTTTTTTTTTTATTCAATTCAAAGTTTTAAATTAAGCTATCTCGTGCTACTGCACCAAATTTACCCCACTGTAAAATTAAAAAAACAATGAGTGAGCAAAAATTTGTGAGATAGATAGTTATAATGGTAATTAAATAATGTTTACATATTTATAAAAGCCTACATTAAAATCTGTCATATAAATTGGTCTCTTCATTAGAAATTAGCCTATGATTGTCACCATTGATGGACACATTTTTTTAATAATATTAAAAATATCTGTATGACATTTTTATATTCTGCAGTTCTTCCCTGTTGTACCGATTATCTATACTTTTCAAATTATCATATTGATGTTAGAAATTCAAATATTGTGACAGAATAAATTTTGTAGGGTGCCACAAGTTTGTTAAAGTTTCCAAAGGGTGCCGCGACTAAAAAAAGGGTGGGAAACACTGGTCTACTCGTAGAAACCAGGATCAGGAAACAGTCCTCCATAAAATTGTGCTGCACACATCTGAATATTTGGGTTTGAAGTGTTCTGGAACAGTGTTGTAAATACAACTTAACCCCTCATTTCTAGTCGTGTTCATTTTTGGAAAGCCAAACAAAGTAGATTCGCTTTCACAAAGAAACAGCGTCACACACCATGGCCTACAGTGAGCAGAGGCCAGGGGATAAAGTGAGGAAAAACGGCCGGCTTGAGTGAGCAGAGGCGGCGGATTCGATGAAGGAGCTTCCGGCGGGCTTGTGGCAACCACATTTGATGACCCCGGTCTGGACTCCGCTTCGTCCACGTTGAAAACCAATCCGGCGATCCACAGCACAAAGTTGAAGTATTCCCTCAGCGACCAACACGGATCAGCTCCAGTCATGACGAAGCAGATATCTTCCTCTTTTGGAAGATCAAACAAAGTAGATTTGCTTTCACAACAAAACTCACAGCGCCTTAACGACATGGCGGCGGCGGCAGCAACAATACTACAGCGAGAATAAAAGTTACGCCTTCTTTCTTTGCGTAAACATTTGGGCGCCTTTTTATGCAAATCTTCCCACATCGTGACATAGAAATGTGGGGGCATGTTAGAACGAGCCGATTTAGGTAGGCATGGTTGACTCTTAACTTTTATAAAAAAATATCTCTTGGATTTGAATCTTTAGTCTTTGCAACTTTACAGATATTCTTTAAGAGCTTGTAACACTTCAAAGAGAAGAAAAATTGAAATCGCATCATATGACCCCTTTAAACAACTTTGGACCACACTGATGTTGACAAGGATATATAAAGAATTATTTTCAATCACTATGCAAGATGCTTAAAACAATTTTCCCAATTTGTTAAGTAAGGCGTTCACCAACATATTTCAAATAAATACTGTTCTTTTGAACTTTTTATTCAAGGAATCTTGAGAAAAAAGTATCACTGTTTACACAAAAAAAATAATATTCAGCAACAATATTCAACATTGATGTTTCTTGAGCACCAAACAAGCATATTAGAAAGATTTCTGCAGGATCATGAGACACTAAAGCCAAGTCATACGGGGGAGTAAATGACGACAGCTTTCATTTTTGGTGAACGTTACATTTAACTCTTATGAACATTAAAGGTTTTTAGAGTGAGAAGACAAAATGTAGAGACCATCCACGTTTTAGACTTTTATTGAAGTTTTGGTTTACTTCCTGTTTCCTTGAGCCATTTTTGACATAGTTCTTTGTCTAATCTTATCTGTGAATGGATTGTTGAAGTGATTTCTGTACCAACAACAAAAATGAAATTGAAAAAAAAAAATTACCATTCTAGTTTGTGCAGGCTACAGTCATGAGACATGTTTGCCTACAGCGTTTATCGATGTGAACGGGCATTTTCAATAAGGAAGATTTGACACATGAACACCACCAAACTGCATCGGTCAGAGGTGACGCCACCATCCTCATGCTAAAGAGGGTGTAGGTGAGTGGTTTTGTTTGTGTGTGTCTCCTCCATTGCCATTTATGACCGGCTTGGTCAGCCACAGAGCTGAGGTATTCAACCCAGACGTTTCGCCTGACTGGCCAGGAGACCGCTTCTTCAGCAAACCACGATGACACTGTCCAAATCCTTCCTTACAGTGAAAAAAACCCCCCGTAATTTCAGTGTTTAGGAGCCATGAATCACTTGCATGTCCCTGATAAAACTCCCTCTCCCCTGAGAACATTTTATTACATTACAGAAGCTTTCCAGTTCATGAGGCAGCATTTCAGAGCCGTGTCTGACCTCGTGCAAAAATGGTAGTATCCTTCACTTGGGAGGAAGACAAAGTGCAGAGAGATGCACTTGTGGCACAAGGCAAACATGAGGCCAAGGTCTACATACACTTGGACTGTAAATCCAAAGAAACCAAACAAAATAGAAAAACATTTAATAAAATGTTTGAAAGTTTCCTTTTCACCAAAATTTAGACTAGATCGAATTCAGTTTTATGCTGACTTTAAGACTCTCAAATGGTGTAAAAGTTTTTAAATGCAAATACCAAATCCACAAAAGGCTGCAAGAAATCTATAATTAAAAAATTAAGTCTAAAAAATGCACACAAAAAAAATAACTCCACACAGGCTCTCGTCTCAATATACATACAGTAAGTGATGTGGCCAGGTGAATAGGGGATGCTCCGATTGATCGGCCGGAGATCGGTATCGGCCGATAATAACATTTTATGACTCGATCGGTACTCACTACACTTGGCCGATCTCATGAACCGATCCCAATTTGATGACATCAACGCGTGACGACGTACATGATGCGTGGGGAAGTAACTTTGGCGCCACAGTCATGTCATTGTGGAAATGCTATGACGTTTCGAGCCGTAACGTCTGCAGCACGTTACGGCTCCACGGGAACCGGAGCTGATCGCAGCCACTCTAGTCAGTGCTCGTGTTTATGAGCCAGCCGAGGCATGTTTCTGAAGCGGCTCTCCGTGCTGCTTGGCTAAAAATAGTCTTTTGTGAGTTGTCACAGCGTGGAGGACGGAACAAAACCTCGTCGGAGCCGTAAGGGATAACGGTAACATAACACTCTGATAGTGGGCTGCTTTTAAATGAACATTTATTTATAAAACAAAATATCTTCTTTGGCCATATTAGCCTACTCAATAGCATTAACACAGGCTTTACTCCTTTAAAACTTTATATGGAATGTCACCGTTTCGGTCACTGCAAACTTCCCGATCAGGCGAACACACACACACACACACAAAATCGTCTGCCTCATGAAAAAAAATTATTTTTAAAAAATTTAGTTAATACTTTGCATCATTATTCATGGATTTATTTCCACGAATCTTTAAAACAAGACTCAAATTGACAACAGGAGAGTTGAAAGACTGGAATTTTCGTATCTAGGTAGATACAGCGATTTCAAAACATTTCAGCCGGTGTATATAGATTAGGTAAAAAAAAATTTGATTTTTTGATTAATCGTTTTTTTAAATGACGTCGATTCGATATCGATTCTCAAAAGCCTGTGTTAAATTCTCAACGTTTTTGCATTCGAATGTGGATTTTTATTTTAAATTCGACAAATATTCGAAATTCAAAAAAAAATTTACAGCCCTACAAACAAGAATGCAGAATATTCATAACTATGACTGGGACTGTCATACACAACAAATATAATGAGAACACTATTATAAAAAAAACGCTGTTAATTTTTAGAGTTTAGTTGTCATGTTTCTGCACGTTGTTGCGTGAAGAACACGTCCACAAAAGGAGTTCATTCAGAGCCGCGCAGACCCGTTCATATGCATTCGGGATTTCAGGTAGCCTATAAGTTGTAATATTTAACGTGATGTTGTATAAATAACCAAAGCGTATTATATATGGATTTAACAATGCCCATATTGTTAAACCTTTTTGTAAATTCTTAGGGTTTCGCTGACGTTTAATGTTAACTATCTTTTAATCACAACATAAAACATTATTTTTGTATCTGCAAGGTTCTGTTACCTTTTCTGTGTGTAACGTCAGTATTTATGACTGCTGAATGTCTGACTTGACTCTTGGTATGTATTTTGCCCCCCGCCCCCAAACATATGATTCGACTATCAGTCGACTATCGGCAAATTGAAAAATTTCGATTCGGGGGACTGTGAAAATCAGTAGCGGGGTACCCTTTAAAATATTATATCCAAGTATATATATATAGATATATATATCTATATATATATAGATATATATATATATATATAATAATATAGTTCAGTCATGAAATTAGATGGCGCAGGCTGACGGGTTGTTAATTTAACTGATGATATTCAGAGAGTTAAACTACTTGGCACAAGCTGATTGGTTCTTGTTGCATATGCAGCCAATGAGCTTACGGCCTTGCATTTATATGGCTGGCTAGCACTCACTTGAGACTCCTGCAGCTCGCTTTCAGAGTTCTCTGAAACCCTCCAACTTCCCCAGCTCCACCTATATAGATCCGCTACAGGTTATTTTATATGCTATTTGTACAGCAGCAGCATGTCTTAAATACTCACAGAACTGTATCGATGTATGTTCTGGCAGTAGCAAGTTCCTGTACTTGCTCGCAGCAGCAGAAATAATCTACAACTACAGCAATAACCAACAGCAGCAGCAATTCAACAGCAGCAGCAGCATAGCAGATCTATTCCACCAAGAACAAATACATTAACATTGTCATATCAATCACCATGCTAAAATGTTCTGAGAGTTGTAATGATTGAAATTATATACTACACACACACACATATATACACTTCACAACACACACACACCACACATTTATATATATGTGTGTGTGTGTGTCTATGTGCAATACTATACACTATATACTATAAATATAGTAACTATAAATACTATATATAAATAAATACTTCAAATAATAATGTTGATTACATAGTATGTATCTATACATCTTTTTTCCACATTACAGTACAAAGAATATCCTTAATAGTCCTGAAAATTATGCAAAACAGGGTCCCAACAGTTACAATTAATATTTATGCAAAGTATATTTTTTCTCCTTTTAATTTTTTGGAGTAAAATTTGACCTGGACACAGATTCACTGGAACACACCCTGAAATATGTGGAATATTCTCCCCAAAAAAAACATGCATGCCGCTGTGAATCTAACTGGTGGAAATTTGCTCAAAGAAACAAGATCCCCTCAGTATTATCCAATAATTAACAACATGTTTAATGTCAGCACAGACCCCCCATTAATATATTCCCCCTGCTGAAGACAAATCCCACTTCAAGATAGTTGCCAGGCAACTTGCACTGGCATTTATTATGTTATTTTAGGCTTAAAAGAGAAGGAATTTAACTGTATTTAACCAAGACTCCGCCCACTAGTCCACAATCAACCCCACCTTCTTTTGTCCTCAAAGTCTCCTCAGTTCTCCTCTAACCTTACCAGAAAGAGAGGCAGGTGACGTTAAGGTGAGGGACGTTTTGTAGGTCAGGGATGCCACCTCATTTACAGTCTAGCAAGTATGCGAGGACACGTCTCTTTAAGGGTCAAAGGGTTCACTCATGCATGCTACATAAGAGGATTCTGCCAGGCTGGTGAGCTTGCAGAAGACGAGGAGAAAAAAGACTCAAGAACCTTAGAGGGCATATTCAACGAGCAGGAGAGGTGCTGAGGTGAATTAAAAAACAAAACAGAATGAAATGATCTGGAGAAAAAAAGCAAAGTTGACTGTGGATTAATAATTGATATAAGTGTCACATTTATCCAGTCATCCATTACTAAAATATATTCCATCTTGATTTATAATTTGAAACATTAAAAGGAACCCAAAAATTAAAGTCATCATTTACTCACCTTCATGTTGTTCCAAACCTGAATGATTTCTTCCATAGAACACAAATGGTGATGATTAGCAGAATGTTCATGCAATGTTCACTTTTTGCATTCCACAGCAAAAAGCAAGTAATACAGATTTGGAATAAATAAATCTTTTTTTTTTGTTTTTTTGTAGAAGTTGGGCAGTACCCTGGTTCCCTCGACAAAAACCCTTGGCTTTTAGATTATTTTAGAAAATAGTGTCTGTGACCAGTAAAATGTAAATTCGTACACGTTTTGTTGATCATGATCTTTACAAATTAACACAAATTTTATACATTTTGAAAAGTGGCAGTAAAAAACTAAACATAAGCTAAAATAAAACTACACTATGGTCGCATGATTTCAACATCACTTAGAATTCAGACAAATGTTTTCAGTCTTTCTTTAAAAACATTACCTTGAAACATTGATTAACTTAAAGGAATAGTTCACCCAAAAATGAACATTGTCATCATTTTCTCACTCTCATGTCGTTCCAAACCTGTATGAATTTCTTTCTCATGTCGAACATAAAAGATGATATTTTGAATAAAGCTGGTAATCAAACAGTCCCATTGACTTCTATAGTATTTTTCCCTCTATGGAAATCAATGGGGACCAACAACTGTTTGGTTCTTCAAAATTCTTCAAAATATCTGTGAAGTGAGTGAGTGACGTGTGGCCAAGTATGGTTTCCCATACTCGGAATTTGTGCTCTGCATTGAACCCACACACACAGCAGTGAGTAGTGAACACACACACCGTGAACACACCCCCGGAGCAGTGGGCATGCAGTGTGCTGCATCGCCCGGGTAGCATGTGGAGTGCTGGTTATTCACTCCCCCACCTACAATCCCTTCTGGTACGAGACTCAAACCCACAACCTTAGGTTACGAGTCCGACTCGCTAACCATTAGGATAACGACTGCCACACTTAGGCCATGAATGCCCCAAAATTAGAAAGACACTATAAGTGTTTGAAATTATATGAGGGTGAGTAAATGATGACAAAAAATTTCATTTTTGAGTGAAAAACTATTACTTTTTAAAAGCAGACTGGGAGTAGATGCAATTACCTGTTGCATAGGACATTTAATGTTCCAGCCAATCTCTCTAGACTCATTGTGACCACGTATTAGAAGCCTTTTTTCACAGAGAAGGGGTAAACGTTTTCTTTTTTTTAAAGGGGTCTATTATGCTTTTTCACTTTTTCAACATTAGTTAGTCTGTAATGTTGCTGTTTTGAGCATAATTAAAACAACAAAAGCTCAAAGTCCACTTCAAAAGGAGATATTTTATTTAACAGAAATCACTTTTCAAAAACTACAACGAACGACTCGTTTGGACTATAACGCATATTTTCCGACTAATGGGACGAGACCTGGTTGAGTTGCACAAGAGAAGGCAACGAGTGTTATCACTATGTCGGAGACACGCTAGCTTTCCCAAAGCAAACGAACTTAGAGTGGTTACAATCATCAAATTTATTTGATTTTGACGCAATACACTGAAGCTCGCAGGCGGCTATGGTAAGGGGCATGACATTTCCCGACCAGGCGCCGAGTGCTGCCAATCACAACACATTGGCCCAGCTAACCAATCACAGCACATTTCGTATTCGGAGGGCGGGCTCATTTGATAAGGAACTTTCGAGCCGTTCATGCCAGACTGGGGAGAGAGGCGTATAATGTAAAATATGTGAAAAATAATGTATTTTTCGAACAACCTAGTATGACAGCCTGTTCTAGTACACCACCAAAACAAAATCAAGACTTTGTAAAAGAGCATAATAGGACCCCTTTAAAAAAGAATCACAAGGTGGTATTACTGATGTATTTTATGTCATAGAATAAAACATGAAAATATCCTGAGCTAACCATAGGCCTTATTTCAGGCATTAAACTAAAAACCCATTTAAAAAAGCCATTTACTTGAGGACAAGAAAACCAAAGCATTGGAAGCATTAACCCTGCAGCATTCAAATTCTTTAAGGTTGTGCGCACTCACTGCACACTGTAATGTCAATCACAATTTATTTTAACTTTTTTTATTGACAATATAAAAAACAAAAATCATTCTATAAAAGATGTAGATTTGTAAAAGATTTGTAAATAGTTTCTGCAGTCTCTAGTCAAGTCGACAGACCCACCAGAAAAAAAAATCCCCTATTTCATCCACGGACATATGATGGAGTTAAAGTTCAGTTAAAGTTGCTCTCCTTTAAATATATGGATACTTAAAAAAGACACACCCTGCGGCAAAACAGGCAAGCCTGAGCAAAGGACATTTTCCCATTGTCACCAGCTGAATAAGTTAGTTACTGTAATCAAGTTAATGTGTGAACTGAGTCGGCTAATGAAGTTATACTGAGCGTCTGCTTCAGGGAGAGAGGAGATATTTTCATCAGACAGTGAAGCTTTTTACTCCCCCGGGGCAAAAGGAAACAGACACAACACAATTTGTTATCTGGGGCATTAATGACCACCCTGGGAACCTGACTGCTGTGGGCTTATACACACACACACACGTGTGTGTGCACACTCTCAAATCTGCCAGGGAGCAAAGGTGAGCAGCTTGATGAGTCGAGGACTTTCACTGCTGAGAGCAAAGCCACAAACATTACTGACTGGGAAGTCAGTCTTCTGCACATTGGTTCTTTCAAACAGTTTGTTCTTAAGAAATTATTTGTAAAAAAAAAAAAAAAAAAAAAAAAAAAAAATGGTGGTTTTAGTATGACTTCGATGTTGCATATTTCACAATAACGTCTGATAAAGCCATATGTAGGCCATATGTATTAAGGGTGTTTAAAGCAATTTCAAGGTTTCTAGTTCAGTTTACTGCAGATTCAGTTTTTAAAAAAAACTGAATAATAATTTATAACCTTTCATTTTTCAAACAGTTCTCACTCAGTGAATCAGACATGCTTGAATAGTTAATTCTTGGTTCATTGAGACATTGAGTTGTTAAGCTGGACCATTTTGAATCAGATGTCTGTAAGAGAGTTTAATGTATCACCGAGTTGACTCAAGAACTGTTTGGACCTTTCAGTCCAAATCATGGAATAAATCATTCAGGTTTGGAAAACCAGTTCAACTGAATTGAAAAAAAAAAAATCAGACTCTATAATGAATCAGTGAGTTGCTGATTTCAAAACTGCTCAGGCGGATTTAGTCTGATTTGTGAATAAACCATTCAGACTTGGTTTTGTGAACCAGTTTCAAAGAATGATTCAAAAGAATGATTTGTTCACTGCTAAGTTCAGAAACAGGACCCTCCACACATAGTCAAAAGATATAAAATGCAGCTTTTCAACTGAAGATCTGTGAACAAATCTCTTCCTTTAGACGCGGTCTCAAATAAATATTTATGAGCTAATAATGAAGCGATTAGGGCTTGCTCTGCTCGCTCAGTGTCTGTTCCGGGATTTGATCTCTGGCATACCGCTTAAAATCCCTGGGCAGAACCTCTGGCGCCACTCAGGCTCAGTGGACCAGAACAAATCCACAGCACCACAGTCATGCCGTTATGTAGCATCCCAACGCTACGACATGGGTTCGGGCATTAATTTATCGCCGACGGTGCAGGGCTTCCAGTGTCTTGGTAAAGCTGTTTGAGTTAATACTGCACTGCTACAAAAAATAACAGCCTTAGCTGACCTATCCTCAATAAAAGAAATCTAAAATCTCTCCTTGTAGCAGTACCAGAGGAGCGTGCACATACCATGGAGTCCCATTGAGTGCTACTGGCAAGAATTGAAAGTTTTAACTCAACACCAGGAAAAACTTGCGCCAAACCTCTGAAGTTTGGTTACATTCATATGTCCTGAGGTCTGACTTATTGACTGACCTTTGTAATAGGATTATGGCTAAGTTTGAAGGGGGCACGGAGAGGTGGATAAGACCACATTCTTTAATAAATGCCGGAAAACCAGAACACAGCTGTCGCTGGTTAACCTTGAGTGAACCTGGTCCAACTGTGCTCGATGCACCGTGATAAAACATAAGGAAGTTACTGAAGTAAAACCAACCTGAGACATTCTTCAATGCTAATTAAGAATGAAGAAATTAGGTGATATGCAGCAAAACAAAGCAAATGTGTGACCTTTAATTCTACAATGTATTGAGTTCAAAGTTTCGTTGTTTGCCAGGTTAGGGGCATCAAAAAGTACGGGCAGAAATTTGAATCACTTTTCCTCTATTTTTCCAATGTATTCTGCACAACAATTCTTGTAAACTGTAGACATAAAAAAATAATAATAACTGTAAAAAGTAGCCAACAAAACACACAGACAAACATAAACAAAACAAAAGACAACAAACAAAACAAAAAATTAAAATGCACCAAGTGTATTGGCCAAAACAAAACACACAACACAACATAAAACAAAACAAAAGACAAGTCAAAACAAAACAAAAAAATTAAAACAACAGTAGCCAAAACAAAACACACAACACAACATAAAACACAACTAAATATGACAACATGAAAGAAAACAAAACAAAAACAACAGTAACCAAAACAAAACACACAACATAAAACATGACAACAAAACAAAAACAAAACGGCCCGAATGGCACATGAAAACAAAATACCTTTACGTTGGCATTTTACAAGTCTTTCAGGCGGTCTCTTGCAGTCTAAATGGCTGGTTCATGGCCATAACAAGCTGCGATATGGACCTTATATCGAAGTTCTGCCTACACAAGACTAATGTTAAACTTATTTATCTTGAGGAACAAGTGGAACTAAACAAACTTAGACTCATTTCATGCAGCAGTGCACATAAATCCAGACTGAACAAGCACAAGGGCGAGATCAGAATGAGAGATTCTGAAATGTTAACCCTGAGTGCCTCAGTGAATGTGAGCTCCCTTGAAGTCAATGAGGCCATTGTCGGCAGAGCTTTGTTCTGTTTCTACTCAGTGTCACATGACAGCATATAACTGCACCTACGTGCACTAATACCCATATTAGCCACTCATCTCTTTCCAAAGCCTTTTCCCTTCGCCTCCCGCATCCACCTACATCTCACGCTGGATTAATTCCTGCTTAAACCTATTCTCAATTAGCCAGTCTGACCAGCTAATGGATCCAGGGAGAAACAAAAGTGGTTATTGATGCCAGACAAAACAAGATGTCACAGCCAGGATCGATGCAATATAGTGCAATATATCAGCAAATACATTTTTCAAAGCATTGCATTGTTTTCAACTAGGGCTGCACGATATATCGTTTCAGCATCGATATCGTAATGTGCGCATCCGCGATAGTCACATCGCAGGATGTGTGATGTTTAGTATAGGCTACTGATCATTATATTTATACTGATTGTTTTCTTTTTCACACACAGACAAGGTGTCTACACTGGACGCGACAGCTGTACAGAGATACCCATTTTAAATACATTTAGTAGCAGAGCTACTGCAAGGGATTTTCAGTGCTGGAAATCCATTTATCCTTTGTTGAAACTTCTGCGTCGTCATGGAGAGCGCAGGTCACGGTTGTTTAGCAACGGCAGACGCCACGATTGGCGTGTTTCCCACGCATTTTTAGGCGCGAGATGTGAACTGCCCCAAAGTCTGTCTACACTGGACACGACAAAGCGTACTTATGACGTACTGACACTGAACCTTGTGTCAGTACGTCATAAAGAGAACGTGGCATCAGTTTACTGTTGGGGATTTGTCATGCCGCGCCGAATCCAGTGTAGACAGCATCACTGATTATAATGGGTTCATTGTATTTTGTCGCGCTGCACCACTCGCACACGCTGGCATACGGGTGTGCAAGACACACGGTGATACTTCCAACGCAGATGCACGTGAACACTAAATTCTGTTCACATCTGTGTCTATTTGTGCTTGAAACACTGTGCTCTGCAAATATCATTGTAAAACGCAGGTTGCTGTTTGGCGTTAGTATGAGTGAGAAGGACAACAACTGAGAAGAAAATGGCATGTGTGATAACAGAATTAGTGTGTTACAGCAGGTTAGGTATCCTGAGGACTGTCTGTGTTGAACGATAACCAAACAAATTTAATTTATACAGTGAAGACTATGCAGTGTATTTTACATTTGATTATTCAATTTCTGTACCTGAATCCTGTTAGACTTACCTGAAAAATATAAATGCTTATTTAATTTGTATCTTTGTTCCGTTATATTTATCTATGCTTGTAATTTGTTTATTTCCTATGCTGATTTACTCGCTTACAAAATCACCCCAATCATTGATTATTTATTTTCCCAAATAAACTATTCAAGTCATGTGGTGATTTTTTTTCATATCGCAATATATATCGCAGAAAAATACAATATCGCAATGTGAGTTTTTTCCAATGTCGTGCAGCCCTATTTTCAACACTGTATTCTACCAATTTTACACTGTTTTCACCGTTTCATTTTGAAGGCCACATTCATGCAGGCCTTCTTTTCACTCCTCTGCATGATTATTTAGGCCTACTTAAAAGTACAAATCTAAAATAACATGTATGTAGCTTGGCCCTGAAATTTGCTGCCATGTAAAGCGTTTGCTCTTTGCATAAAGCCTATAATAAGTCTAAAAACGTCCATAAACCCAAAATCCTCTTGCTCTATGTGTAAGAGTCAGACTGTGATAAAACGAGTAAAAACACACCAGTCTTAGTACTTAAGACACCAAAGCTTTCAATACATTGATCTACAAGAATTGCAGAATTGCTGCAGGCAAGAATTATACTCTCTCACATGTTAAATGGAGCTAAAGGGTAGGTCCAACTAGCTCTGAGCTAGCTGTGTTAGCACTGACGCTAAGATAAATAAAGAATAAAGGAATGAATTCTCTCTGTCAGACAGACCTCAATCCTGATTAGTATCTGGAAGCCGAGAGGCTGAGTATTTCCCAGGGACAATCAGACAGATAGTAGGAAAAGGATTGAAAAAAGACAAGAGGCACTGAAAATCTTGGAGGCCCCCATAAATCATGAGACAAGGCCCCACCCACAAGTGGAGATGTTTGTATAATAAACAGAATCATTAACAATTACAATGATGATCAATAGCTTGTAATCAATATTAACATTTTTTGACTAGACAAGATTGTAAATATGCACCTGCCAATAAATGGCATACCAAACTTTCAAGTGAGAAACATGTAGCATTAATCTTAATAAATATATACAGAAACAACTAGATTTATTAGTAGTAGTAGTAGTAGTAGTAGTAGTATTCTTATAAATAATAAAATAAATAATTATTGCTACTACTAATAAAAATAAAACAATTACAAAATGTACTAAATTATAGTAGCAATAGTAGTTAGCAGCAAATACAATACCAATAATAATAATAATCATAATACCAATAAATCATAATTCATAATCATCACAATCCGTATTATACAACTAATACAAATAAAAAAGGTAAAATAACATATATTGGACTACTACTAATGTAATGAAAAGATTTAATTAACCAATAATAATAACAATACTAATCATCATAAGTATTCAAAATAATAAAAAATAAAAAAGTAAAATAATAAATATATTTGTGACAACTAAATAATAATAATTAATAATAACCAACAACAACCCCCACCAACACATCGATTCCCATCAGGTATTATACCAAATAAAAATAAAAAAAGTACGAAAAAAAGAGAGTATATTGTGGCACTACTACTACTACTATGAAATGAAAATATTGTATTACCATATAATAATAATATAATATAAATACTAGTTAGGGCGCCACCTAATGTCGAAAACCATGAGCTAGACCAGAAGCATGCTTGGTGTACAACCAAATTACGCTATAGTCAGTTAGTCACACGAAAAAATAAATAAAAGTCCACCATTGGGCGAAGGGCATCATTAGGGCTGTCTGATGTGCGCAGCTCAATCTAAGTTAACTAGTAAAAAGTGTGCACCGCCCTATTGAAGGGGGTCTCAGCAGCAGAGTGTGGAAGCGAAACAGTATGGGCTCCGCAGGCCAGAGGGGGCGCCGGTGCGCTCACTTGCTCTTAAAATACCCCTAATTTTTGCTCGTCGATCAGAGTAATTTTTCTTGAATCACTGTAAAAGACTACATTATTTGTGTTGAACTCACAATAACAACAAAAAACTACGCATTTGTAAAAAAATAATGAAGCAAACAGGGCATGCTGCTTCTGCCGTCTCGGTTCTGAGAACTGAGTGAAACCCCAAAAACTCGGGTGTATGCTTGCCCGTAAAGACATAAAAATATATCTATAGAGAGAGAAATGTCTAGTTTCAAATGAACCAGTTCAAATGGAAAACAGATATTCTCAGATTCCATATGAAACATACGTACAGGCGCATCCACTACTGCGGAGATGACGAGTCGGTGTCACCGACTTCATCTCTTAAACCGAAAACAAAAAAGCACTAGTTTATCAATGAATTATTAAAATGATAATGCAGCCTCCTTACTGTTTTCCCCTAACATATTCATAATCATTATCTTTTGCGGTGCGCTGTGGCAAGCTTTATGCACGTGCTTGAGCGCTTATTAGGCTATGTAGGCAATTAAAGGCTCATTATTATGATTTTAAATGGTTTATTAATAAACATGCAATTAGTCGACTAATGCTTAAAATAAAAGACTACTAGTCGACCAGAAAAAAATCGGTACGAGGGCCGCCATATAATAATAATAATCTAATACATAACAACATCATCATGATATTATAAAAATAATAAAAAATAAAAAAGTTATAAATTTATTTTGTGACTCTGCTAATATAATTGTTATATTAACGTATATAATAATAAAATTTTTTTTTTTTAAAACGTTATGATTATTAATATTAGGAGAAGTATTAATAATAAGAAAAATAAGTTATTATTTATTAAACAAAAATTATTCATGATCTAAACAAAGCTATTTTTGTCAACTGCTAATATTAATTACAACTCTGATTGTGAATCCAGAATCAAGATTTCTTCCACATCTAATTCTCATAACGAAGTGTGAAGTCCTTCAGGATTCTATGCGAGACAGACAACGTCCCACAAGATGGAACACAAACTCCAGCGCGCTTATGCTAGCGCATGCATATGCATTATGGATGTCAACCAAGGGCTGCATGCTGATTTCAGCAGAGACTGAGAATATGAAGGGCAATCTGAGAGGGAGAACCAGAGGGAGACAGACAGGGAAAGAGAGACTGCGAGAAAGAGATCCAGAGTAGATGAGAAAGTGTCGAGAGAAAGAAACACTTCATTTGAGGTGATCTGATCATGATCTGGGAATAGAGTCCAGAGACCCGAGGGAGACAACTGGGAGAAGAACTCTAACGATAAGCTCTTTTTAGCGGTCTGTAGTAAATCAATAATCCTTCACTCACAGGTCTCCAGCAAACACCCGAGTCTGAACAGTTCACCTATCATCTGGGCCCTTCATTCATTCAATTATCCTCATGCTGCATTTTTATAATTCAAAACCATATGTCGGATCATACCGAACATCTTATAAATTGCTAGACATCTACTTTAGCGTGCCAAGCCGGGGCTGGCAAAGCTTCTACTGACGTCTCAGCACTATTTGGAGGGCATGTGGGAGAAAATCATTCTGTACGCCACACGATTTTCGGAGCATGTAGGTGTAGACTGTGTAAGACTAAGATGGTCTGAGGGAAACTGAAAGTGTAGCTACCTAGAGGAAATCATACAAAATGCACAGTGGACATCTGTGCTTCTACTTTCAGAGCTTCTAGAGCGTTCTTAGTGTTGCTCTGTAACAGGGGCATCCTGACTGAAGGAAGTCTTTATTTTAAAAGCTCCATTCCAAATCATAGTAAACTGCCTACAGACAGCAAATGTGAAACACTGTTTCAAAAAGAAGCAACATTATGCAGCCTTTTCTGATCCAAAATCAAAGATAGAACCAGCAACCACTGGCAACCCAGTGGAAGAAATATGGATGAGTCTAGATTATAAGGTAACATACATTTACTGTATGTTGACATACGTAATATAACATGTAAATATATATATATATATAGTCTACATAGTATTATTTTTAGTACTAAGAAACTATACAGATATGTCAAATTCTACAGGACTGGAATCTCTTTATTACTATAACAATAAACAGAAAATACAAATATGAAATTAAATTATATCTGTCAATATTATATGTATTACTTAATTTCAGTGTGGAAAAATTTATCAAAGGATTAGTGAAATAGTCAGTATTATATTTGATAAATATATCTCTGAATTACTGCAAGCAATAAATCCATTAAACTATTTATTGGCACTATTCCCAGGGGAAATATTTTCCAAACAGAGATGTGGATTTGGATGGGACTGAATCTTAATTATTAATAAATAAACAAATAAAAATTCCATAGGCCCCGATGTTACCCCAAAAATAGTAAGTAATTAACATTTTTCTACTCAGGCCTAAATAGAGGTTTGTATCTAAAACAAAAAGTGTCTATAAAACTATCAACCAATCTAATCTAATTCAAATGATACTATTTTTCCCAGAAATGTTTTGTAAAAGTATTTTTATGCTTACTTGAAAGCTTAGCAACATGCAACAAACAAACTCTCTCTTGCATTTCTCGTGAGCAATTTGTGCTATTCGTGCGACACAGAGTCACTGCCTATGCAAAGTATATCCAAATCAATCACGGTTTGATTTCATTTCAGATACTGTCTTAGAAGTCTGATACAAACAGTAGACAGCAGGGCAGCTCACTATAGTTTTAGGAACAGCGCTAATGTTTTTCCACTACAACATTAGCTATAGACCCCTGAGCCTTGGGGTATGTCCTTAGTCATTACAGAGTGCTTGTGAACATAAATTAACATGACTTATGAGTGTTAGCAAATATGACAAAGTGAAAACTGCGTCTGGAAGCGTGATCTTCAAGCCCACACACATATAAGACCGAGCACATGGAGCTCAGGTAGAACAGACAGGTGTGAAAGAGAAGTCTGCCAAGGTGACAGTGATGCAGTCCCTGCTGACACCGGGCGCACTCATGCCATAACCTGCCAAGAACAGCTGTCACACCGGGGAGAGAAGTCACCCACGGAAACAGAAAGAGCACTTCCTATTCAAATAACATCCACGCTGCCGTGACATGGCAGGTGTCACAGAAAGCTGTAAAATAGAGGAAACTGACAATTTCAGGCTTGATGTTATCCGTCTGGATGTGCGAATGTGTGTGTTTAAATCAAGCTGACAGCACCGTCACCTTAATTATCTTTTCAAGGCACAAGAGCTCACATCCCGCACTTTCATTCTGGCTGTAATGACTTAATGGTGCATATGTGATTACGGGCCGCCCGAGTGATACCCCCCAGTATGCCTGAAGGATCCCAATGAGAACGCTCCTGTTCGCTGCCAATAATTGCTGAAAAATGCTAGTTTCTAGAAGTTGGAATCATTTTTGGACATATTTATGAGTGGATGAGTAAGTCTGTCTATGTGCTTTAAAAAAAATCCTTATTCAGGCAGAAATGACAAGGGATCATATATCATGATTATGACTATATCTGTATTAGTTATTATAAGCATTTTATAAAATAAATTAGGCCAATATTGGAAGCAAATATAACAGCTTTAATTAATTTTTTTGACAAAATATATATCATTAAATACATAAATAAATCAAAATCAATTATTTAAGACAGCATTTTTTCAATATATGTTTTATTTAAGATATAGTGGCTTATTAAATTATTATAATCAAAATATAGATCGACCAATGTGATAGATGGACAGGAAAAAGACAGATATATAGTAGGGCACGAGCCACAATTAATACAATTTGTAATTGCGATTACAATTACGGTTGCCACAATTACATAATCGTTCAAAGTGGTAATTAATCGTTCAAAGTCCACTTATGCTATTCTGTGTGCTTAAGATGCTTTTTATTATCTTAAGGGTTTTTACATTGTTTTAATTAGTGAGCACGAGTTCGAGCAAAGCGAAATTGTTTGGGCCAAAATAGCAAAAAAACGCTTCGGCGTTATAACAAATAAGTGAAAAGTATCCCGGATAAATAGTACAGAACCAATGTATGATCGAGCAAATAGCACAGGTAGAGTGAGAGGACGGGGGGTGGTTGTTGCTGGTTACTGTATGATGACTGAAATCGTGAAATGGTTTTAAACAATTAGTTAATAAACTGCAGAACGTTATGTTTTCTAAATCATGCATGCATTGCATGTATTCTGACAGCGCTGCACGAACTCGCAGCAGATCTGCTTGTTAACCAGGGTTCAAAGTCCAAAGCGCGAGGAAAATCTGCACTGATACAGTCGTCAGTTGCTCAGTCACATTTTTATGAATTTTTACAAGGCATGTGACAATGCGATACATGCAACAAACATCTTCCCAAATTCGTAATGAGAATCATTTATAAATCTGTTGTCAACAAAAAATAAGCATTGAGGTCTTCCTGCGCGTTTCCGCCAAAATAAAAGTTGAGAAAAAGCAATAACTCTATCAACATTCATAAATGTTAGTGTTGTAATTTTACTTTTGTTCTGTAAAATAAAATAAAAAGTAAGACAATAATAATGATAATAATAATTACAACAGCTCTGTTTTAATACATTTATTATAACATTCACACAGTGTTCAAATTAGGATCTGTAATATTTTCTAATGTTTTAAAAGAATTCTTACTCAGCAAGGACTCTGCATTAATTGTGCAGTAAAAAATAAAAAATAAAAAAAAAAGAAATACATGCCTGGTTCAAAAAGGGGGTCTGATGGCCAAAAATTATTATTTTACTAACATATTAATTTTAAGTTAAATTGTGCTTTGTTGGTATAGTGTCTGATAGAATGTTAAAAATGTTCAGTGTTAAATATTTTTAAATTGTTTTGTAATTGATTTTTTTTTTTGAAAAGCAAGACAAAACAGTAAAAAGCACATTTTGGCTTTTTAATTTATGCAATGGTGAAGAAACAAAAAGGGCAAAATACATGGGGGAAAAAACTCGAAAAACTGTTTTCGGTATTCGGCCTTCGACCCAGTGTTTAATTTTGTTTGGTTTCGGCCAAGAATTTTCATTTTGGTGCATCCCTAGTTTAATTTAGGTTTAGGTATATAACATAATACAATTCATATTTTTACTTTTTTTATAATTTAAAGATGAAACCAATCCGATGTATATTTGACATTCAAGGCTTAATACTATTGAAAAGCACTTAAGGTTTTTCAGTTAGAGTGTTTTCAGCGTGTTTATTTTCATATAAATATACGGCATGCAGTTGCATAAAACAACGGTATAAACATCATTCAATGTAAACTGTGATAATCATAATAATCGCAATTACAATTTCAAGGGAATAATCGACAATTATGATTTTTTGTCATAATCGTGCAGCCCTAATAGATAGATAGGCTTCTTCAACCAAAATATGACTATATATGTATGTGTGTAAAATCTAATATTTGAATATATAAACAGATGGAGAACCTGTTGTGCAGGCTTACAACTTTTCCTATACAGTAGGAAACTTCATTAGACAGGGCTGTTGCTCATATGGTGGTTTCATATTTCATAGCGTTAACTAAACAGCCAGTGCTGACGTTAGTACTGGGCGTGCATAAACGTGACCAGCAACCTTTCTTTGCTTATTTAACTCTGCAAATGGTGCGCAGCTTGACAATGGCTGACTGTAATTGGACAACAAGACAACTTTTTGGAAAGAAAGAAAGAAAGATGATGGGTGCTGCAGCTAAAGCCGTTTGCTTGCCAGAGGAGGAAATAGCCGAGAGGTTTGGCGCATATCCACTCCTGACCCAGCGTCATATGATGAGGGAAGAATAAATTCGGTGGATTTCTGAAATTCAAACTAAATCTACTCGTAGATCGATGTCTGAGACTATGTAACTCGAAACTTTCCCATAGGATCTTCGAGGAGTGACAAAGGCTGCAGATTGTGTATCCAGAAGCACGGGCGGTAACTTTCTGCTTGGGTGTCACGACGCTTGTGTGAATGAGAAAGAGCAGGAGAAAGAAATCGACAGGCAGTGAGCCGCCTACCAGATGGGTGTGTTTATGATGAGATCTAACAAGCATGACAGACTGCATCTGTGATTTAGCGCTTGTGCTCGCTGCCAATAATTGCTGAAAAGTGCCAGAGTTTATAGAAGTTGGAATCACTTTTTGGAGATATTTATAGAGGTGAAGTAAGATGCATTTGTCTGTATATGTGCTTCCAAATTCAGTCAGAAATGACAATGAATGCACAATATATCATGATCATATCATTTTTGGTTATTATTAGCATTTTGTACAATGACCAACATGAGATAAATTAGACCAATACTAGAAGCAAACATAGCAGCTTTTTAAAATATTTTTTTAATTAAAAATATGTATGTGAATGAAGTTAATATTAAAATGTTAGCCGAAATTGGTAGAAATTAAAAAGAAATAAATCAATAAAAACTCTGCATAATTTCCCAATAAATAACTAATAAATATTTGATTGCGCTTTGCATTAAAAAATAATAATATAAAATGTTTAAATAAAATTTTTTAAAATTTAGCTTTTTTTTTTTTAAATAAATAATCTAAAGAATATTCCGAGATGCGACTTTTTCAATAAGACATTTAAAAATAGCAACTTATTCAATAATAAATAAGTGAATATACAAATATATTCAAAAATATTCATATTTTTATTTAAAAAGTTAACTGAAATCTGCTTTATTTTAAATGCATATTTTGATTGAGATATATATATATATATATAGCAATATCACAGTGAAAAAATAACATTTCCCGCCAGTACAATGAAGCGAAGACAGGAAATCCAAATGTCTTCTAAATCATCCCTGAGGGGTACACACACAAAGAGCAAGATATTTTACGATCACATTACATTCATGAGTCCAGGTATGAGTCTAGATAGCTTTCGCCCACTATATTTCATATCTGCTGTATTTCATGTCTCTATATCAGAAACATATGGTTCATAAAGGGGGTCCTTGTTTGATGGAGTCTTAGTGAAATGGACTTTCCTGGGCTCATGGATCAATACGACTTTAATCTCTGCTGGACGGGGCCACCGAGAGACTGAGTATGGAGAATAAGGGCAGGGCCGGTGTAAATCTCTCCAGTCTGTCAGAGCAGCACTAGAGCCAAGATGAAATTCACAAACCTCATCAGTACATCCCTGAGAGTTATGAGACAGCTGTGTGTATATTCCTTTGATAGCACATAGACATTACACAAAAGCCAATATACACTAACTAAATGCTAATCAGGGAGAACACAAAACATGATATTTCAATCTAAAACTCAACCTAAAAGGTCAGGGAAATGGGTATTTTTGCCATAAACCAAAAGTTATAAGCAGTCTTATCACCATTATGTATACAGTCTTGGAAATACTGTGAGAGTTTAGAGAGAAAGAAATAGCAGAAGAGGGAGAGTTTTAAATGAAATGAATAAAAGGAAGAATAAAGAGTCATGCAATCACAAAAGATCTATTCTACTGAGTGGACATTTTGCATCCTCAGATCATTGTACTTGCCAGGAACTGGCAAATCGGATAAATGATTCAGACAAGAGCTCACCTCATTTGTATAAAGAAAAGGTACAAAGAAAATGCCACAAGGCCATTTAGATTATAAGAAAGCATTGGAACAAGCAGAGACCTTCAAAACAGGTCATGAAGACAAAAGACCAGCACAAAAACTTGCTGAGTGCTGCATCGCAAGTATCACTACAAAAAATTTAAATGAAAAAAAAGAGAGATATTCAGGAAAAACACCAAAGGCCTTAAGGCTAACGCTCTTTATAATGCAGACTATTAGATACAAATTTATTAATTATACACTAACAGAACACAAAGCATATATGTAACTAAAGTTCATATCGATCTTACAATGTTAAATTGAGGGCCAACGGTGTACTGAAATATTAAATCCATCTATTTATGTTACAATTTTCTTTTATAACTCCTAAAATATGCTTTCATTTGTTAACAATGAAGGCTAAATTAATCAGAAAAAGTTCAAAGGGTTACGCACTTTAAAGCAAGGAAGAAAAGAAGTCTCCCAGCATCCTAAAATATTTAAATTGTTTTGAGTTTAACCATTTTTTGTGGCAAATTACTTCTCTACATACTAAATCATCGAGTGTTTCGATCAAAAATGATTGGTTTCCGACCTCAACGACCTTAATTAGCGGTCCATTGAGGAAATCTTACCACAAAAAAACATGCTCTGTACAATTATGTCCTTGGCTGTTGTGCCATCTCTCAGAGCAGATCTTTCAGGAGCTGAGAGGGACTCTTGAGTGACTGGTTGGCTTTTCTAAAGACAGAAAAATCAAATGAAAAAGCAAAAGCAGAAGGTACTCTAATGGCAAGAAGGCCTGCACTTAGAAGGCCTAACCACCATTAGAGACCAAACACTGTCCCTTCAAAAATACTCCTGAGAACCATCAGACTGAAAGAGTTCAAGAATGAATTCAGGTGAAAAATATTCAGAGGCAAATGTAGTAGGTGAACTGTAAAGATAATGTTTATTAACTCATAGGTTATTGTCAACCAGCGCCTTCAAAGTTTCAAATAACTTCCACAACAGGTAGATAAAGCATGTGAAATTTACTTTTTCAGCCTACCAGGCAAGGAGACATGTATATTAAAAACAAAAATTGATTAGTGAGATTTCTTACAAGCAAATTTTAGTTGCATTTCACAAGTGAATATGGCACAAAAAAAAAAGTATTAGGGCTGTCAAATTGATTAATCGCATCAAAAATACAAGTTAGTGTTCACATAGTGTGTGTACTAGGGCGTAAGAAAAAATTTTCGAATTTTCGAATATTCGTCGAATTTAAAATAAAAATCCATATTCAAATGCAAAAACATTGCATTCGGATTTTAGGTGTGCGTCAGGCAGCCTTATTAGTGGTGCACGAAATGCGACGACGATGTAATTGTCATTGCATTTTAATGCTTTTGTTAGCCTGTCCAGTTGAACCCACTAGATGTGGCGCTGCTACGTTGTTCATTCAAAATATTGCAGAAAAAGAGAACAATCAATGCAGGGAAGATGTTGTTTACGTCAAACCCGAAACCAAGCCGTTCACACACAACACACATTTATCGCATTTCTAGAGGGACATCTATCACCGTTTCACTCGCGTCTCGCACAAAAGAGCCGAGTGTCTAGAAAGCTATGTAAAAATTAATGCAAGTTTAACTTTGAAAACTGTCTCACGCATTTTTTCCCTCCCACGGCTCTCCAAGTTTTAAATGAAGAAAGTACAGCTTTGTACTCTGTGGTTGTTCAGAGTCCTTTGTATTAAACATACATACTCATGATGCTGTTTTGTGTTTCTAATTGTTTAAAGCAACTTTGATTAATTATCTAGGTTATAACTATTTAAACATTATGCACTTTTTTCAAGGATCGTGTTATTTTTAATGCTTTGAGAAACTTGCATAGACGTTGCGCGATGCGCCCTCTTGTGCCTCATGATAGAACCAACCTTTTCCCCCCCCCCCTAATGAACTTATCCTGTTAAAATTCGAATATTGATCTAATTTTAAGTAAAATTTGATTGAGTATTCGGTTCGGGCGAAGTGAACCATTTGACAGCCCTATTGTGTACTGTGTATATTTATTGCATAATTAAATACACCATATACATGTACAGTATTATTAAGATGCATATGTCATAATTATTTAGATTTATATTGTAAATTTCTTAAAACATGTATGTGTGCATTCTCTGTATACATCTAAATTTACACATTAACAGCACATACGCATATCTGGTTAAACACAAAAGTTACAGCCCTAAAAAATATTAAAAAGTTTCAGTCAGATCTTTTTTTTACAGGAAATCACCTAATTATTCTGCAGCATGGCTAAAACTGATCAAAGTGACAGTAAGGACATTTATATTGTTACAAAAGATTTTTGTATTTCAAATAAATGCTAATCTTTTGAACCTTTCAAATCTTGAAAAAGTGTATATATATATTAAAAAGTCACTTTTTAAAGAAGAATTATAAATAATTAAAAATAAAGTCATCATTTCTCAATATAACTATTTTTACTGTATTTTTGAATCAAGTAAACGCAGCCTCGGTGAGCCATGATTCTTCAACATGCATAGCGATATATCTGCTGACAAACTTGATAAAGTCTAACGCAATTGCTCCTAAATTGCAATTAACAACATCTGAGGAAATTTTACTTGCATTTGGCACTTGGCAGGTGTTCATTTGTACCCTGGGTGGATATAATTCAAAAAGCCGTTGCAGAGACGCCCTTTGGTCTAAATCTTTGTTTACCATCACTGCTGAAATTACTGTGCTTAAAAATAAAGTATATTCACCACCCACACAGTGTAAACACCTGCAATCCTCTGATACGTGGTGCTGCTCAACAGACACTAAACAAACTTAAGGCAAAAAGCTTCCTGAAAATGAAAATGAAAGAAATGTAGCCTCGGGCATTACTACTTGTAAGGAGGAGAACAAATCATAGCGCACACTGTCGGGATGAATTCAAAAAAGCTGCACCTGGGTAGGCTAGATTTAACGTGGGAGAATCTATCCGGGCTGAGCACTTCCTCTAGCAAATCTCACAAAACTTAAGGGCAAGCAGAGGCTTCTAAATGCCCTCCTGTTCCAGAGTCTATGATGATCTATATCACTGTCATTTTCACATCTAAACACCAGCCTCAGATCCTCTCAGACCCAAATTTTCATCAGGGGCCCCTTGAAATTGGAAGGTTTGTTGTCGTACGCTCGTTTCCCATCAGATGTTGACTCAGAGCAGCTCTGCCGTTTGAAGAGGAGGAGGAGAGAGCCCTCTGGTAGTCCCCCTTTCCCAAAACCCCCTCCCGTCCCAGCCTCATACCTCTTATAAGTCCAGAGCCATTTGACAGGCGAGTCCAAAGAAAACATTTCTCGACAAGAGACGGACTGGCTCTGATGCTGGGGGAACGAGCGCTCTCAGCTGTTGCTTTCGAAACCCTCTCCGACATATTTCCTCATTATTTCAGTGGAGCTAAACAGTCAGGATTGAAGAGAAAAAAATAAAATGTCCTTTGAGATTCCACTGCAGATGGAAGTGAAAAAAAATAAATAAAAGGCGCTATGCAATTTCCTTAATTACAAAGGAAATACAATTCTGGTCACCAGGGTCCTCGCCGCCTCCTGTTTTACAGGTACTCTGCAATTAGCTTAGGTCAAAGAATTTGGATGGCAGGATGATTCTGATTAATGAATCTGTTTGATGCGTAATATCTGGGTGCCCGAGACATCTGATCCCTCCTACCCACGGTCTCCCACCCACACCTGGGCGGTCTCATTGATGTTCAGACGGCTGCATTATCTCGTAATCAGTGGGGAAAACCCTCTGAAACTTCAATTGTACTTTCATAACTTCACAGCAAACCATCCTCTGTGCATCACTTAAAGAAACAGGTTTACCAAAAAATGAAAATTGAGATAAAAATGAGAGCATTTACTCACCCCCAGGCCATCCAAAATCATTTTTCTGCTGAAGATAATTTAAGGTTTTGAAGGAAAACACTCAATTGCAAATGAACGGGGTTCAATGTAGACCAAAATACATATTTAGGCAGCTTAAAGTCCATATGAACCGGAAGTTGCTGCTGACTTTAAGTGTAGTGACATATTTCCAGCTGAAACGGAATATTGAACAGAGGTGGGGTTTTTATTCTATTTAGTAGTCATTACACTCCTCCTCCCATCTCCTCATCGCAGCAACTAACCTCGCGTGCTGGGCGGTATTACCAAACATTATATCACATTATTTTTCTACATTTACACGTATTGTTTTTTCATGCATGCACCCGGGTGTTTGTCAGATTTCTCTGATTGAGAGAGGAAATACGCAGTATATTGACTTAGAATGGCCCTATTTTAATGTCATGATGATGAATCATTGTCAAAATACACATTAATATTGAACGGTAAACACGGACCCCGTTTAATACATGTTCGCCAGGAGTCCTCTCATTTAGACTCGCTGCATCATCCATAACATCAACATGCATCTACAACTAGAGCAGCTATGGTGGTGTTCTTGGTATATTAACTTTTTTGTCTCAGCAGCGCACGTGGCCTGCTTCTTACGTACAAACTAAAAAAACACAAAGAAAAAGTGCATGTGCTATTAACATACGAACTACACTCATATTTAATAATTCAAACCCCAGTAAGCTTCAATGTGCTAGGCACGCTGTTTTGTACTTAATGTATTGACGAGTTCTGCTGCTGTGCGCTGAATGTGCTGCTATCTCTGCGCTCCAGCACAGAACAGATGCCCGAAGAGGTACACTTCTCCGGGAAGTTCCATACCTCGCGTTTCGCGGACAGCACTGGCAAAGTATCTTCCAACTGAACCATAGCTAGGTTTATCCAAAAAAAAAAAAGTCCGCTAGTTTTCCATTATATAGCTCTTGAAAAAAGCCGCTAAATCTAGTGCTAAAGTCGCGCTCGTGTGTGTGAGACACAGGAGCTGATGCAGGTGCGTGATATTTGTGGCGGTCATTGTGGATATTGTGGATGAGATCACGTTCTATTAGTTCTACATCTTAATTTTCGGAACTTTCACGCTTGGTAACACACACAGCTGTGCCCTCACCACAGTGCAAAAGTGAAAACGGACCCCTTTCAAACAGTGTCGCGTTCAGAACGTTGTTTAAGCGACATACACCGGTATTGCGGTATTTTAAAAATTCATATCATAACAAAAATAAACACCGGTATTCGGTATGAACCGGTATACCGCCCATCACTAGGTTGGAGGGGTGTGGTTAAGCATGTCATCAGAGAAGGCAGTGCCATTCCAGAGTGGAAGCAAATTATCAGATTTTGATTAAAGATTACCAAGACAAATAATATTTTTCAGTGGATTAACTTGCACGGATTAATTGTTCATCCTTAAGACTAGCATTGTGCGCTAACAAAATAAATGTTGTAAATTTTGATTTCACGCAGACTTTAAACACGCAAACGTCGCAGAAGAGGTCATGAACTTAACCAAACTAGACCACAGCGAGCATTTGTAGCAGTAGAGTACCTTTAATTTCGTTTTTTTTCTTATTATTTTTCAGCTGGGGTTGTATGGATTACTTTGAAGCTGCCTAAATATGAAGTTTTGGCCATCAAAAATGGTCTACGTTAAGCCTCATTCATTTGCATTAGATCCAAAATAGTTTGCAAATAGATTGCAAAATCCTGGAATGCGTTTCTCCAAAACCTTTTTCTCCTCATCTGAAGAAAGTAAGTCATATATATCTTGCAAGGCCTGGGGGTGAGTAAATAATCAGGTAATTTTCCATTTTGGGTGACATTTTCCTTTAAAGTTGAAGTTTGTAAGATTTGTTTATGACAAAAAAATGCATTTTCTTAACCCAGTTTATTATTCATTGACTAAATATGCCATTCAAGGTTTTATCTCCTCTAAAATGTAAACATTGAGCCTCCCAGGCACTAACACAACATTTTGAGCTGTCTGTTCAGATCCATTAATCTCTTTCCAGCTCAACTAATAGTTATAGTTTGGGGAATAGCTACTGCAGGCTGAGCCAGAGGGTGTTTAGCCAGTGTGGGACCACGGCTGATGCATTTAATGGGGGAAAAAATTCACATTCGGTTAGAGAAATGCAAGCCAAAAGACTTGCCAAAATACTCAGACAATGGTGTTTGTTTTGGAAATATGCTTCTTTTATAATTCCAGGTTATTATATTAGGTCACACTACAGAGCAGAAACTGCATTCTTCACCTTTTAAAAGCACCTTTGAAAGCAAACAAAGAAGGTTTCATGTCCTGAGGTAACTTGCATCATGCCCACGATTATGGCACTGTGAAAGATAGCTGCTTTCCATGATCTAGACTCACCCAGCTACTCAGGATCCCAGAAAAATGGTTAACGCCTTAACAGGGCTCTACAGTGCGACCATTTCAGTCGCATTTGCGACAGAAAACTACTGCATGCGACTATGAAAAAATATTTAGGATCCCACCCCCGCCCCCCGCGCCTGTGCGACTGACCCGATCAGCATATTTGTGTTTGCGCTGAGGGGAGCTTCAAAGGTTTCTATGTGTTTTTGCAGCTTTGAGTAATGTATCACAGACATATCTTCTCATTATAACAAACAAAGTGTTGACGGGGTGTAAATAAGAGATTCATTGTGCAGTGTAGAGAGCTTCGTCGATTATAATGGAGTTTTGTGAGATCGCGATAAACTAAGATGAGTGACAGCTTTTAATGATTATTAAGGGAGTTTGCAAATGTGATCTTGTTTAATTAACTGTTGTATTAAATCAATAAGCTAATATTAAGTGACTTATATTGTCTGACAACAACACAATTACCTTATTTTGCTCTATTTCATCAACGAAAATAGTTTCAAACAAAGTAACAGCTGAGCCACTGCGCATCTCCATTTAAACACAGCGGTGATTCGTTTATGAACTGCGTTTTTAAATGAATCTAGTGAGTTAATGATTCAATTACCCTAAAACTTCATAAGATGGCCCTACTTTCGTTTCCTGAATGAATCAGCCGTTTGAACGAATCAATTGAATGAATGATTCAGTGATAAAATCAGTGACTTGCCGCCACTTGCTGGCAGTTTGTTTAATTTTTAAAGTATCTTTTTAGTTATTTAAATCATTTAATATTTTTGTATTCAAAATGTTATATTTAAAACTTTAACCTCAACATGAATTTATGAATTAAATTGCACTCATGCGGCCTCATTAAACGTCTGAAAATACACACATAAGCCACTTGTGTGTTCTTTTGTGCCGTCTTTGTAGCACAAATTTATTTCTTAAATATTGATTTCATTTGATTGGTAACTTATTGTTATTCTACTTGTTTTTATTCTGTTGTTTTAATTAGAAATGTTAAAAAGCTTATAAATATTTTTTATTTGACATAAAAGATGACATACTTTTAATAAAGTTAAATGCCATTACAAAGGTAAAAACAAAATTCCCTATAAATCACTTTAAGGAGTCAAATATCACCTTGTAATGGGAAGGTTAATTTTTTATCAGAATTTTTTATTACTGATTAGAAGGTGCTCCTAAATTGCACAAGCACTCCTAAAGATAAAAGTAAGCGTAGAGCCCTGCTTGATGCACATGCCATGCTCTGTACTACAAGAAACAGTTGCAGTCTAAGCCATATCTTAGCTAGAGGACTGACAGTCCAGCACACCTGAGGAGGCCAATTAGGCACAGGGGAAGGACAGAAACTCATCCTTTCCAAACATGGTTGATAACATATTAAAACGGTATTCAAATTCAAGGACTTGTGTATAAGATGTACTCCTCTAAAGTGACAGTCCAACATCAGCCAAGTCTATTTATCCAGCCTACACTTTGCCAATGAACAAAAGTGGCAATTTTGAGTAAATATCCTGTAAAATTAATAGAGATGAACCCATATGGAAATTTTGGCTGGTACTTACAATGATAATTCATTATATTTCAAAGCTGATAACTGATATAGCTATTAGTAAAAGGAAAACTAAACTAAACTAAACTAAATAGATAAACACTCATTTGAAAAGTCCAGATACATGCTACAAGTAACACCAGATATAATTATTTTTTAATTCATTTGAATTACTTTTAAAACAGGTGCTGAAATTTCGTGTCCCACAATAATTAACTGTGAGAAACTTTAAGAAACTTTCCTTTAAAAATAGTTAAATGGAAATTGTCACAAACATGTGTCACAGAAAAACAATCTTCCAGTCCATTAGTCATCAATTTCATTTATTTGTTGTTGTTTTTTACTACAATTAGGCTCTCTAGAAATAATATGGGGTCACATGACATGATAATCATTAAAATAATTTTAATCTGCTAATATCTACCTATTTAAGTTTCTTTATTCCATTTTTATTGTAGGTCACATTAAAAACAAGTCACATTCAGCAGCTGTATTGTGTAAACTGAGCAAATTTTCTCTTAATAATTTTATCAACAAGACCCACATCACATCAACTCCTATGAAACACACATTGAGCAATAAATACGATATTATGATAGATTATATCTATTGACATAATCTGACTTTACCAGATTATTCCAGATGTCAATACATCAGAATAGAGCATAGCTGCACATCCCAACAAAGAGAACTGCATGTCAAGCCTCCAGAGACTCCATCACTAGGCAGCTAATGTGAAGCTGCCCCATTCTGTCTCAGCTTTAGTATAATTATCTTCATGTGCTTTAATTATTTCCCTATTCATCCTAATGATGTGCTTCATTCCCCTTATTATGAGAGACATTTGCTTGTGTCAGTTCCATAGCGACACAGGTTGGATTGCGACAGCATCTATGATTATGAACAAGAGAACTAAAAGAAAATATCCTTGAAAGGTAAAATCACTTTGAGGTCAGCTACGCAATCATTATGCTATTCAGAAGTAAGGGAAAAAAATTCAACCTTAATTATTAATCTAATTACTGATTCCTGTCCATTTTAATTGTCAAAACAATCTTACCAGCACATTGCTATTTTTTTTTATTAATTAATAAATAAAAATACTTTTATATGAGCGGTGAAGGATTTTGTGCTTTTACACATTTTTGCAAACTATTCAATTCTTTTTAAATGACGTCATCAGCGCATAGAAAGTTCATCCATTCATTACGATCATATTACAAAGTCAAAATAATGATGCACAACTGACAAAAGAGAAGCATGTAGCCTGACATGGAGGGTGTAAAAAGTTCAAAATGAAGTAGACACTTGGTTACAATGCCTGTATTCATCTCACATCAGGTCACTCATCGCTGCCTTCTGTCAACCAGGCCATGGTAAAACAACAGTGGGGAAAAAACAATGGCGGAAACAGCAGTCGAACACAATAAGAGTGGATTACACTGTGTAAATCAGGCCAAAAACCAACAGAAAGTAGGATTAGACTGCAGCTGAAGAACAGAGGGAATGCACAGACCGCAGCAGTAGTTACAGAACCCTACAGCTACTTGACAGCTTGCTAAATGGAAGCCATTTAGTTAACTGAAAATCAATAGCTTCCTCAAACGGATCATGATTGTTTGTTAAGATTCTTGGCCGAATCATGCGACATGTCTCCTACAGCCTAGCTCCGAGGGAGTGGTCCATTATGAGCAATCACACGTGGGGCACCCTTCAGTTTCCCTGTACCTGCTCTGTCTTCATACAGCCCACTGACAGTGTGGAGGAGGAAGCAGTTCATAATCTCAGTGCGTGTGCGGATCAGGTCATGCCTACGAGGATAGTAAAACCTGAAATCAAAAACTGTGGAGAACAGCCAATGCTCCTCATGACGAAAGCAGCTTAAAAACACACTAAATAACGGAAAATAATGTAAATGTAAGAATGCAAAAAGGTTTGCTGGTCTCCATGTCTGGTCAGGCTCGGGTCTATTGGTTTGTTTTATGTGTGTTCTAAAGGCCGTTTAGCTAAACCAGCGGAGCGTCCTGCTTGACCAGACTGGGAGACCAGCATAAACCAGTTCTAACCAACAGCAGGTGATTTACATGTATTTTTTTCAGGAGGGAAAACAGTATTAGATGGTAAATATGATTATTTTGAATGTGTACAATTTGCATTTGTATATTTTCTTAATTAAAATGTACCCCAATCTTTACATTACCTTGCAAATAAATAAATAACCAGCCTAAGCTGGTTTGCTTAAGTTATCTCCTAGCCTGGTCATTAGGCTGGTTTTGAGCACAGACAGCTATATCAGATGAACATCAGCTTGGTCAGACCCTCTTAAACTAGACGAGACCAGTAAACCAGCTATTTATTCCCTCATTTTTAATACAGTAAAAAAAATGACATAAGAGTGGAGCCAAACTCAAGATGGACTTTAAAAAGACAGATTTGTTATTAAATTGATTAAGAAACAGAGATAATAGCATCTAGGACGCTTCGGTGCGTGCACAACTCATAAACAAGCTATGATCATTCATATGCAAAACTGAATAGGAGGGCTTTTATCAGCAATAAAGAGCGCAGTAGGTTACATCACTGTACTACTACTCTGCACATACACTTCACCGTATGACACTTAGCCCTACTAAAACAGCAAAAATAAATCAACAAAATACATTTTTAAAAATTATAATTCTGGTGAAACGTGTATGATGATTATTCCGTGGTTAAATAAATAAATAAATAAATGTTTGCTTTAGGCATACAGCCGACCGCCCACAAAAAGATACAAATCGAGTGATTTGAATAATCAGAAAAGTTGATTCAGTTTAAAACAAAAAATAACTTAAATGCTGCTGGTGGTTAATTCCCTTTCAAATTAAACTCACTGTAAATCCTTCTGACATGAATTTGATTTTAAAACACCAATTTATGAGCCACCTCGCCGTCTTTATAACACGTCTGGTGCAGCCACAAATGATTCGTTAATTCAACCACTGATTTAAAGCTTCGCAGATGAGGCTGCACTTGTTTACTTTACACCGAACAACTTCCAGACGTGTGCTTTCAATGAGAAATAACATAACAATAATTCAAAGACCCACTCTATGAATTACGTCAATCTGAGGGAATGTTTAAACAGGAGTCTCGCGCCAAATAACAAACAGCCCGAAACACAATTCATTTTAAGCTTCTGATGGCATCTTTACTGTTTTTATGACAACCGAGACCAAATCTCTCCATTATCAGAAAAGTTAAGCGGCTTCGAAGTGCAACTCAGCCTCCCTTTGCTGTCAAGACAACACGCTTATGCTTCTCATGTCCTCAAAACACACACAAGTTTGAAAGTGCGCAGTCTCTGTAACTCCAGATAAACGGGACTTTACCTGTTGGTCCCTCTACGCTGTCGGCGTGAATCTGAACAGCCAGGATCAAGAGAAATGCGCAGGTATTCATTTTATGTTGTTAGTCCAGTTGGGAAAACAAGCCGAAATCATATCAGGGGCTCCGGTAGTTTGTTTGGATGGTGAAGTTCATC
The DNA here is from genome assembly GCA_018155175.1 of Sinocyclocheilus anophthalmus. Taxonomy (NCBI): domain Eukaryota; kingdom Metazoa; phylum Chordata; class Actinopteri; order Cypriniformes; family Cyprinidae; genus Sinocyclocheilus; species Sinocyclocheilus anophthalmus. The sequence goes on from JADLZN010004086.1 coordinate 96,413, forward strand.
GATTCCCGAAATCCAGCCGAAGCTCAGTTCAGAGTCGCGTGAAGTGATACGGGGGCAGTGCGAGCTGTTCAAACTGACGTCAGGATAAACAGTTCCAAGCGATGTTTCTTTCTCTCCGCGAGCGCCAGAAGTACGCGTAGCGTGCTTCAAAGTGTGCGAACGACGCCCCCATGCGGGGCTTTCGAGAAGTTGCGCTCTACTCATCCTGGCGTTCTCAGGCTATACATTATGATTCATCGTAATCTCTTTAGCCCGGCTACTAAAGACAAGCAGCTTCCATAACTGAATGAAATGAATGATGTGATTTATATTGGTTGATAAAATGAGGAAAAGGGGCATACATTCTGTAAAGCACGTTTAGTTCTCAGCCTTTTTGACCCCAAAGCCCCCATTTTACATTGCTGCATCTGAATTTGTTTGTTTGTATACTACGGTGTGGTGTGTGTGGTGGGGTTTTGTGTGTGTTGTGTGTGTGTGTGTGTGTACCTGTTTTTCTATTCTGGTGGGGACTTAAGCCTGAATACACACAGACTCATGGGGACTCGTGTCATGGTGGGGACCTAAATTGAGGTCCCCACAGGTGAAAAAAAAGCTAATAAATCACACAGAATGAAGTTTTTTGAAAATCTAAAAATGCACAAAGTTTCCTGTAAGGGGTAGGTTTAGGTGTAGGGTTGGTGTAGGGCAATAGAAAATAAATTTTGTACAGTATAAAAACCATTACACATATGGAATGTCCCCAAGGATAGCCACCAGACGTGTGTGTGTGTGCAACATATGTAATGTCAACATACCTTGGAATTGATAACAATGTCAAATTGTCAGGCTTTATCCTATTATTTACAGTTTAAGATTGTTTTAATGGACTTTAAAATTAATATATATATGAATATATATTAATATGAATATATATTAATATTTTAATAATATAATATAAATAGTTAAATATTTTGGTCTCTTTGGAAGTTTACCGAGTCCCTAGATGACAACCACTACTGATGTTTACAACATAAGATTTGTTTTATAAAACAACATTTCCTTTTCCATGGATATTCAAGCCGCTAAACCAAGCAGACTTACGTGTTGTAGGTTTCCAGTTCTATAACAATAGCCATTATGAGGCCAACAAGCTAGGGAGCATCTTATCTATGCAGTTGGATGAATTTGTGCTAATCTGTTTAGGCTCCACAAAAGGAAGGACTACCTATTGAGCCATGAATGGAAGCAACAGAGCCAAGTTGGACCTCGGCTGCCCAAGGTCCAGCCATGTCCCACAGCCAGCAGGGATAGCAGGCGGAGATAGCCACATGCTGATCCATTCACGTTTTTCATACCAATTTAATTTCACACAGCAGCGAACAGTGCACCTTTTTTTTCTTTCTATCACAATCAGTCTACCTATTACATATTCACAGCAGGGGATTCCAACTCCAGAGATGTAGATCAAGCAATAAGATGGTCGGCTATAAAGAAAAGTCAAATAAATTATGCCAGAGAGTAATTTGCAGCAAAGATGCACCTTTTTTGACATCATATAGATGCATTTACGGTGCTTAAACCTAAATTGGGGAAGTATTCCTCTGTAATTCACCTGCTGTTAAAACTGGTTCGTTAAAGTTCTTGACACAAAATAGCAGATCTTCTTTCTATCAACTCAACTAGCTCACTGAATAAATAAATAGATAGTTCAACCAAAAACTGTTAAAGGGGTCATATGATGCGATTTCAAGTTTTCCTTTCTCTTTGGAGTGTTACAAGCTGATTGTGCATAGATAAGATCCCTGAAGTTGCAAAGACTAAAGTCTCAAAACCAAAGACATATTCTTTATCAAAGATAAGACTCTGCCACGCCCCCCTAAACGGCTCTTCGAACACGCCCCCACTATCTAACCCATATGTTGTATATTAGTCAAATGCAGGCCCAAATGTGCCCGCAAAGAAAGAAGGCGTGGTTTCAGTATCCGCAGTTATTGTTGAAGCAGCATGTCAGGGAGACGCCTTGTGATTCAGTGCGAAAGCAAAAGCATTTTGTTTGGCCTTCCGGAAGTAGATGCATTTAAGAATCTTTAAGATTACTTAAACAGAACAGCAATGCATTTTATGGACAACCTTTCGTGAACCTAGGAGAGGAGCTAATTGTGTGGCGTGTGTGTGTGTGTGAGAGAGAGAGAGAGAGAGAGAGAGAGAGGGGGTCACATCACAGTGGAGTCAGCTGTCTTAACCGTGGCTTGTGTACTGCACACACATACCAGCTTCATCACTGTGTCCTTCATTGACTCTTTCCCCTTGTGTGTGCTCTGTCTTTGCATTTATTTTGAAAAATGAAGCTTGCGATTATGGAAAGGGGCTTTACATTTCTGACGAGTGCTTGCGGTGTTCGGCCAAATCACAATGCACTTGGTCAGCTGGCCAATCAGAGCAGACTGCTCTTGTCGGAAGGATGGACTTTGTAGAAAACTAAGCGTTTGAGAGAGGTGGGGCATAGAGGACCTACAATAATGTACAGTATTTGAAAAATAATGTGTTTTTTGAACATTAAAGCATGTCAACATATTCTGTTACACCAAATAATGATCTTTAAAAAGCATCATATGACCCCTTTATGACGAAAATATATTTTTTTAGGAAAAGTAGTATCAGGAAGTCAGTGGGGTCCAATGTTTTTGGACCCCATTGACATGCATTGTAGACAAAAATGTTGAAACATTCTTCAAATTATCTTCTTTTGTGTTCTGCAGAAGATATTTTTGAAAAATGTTTCACTTTTGTTTGTCTTACAATGTCCAATGGGGTCCAAGACAATAATGGAATTATATTTTAAATATAAAGTAATAATTTTTAATAAGTATATTTTAGAAAGTCAATAGATACGTGGAACGCACTGGGCCAATGTGTTTTAAGACCCCAAAAAATAGACCAATATTCTTCAAAATCTTCTTTTGTGTTCTGCAGAAGAAAGTCATACAGGCATGAAACATCATTAAAAAATGGAGTAAAAACAATTATTTTTAGGTGAACAAAAATATGGAAAAATATTCCCTGTAATGGAATAGATCATCCAAAAAAACAAAATTTCTGAAAATATACTCACCATCAGGCCATCTGAGATGTAGATGAGTTTCTTCATCAGAACAGATTTGAAAAAATTTAGCATTACATCACTTGCTCACCAACGGATCCTCAGCAGTGAATGGGTGCCGTCAGAATGAGAGTTTAAACACCTGATAAACATCAGAAAAAGACAGGAAAAAAAAAAAAAGAAAAGGAAAAAAAACATATCCACAAGTAATCCACACAACTCCAGAGTCAGACCATCAATTAACACCTTATAAAGTGAAAAGTTGCATGTTTATAAGAAACAAATCAATCATTGAGGTGTTTTATCTTTTTATCTTCACTTCTGGCCAAATACGAGTCCATCATATATAATAATGCTTCTCTCCTATTCATTAATTTTACCCAAAGTTTGCTTATTTGCATACGAAATAGTCCCGAACTATGACGATACTGCAGCAGTATCCAAATACATGATCTCTGGGATCTGCCTAGAGCAAAGGCACAAATAACTGTGTAATAGTCACCATCTCCTATATGACCTTGTTCAGTCACTGCCTTGGCGGGCACCGTGCAGCGGTTTATCATTTGTTTCGGTGTCCCATGTGAACGTCAGAATGGGGCCTGTATAGCATTATGAAGGGTGAGAAAGGTGCACTTTTCTCCACAAAACCATGTTTGAGTCCCGTTAAGGGAGTCACCAGTATACCCACAAACCTTTTTTCGAGGTAAATGACAAAAGAGTGATGGACTGTGCCGAGTTTTATTCGATTCACGAGAAGTGTGGGAGGATTATGAAAGCTCCTCTCACGTAAAATAAGATTGTGAGCACGTATGTGTCGTGTATAGGAAAAACTCTTCTAAGAATAAATACAGTGTAGGACTGGAAAATGTTTATATGATTAAACACTTGAAGCAAAAAACAAAACAAAACAGAAGGTTGTGACCTTATACTGAGAGCAGAATGTTCTCTATTTTAAGTACACACTTAAATGAACTGTAATCTGTCTGGGAAATAGACAAGTTCGCATTTTAGCACGTCAGACCATATACTGTACAACAGGATTGTCACGCCATCTCTTTCAACTGTTTCTTAATGTTTTATTGCCATCTGGTGGTATATATTCAGAATGCATAAAATTATTGAATAAGCTTGACATTTTTATTCCAGAAAACGGAATGGTAGCTTGCTTAATATCTAGGTATGTAAAGGGCTTTCAATACAAACAAATGTACAGTTTAGCAGTTAAATATTGCTATACAAAATCTAACAATAAATACAAATCTTTTGAGGGCAGGTCTCATTAATACTAGAGACTTAAAAATGCAACATACCAATTTTAGCTAGAAAAAAAGTATGAGTCTTATATGCTTTTGCTTTTCTTACATATAATTGTGATTTCATAGCATTATCTTTCTTTTTTGTGGCGTTTTAACATAAGTATCACTATAATTGCAAAATATTTTTCCAAAATGTACAAAAATTGTGTATTGCAAATTATTGGAGGTTGTCATGTTGACAGTCCAATGATGTCTACAGTGCAGATGCAAGTAGAGATATGGGAATCAATTAGAAAATAAGATTCCAAAAATAACCCACTAAATAGCTCATTTTTAAGAAACATGGCAAATTTTAGACAAGTATATTGTAGCATTTGAATTTTGACTACTTTCCATACAAATACTTGAATGAGTTTTCTGACGCTTAAAAATATACATATGTTTTAATAAACAAGTTTTAAAGTAGTTTTAAAACTTCCTTGCTTAACAGACAGCGAACAATTAAGACTATACTGTATATTAATTTTAAATGAATCTAAGACATTCTTTACAGTTTTTCTCAGTCGCTTTGGTGTATTTTCTCAGATCAGAAATGAAATTCTCAAAACTACTTGGTCAACCTCCACATCATCTAGTCATTTGTGCACATCATAATAAGTTTCTCGTTCTTTTGAACAAGTTGTGATTGCTTTGGTACGTTCATGCAATTGATTATGTACATTTGTCTGCGGTTTCCTACATTATCAGTTGCTAATGTCATGTTGCTCAAAATGCATTATTTAGATCTCTGTGCAATAGCCTTTCCCCTCAAAACATCTAGTCATTAGTTCATCGTGTAAGCAATTAAATGCAAAATGGTTGATCTAGTTGTCATAAACTGTCAAGCATATTTTTTACACATTTCTATTAGTCTTTTTGTAAATTTGCCATGAATTGTGCAGGTGAATCTTGACTTTCACTAATGAAGAGAATGAAGATCAGCTAATGATAAACCTGTTATCTGAAATAGCTCAAAGGTGCATCTCCTGAACCTTCAATTGGAAAGCATACTGTATACTGTAGACAGAGGACAACACAAGAGTTACAAATTCCAACAATGGATGAACATCCAGGAAACGATCAGGGTCAACAGCCGAGAGGCAGAAGAGGCCAAGGACAGCGGCACATATCAGATGAAATAAGGGCCACTATTGTGGACCGTGTTGTCAATCATGGCCTTACAATGGCTGAGGCGAGTCGAAGGGTGCAGCCAAATATTGGGAGATCGACCGTATCCTCAATAATTCAAACATTTCGTAGAGAGAACAGGCATGTCAACCAATGTGCAATGTACTGTTATACTGCTGTAATGATTCATAATAACAGTGTTCATTTGTATTTTGCAGCATACAGCAAATATATTTTACACAGATACAAACTGCAACACAGCAAACACACACATGGTTGACATTATGGCCGTTATATATATATATATAAATACATGATTTTGCACGTAAAACAAAAGTTGCCCACACACAATCTAATATATATATTTGTGTGTGTGCACCTTTTTCTGTTTTACGTGCAAAATCATGTATTTTCTGCATTTTTCCCCCCAGAGAGCTGCAAGATTACCTCACAGGGGTGGCAGAGGACCCCTTTTCACACCTCAACAGGAGGAGGCTATTTGCACCATGGTCAGAGCAAACAATGCCATTAGACTAAGGGAGATACAGAGTGCCATTATTGAAGACAACAATGTTTTTGAAAACATCCAATCTGTTAGCATCTCAACTATCGACAGGGTGCTGAAAAGACACCACATGAGTGTGAAACAGCTGTACCATTCGAAAGGAATGATGACAGAGTGATGGAGCTACGGTACCAGTATGTACAGGTCAAATATCTATGTACACACAGCAACTTTTTATAGTGACCTGTACACATTTCCTATGGCTGTAGAAGAAAAAAAAATACATGGAATATGTATAAATTTGACGTAACTGTATGTTGTCCAAAATGAAAATGGATGTAATTCATGAAACTATTTTTGTGTGTTTTGGGATACAGCGTATAATGGAATTGGAGTCAAGTGAACCAGCTCACAACTTCATATATGTGGACGAGGCTGGCATCGAAATGTCATTGGCCACAGAGCTACTGTTGAGTTGCCAGGCCAACAGGGAGGAAATATCAGTATGTGTGCTGCTATTTCAGAGAACGCCGTGCTAACTCATATTCCCCGTATAGGGCTGTACAACACACAGCATCTCCTCACCTTCTTAGAGACCCTCTACAGGACTCTAATCCCTGATGATGAGAGGGGTCCATTCCGAGATGATTTACCAAAGTACATGGTAAATTGGGATAATGTGAGATTCTATCACTCACATGCTATCAGGCAATGGTTTGTGACCCACTATAGGATGCTGATGGAATTCATCCCACCTTATTCCCCATTCCTTAACCCAATTGAGGAGTTCTACTCAGCATGGAGGTGGAAGGTCTATGATCGCCAGCCACATACTCCGATGACCCTGCTGGCTGCCATGGATGTAGCCTGTAAGGACATCACAGTAGACGCCTGCAGAGGCTGGATAAGACATTCCAAAAGATGTTTTCCATGTTGCTTTGCAAGGGAAAATATTTGTTGTGATGTAGATGAGAATCTGTGGCCCGACAGACTGGCACGTCAGGAGGTGTAGACAGTTCCTCATACAGTGCTGCATGCAAAAGCAAAGTTCTGCCTAAGGGGTGTTTTCTGTGTTTGCCTTTCTAATTTTGTATTTTCGCCTTTGTGCCCATACTACTTTTTCTTTTCTATATCACAATGACGTTTTTGTGTGTGTGTGTGTGTCTGTGTTTTTTTTTTGTCAGACCACTAGTAAAAGTGTAACTGTGAATCCTATCCAGTCTCTTTCAATCAATATCCCCCATACAGTCATGTGTAAATTTGTACTTTGAAATGGATATATGGCATACACTGTAAAAAATTATTGTGATTTTAACAGTAAAAGACTAGCTACAGTAAAAACCTGTTAATTGGTTATCAGTAACTTTCCATACTATATATGGTGAATAGATGTAATTACATTTAATGGATTTTTACAGTAAATACTGTTAAAATTACGGTTTTTGAAAGTGAAAAAGAAAAAGTCATTGTATAATTTAGTGAAAAACTGTAAATTGACACTCCCTGAATTCCCTGCATGACACTTCATATTTAATGTTTTTTTTGTTGAAATAACTGTTTCTTATTAGTTTTTTCTTATCAGTTGTGTACATTAGGGCTTTATCTTACATCTAATGTTGTTAAATGAATGTTTACTGCATTATTTCAGTATTATGTGTGTTACCATGTTGGTGTTGAGTGTTTGTGTGAATGACACTGTGCACCTTCTATATATATACAGTATATATATGACAAAAGAGTGATGTTAATTAGAGAATATTAATTTGTATTTTCCTTCTCAGCTTGTGGAAGAGCTGTTTGTGATGAGCTTTGGTTCATCATGTGACTTTCTCATCACCACCTGTTTTTGGTGGTTATCAGTGCATTACAATGGTTCAAAACAGATATTAGTACTTCAGTATGCTGGTTTATTAACATTACATCAGTTAATGAAATACGTTTTTTTTTATTGTGAATTTAAGTTAAGTCTGTATAACCTAAAATGTTGCTACCATATTTTAAACGGTGAAGTTCTGGCAGCTGTCTGTATTTTACCGTAAATGTCACAGATTGTTTTTTACAGTGTACATAAGGAGTGCAGCTTTCTGCATTTCAATACTGTTTTGAGAAATGCACATACTTTTTTGCAAATATTAAGGATGATTTGAGAAATGCGCCAAAGCGACTGAGAAAAACCGTAAAACGTATTTTTTGTTCCGCAAAAGAAGTCAAACAGATTTGAAATGACATGAGGATGAGTAAATGATGGCAGAATTGAGATTTTAGAGAACTATTCCTTTATGCTGAATAATGTTCTACAATTTTGCATAATGGTCTCCACTTAACTGTTAAGTAGGCTATGTCTAAACATCTGAGTCAACTTATTTAGGACTGCCACATCTGTTATAAATGACACAAAACACACGGCCAAGTACTTAAAACATACTCTCTCCACACACAACAGATGTAGCAAATTGCTGTACTTATAAAAACATGTTAAATAGAGCTAGAGAACCCACTCATCAAAAGTTTTACGCCTAAAGAAATGAATAGTAGGGGGAGCTCGCCTCATAGTGGCCTATGTTGAGATCACACGTGATTTTGCATTCTCGCCACAGGTGTCGGTGTAAGCTTAAAAATGCTGCCACCGTAACAAATACATATTTGAATACTCTTTTAAAAAAGTGGTAGTGACGCAGATGAGTTTTTCATCTGGACCCATTACATATGTAGCATTCACTGAACACTAGTGATTCTAGAACTAGTGATTCATATTTAAAAACCGGACTGAAGGTCGGTTCTGAAAAAAGACGTCACATGAAATAAAGCACACATCATGTAAGAAATATCGAAACAATTATGCAATCATAGTCATGACGATACAAACATATAGCATGTCAAATAGCAACAGAAATAAAACATCTCGACTATATGAGAAAAAGATTTAAATGCATTAACATCACAAGTTTCTATAGTCAACTCAGTTATCTCTGTGTCAGTAATATATTGTCCTGAAAAGGGCACCATAAGTCAATTATTTAACAACAACAAAAATAATAATAATATTTATAATAACTATACGCCCACGCTTGTGTGTGTTTTATTTTAACTTTTTTTGTAATAGCAGCGTCTAACGTAAGTCCTTTTGAACGCCAATTAATTTTAGTGCATTGATGTAATGACCATGCAAGTGTTGTGTTTTAACTTTCTAATTACATTGTTTGTACGCTTGAACCCTCTATAATTCATTATCTTGGGAAAAAGTTAGAGGGGGACAATTTACACAAATCAAAGTACTGAAACAGGAATTGTTGTAAATAAGTTGACTAGCACGTCCTGAAGCCAATAAGAGGAGAGTACATTAACCCATGCCCAGTCGGGGATGGGCTACTTTGCTGCGTCTTAACTTCGATGAGAAGCGTGAGAGGAGAGTCTGTAGAGTGATTACGACATGAACTAAAACTCATGGCGTAAACTCTGAACGCTAGAGTCAGCAAGGGATATCCCGAAGGAAACCATGCACACTAGATATGGAGCTCTTTGGGATACTATGGAATTCTCTCGGGTTTGGCTTATTTTCAGCATCGAAACCCTGGTGTTGGTGTGCGGTCAGAAGGGTAAGATTGCGCCTACTTACACGTGTGTGTGTGTGTGTGTGTGTGTGTGTGTGTGTGTGTGTGCATATACATAAATATATGCGTAAATAATATTACGTAAAAATACGTCAATATACACACACACACACACACATACCCTACTATATTATATATAATAATATATGTATATATATATATCTATATATACAATTTCTAATTAAAAAATATAGTACTATTAGAATAGATAGATAGATAGATAGATAGATAAAATAAATTCAATGAAATAACAAAAAATGGATGGGATTTATCATAAAATGTTAAACAAATCAAAACTCTTATATTTAAAATTATTTTAAGTAACCACCCTTTTAAAAAATGTTTTAATTGGAACTAACTTTAACCGGGATGTTAAATTGTGAGGAATTCCCATATGCTGGGCACTGGTTAGCTGTTTTTCCTCCACTCTCTGGTCAGCTCACCTTAAAGTATTTTAACTTTATTTTATCATCATTTTCCCTTGCCTGCATTCTCTAAAAGTAATTTTTAGATATATAGACAAAGTACAAAGTGTTTATAACCATGTTTGCCCTTATAAGACCAGCAGTACTGCTGCACTGAATGATATCCTCCTGTTTTGCCTGTGTTTAGAGAGTGAGTTAGGAAGAATGAATTTGTTTATACTATTTCTCAATATGTGTGGGGTCAGCATGAATCACTAGCCAGATTCACAGACTGTGAGGACTACGGAAAATGTTTTCCAGTCAAACGTCCACCCCCAGGACTCTACGTGTACAATACCAGATTAGCCAGAGGGGAAGCTGACTGTTTTTTGGGATGTTATTGTATTAGAATGGGAGCTGACATGTTTTTGAGATCACGCTATATCGTATTGTTTCCAAGCTTTAGAAGATCTAGAGAGTGTCCAGGATTTTCCAGAACATAAAAGAACAGGAAAAAACAGCTTGTCCCCAAATATTTTTGAGTTTACAGTGGTAATATGATTGACGTAGGGGAATTGTGATGTGACAATCTAAACAGCCGAACATCCTGTCTGCCATGGGCTCAGGCCTGCAGGGACGTGTCTGCAAATCCCCTGACGAGAAAATAAAATTACACACTGCCTGATAGTGTAGCGCTGATGATGGATTGGTATCATAGTAGCTCAGCTGTAAGGAATGTTATATTCTGTGTCAGCAAGTGTCTTAATTATACCCAGCATCCTCACGCGTGGCATGTTTTATACACCTTGCTGTGAACTCAAGTTGCAGACATCGCACAGATGTCATCACAGTGTCTGCCTGCCGTTAAATAATATATCAAATTTGCTTCAGGCTGTGCTTCATGAGGAGTTCATTGTTCATTTAATTTTATGCTGTGGTTACAAAAGAAACTGGCCTTGTTAAGCTGGAGCTAACCATTGTGTCTAGTTTCTGCACACCAGCACATTATTGTTTCCACACAGGTTTTTCTAAACACTCACCCTGCCTGCCATTGGTCAAAAAAACACATAGCCACGCCCCAAAACCACATAATTGGTGGAGCCAGTGTTGCTAGGCTGGACAGGTCGAGATCAAACAAACAGCAATGTTTTTATAGCACCACAAAGCCACAGTATTTACGCTTTTCAGGGCAAGTTAACCTAAAAAATGGCATCTAGTTGTTTTGGAAAAACAACACACTTTTTAAAATATATTAAAATATCTATTTTTCACGATTTATGGATGGAAACCATGTTGTTATGCATCTTTTAAAATAATTTATATAGGTCTCTTACTATTGTATTTTTTTGTTTTGTATTAACATCTTGTATGTCAGTGCTGCCTTTTGGGGATATTTCAAATTGATTTAATAATATATTCTGTTATTATTTGATCTCCAAACTTTATTGCCTTTGTTAAACCAAACAGATTACACACAAGATAACACACTCTCATGGCAATAACTATTTGACGTTTTGGCGAATTGGTGACACATTTTTATGAATTTATATATTATGAATTGTACAATATGTTTATGCCTCACTGTTTTGGAGTGGTTTGGATTTTTTTTCTCCAAAAAATTGTATCCTTCCATACAATTCATATTGTAAACGTTCATATGAAATCACCACCTCATAAAATACTTACAATTTCTCATAAAACTGGGTTGAGATAACGATAATTTGCAATAAACGCCACCAGCTTCACCCACAAACCTTAGTTGGGGTTAAATACTGACTGAAATATATAAAGACTTTTGTAGATAAAATCGCCCTCACCCAAATCAAACATTCAACTCTTTGACCACACTGAGTCATGCAGTGAATTGCTTGAACATTGCCAGTTAACAGCCTGACCACAAAATGGTGTTTGTTTTCTTACACAATGATTAAGATAGTTCATAGCAACAAGAGGTTCGGTAGATTTAGAGATAAATTGTGTCTAAAGCAGAAAGAAGGGGACCACAGAAGCTTTAAACCCCAATGATTCAGAGCTGACTGAGAAATTAGGAATGAGAGACGGACGATGGACTCAGACCGATCCAGTTCATCACACAGGGACCAAGAGATTCAAAAACGTTAGACAAATTTGGCCATTCATATTGACTCTGGGTTTTAGTGGAATTCCAAACTAGTTGCCAATGGTTTTGTTGTGGCGATGATGCCATGTTTATGAACTTCGTAGAGCATGTCTGTGGAAGCTACCGTATAACACAACATTGCCATCAAGTCAACCCTACAGCAATTACGGCTTTAATTAACACCAGTTATGGAAAGCCCCTCAAGTGTGACTAATACTGACAAAATTGGCAAGCCCCCTTACACACAAGCTTTTGCAATCCACTCTTCAATACTCAGCCAACGACCTGCCAATACCCACAATGCTCATACTAAATGCGCTCTGTCTCGTTTTCCCATGGGCTTCTAACATGCCAAGAGAGAAACTAGTTAGCACATTTGATGATTAATGGAAGTTAAATGAGAGATAAAATGTCTGGTTTAATTATATGTGGAAACAGACCACAAAATTAGAACTTTAACCTCTTTTAACTCCTTCCACATTAATAACAATCTGATCTTCCCTCTATCTTTTCTCTTTAGGCAATGGATGTGGACACACAGTCCTCAGTCCCACCAGTGGCACACTGACCTCGCTGAACTTCCCGGGAACCTACCCTAACCACACCCAGTGTGAATGGACCCTAAGGGTACCGAAGGGCCAGACGCTGCTCTTGACCTTTGGGGACTTTGACTTGGAGAGAAGCCAAGACTGCATATCTGGCTCTCTTACCATCACAGACACCAGTGGAGCCATTAGAGTGGGTATGACCCTCTTCACACAGATGTTATGGAATGACAGACTAGCCCAGTGTTACGTATGCACTAGTAATACCACAAAAAATAAGTGTTCCTTCAGGATTACGTCTCTCATCTACTATGGAATGAATTATAGAATAAAAATTATAGATCAAAAAAGAAATAAAATAATTAATGAAATAAATATAAATGACAAACCATTTAACTAATCCATTTAGGATTGACTTTCTCTAGATGATATGGATATCCATATAAAATACATTAATATTTTAATGATAAAAAAAATTATTAATAAAGATTTGATATAACAACATTATTAAAATATACAGTAAATAATTCTATAAAATACCCATCTAGGATCTTACTTTCTCGTATGCTGTGGGATATCATGTGAATTTATTGAAATATTTAAAGCATATATAAAAAATAAAATAGTTAGAACTAAATCTAATTTAATATAATAATATACTTACATATAAATATAAATTTGTATTTATACCTTTCCAGGATTTACTTTTCATAGATATGGATACCATATTTAAAAGTTATATTTAAATTATAACATTAAATACCTAATTAAAATAGAACAATATAATACACCATCTAAATAAACAACTTATAATACGTCAAGGATTTACTTTATCATATGATGGATATATATTTAAAAATGGCCTATATATAAATTGCCCAAACGACAATAATAAAACCGCTCAACCCCCATCCAATACCTCACTAGTAAATTTGATGAATATGATTATTATAAATTCTATAGAAAGTAAACCAAACCTGATTTAAATTACATCTAGGTATCACTTTTACATGTACAGACTATCATATAAATCATATTACATTTTTAGAAAATAATTTAATATTTTATTTAAAATATTGAATAAATAATTTAATCAAATAAAATTTATAGAATAATATAACTAAATCTTCATTATGTAATTTATTTTAAATACCAGTCTTAAGGCAAAGCAACAACCAGAATTGTAATTCCTTTTCCTCAATTTATTGAGATTAGACAGACCGACTTCAGTTTTTGAATCTGAGTGGTAAGAAATCCTTCCTTGAATCATGCCTGACATGCCTTCTTAACCTCAAAAGACACAAAATTAGTATCAAACTTACTTACATTACGGTTATTTACAGCTACCTTCAACTCTAATTTTATAGCCACCTCATTTACAGTATATTGTTACTGAAAAATTCCAGAGATCCAACCTCACGCTGCTCTTTAGCTCCCCAATCACGTGACCACAGCATGACTGCAGCTTGCATGCTGCATTCCACTCTGCAGTAGCATGATGGTTTTGTGGTCACATAAGTGTGCAGGAACAGCCTTTTATGGCAGTGAAGGTGTGCAGGATTGTGTGTTGAATCTAAAAATGCATTAAATCTACTGTGCTTGTTTGTATCATGTGGTTTGTGCTTCCCAGGTCCTCTGTGTGGGCAGCTGTCCACCTCAAACAGGAATATATCTGTGAGTACTAATGAAGTCTCGGTGCGTTTCATCTCCGGCACTCACCGTTCAGGACGGGGCTTCGTCATGTCCTATTCAACCAATCAGCACTCAGGTAACCGCTTGTATGTCCTGCACACTTCCCACTCCATTCCATGCACCTTTAAACAGTAGACCAAAAAGGAATCCACAAATCCATCAACAAAATAAGAGCTTATGGCATGTGGCCCCATGGATCTTCCTCCTCTGAGCGAGTTGTATATGATCAGAGTAAACACACCAGGGACTGTTTGTTCTCTAAATGTACAGCTTACGCAGTAAACAGCACTTCAGCTGACTCTGAGAGTGGGAGCAGTTCCCATCCTAATCTCAATTACTGTTTATTCTTGTTTCCAACATCACATGTGAACCAGAGGTTGCGCACAGATCGTTAAATAAACATCCTTAATTGTGTCACACTAGATTACAGTAAAGTAAAGGGCCACTGTTTATTCCACCTTACTGGTTATAATTAGGTATAACATCAGGGTTATTATAATTAACTCCAATCCTTGTTACATTCCTCGCCTACCCCACTAGCCACCCCCCCATAGATATATTAAATTATAAAGATTTAGGTGAAAAATCATTAAAGTTGACGTATTTAAAATTATACTACTCTACCAAATCGCCACTGTCGGACCCCCCCCACCAACTCGTCTCGGATGCTATGGGATTCTATACTCATGTCGTTTTGAATCTTAGATGTTTTTTTTTTTAAAAAAACATTTTTTTTTTTTTTTTATTTTTTTTTATTTTTATTTTATTTTATTAATTTATTTATTTATTTCTCAAATTTCAGTATAGTTTTTTAGATTATTTAATTAAACTCATATTTCTTAATATACCTAATTACATCCCCTTCCACCCCCCCCACCCACTGCCAAACTTCAAACTATTTGATATCCCCTCAACCCCCCCCCCCCTGTCCCAGGATTTTTTTTTATCTGTTTCGGCTTATGCCTATTTTCCGGATTTTTTTTATTTCCCATCAGTGCACTTGTAACACACTTATCAACCTCATAAATTATACATTGAACTAAGTAATTATAATCCTATAATACATTATAGTTCAATTCCCATTAAACACAACTGGTAGCTTTATACCTGTTAATCCGCCCCCCTCAGCCCAACCCCCACGTTTCCTTTTATTTTTTATCTTTTCATTTCTAATTTTTTTTATTTTTCCTGTCTTTGTTTGTCTTTTTTTTTTTTTTTTTTTATTTGTTGTTTATTTTTTTATCGATTTTGTTAGGGTTAAATTTTTTAATTTTTTAATTTAAAAACCAGAGAACCCTAACTACCATACCCCACCCTCTACACACATGACCCCAACCACACCTTCCCAACCCTACCCCCCCCCCACCCAACTCTACAATACCCCCTAACCGCAATTTTTGAGAATTACATGTGATTGAAATCTGATGATTTTCCGATTAATGTTATATGCTAGCAAAGACATACATATCCGATATTTATCTACATGATACATCTATTGGGCTCAAAGAGTCTACAGTTATTTATTTAAGCTATGTCATATCCCTCCCAATTTATTAGCACCTTACATTTGCGACACATCCTTAATTTAATACTTTATTAATCATTTCCTAACAGTTTGTAATAAATACCCCTCATTTAATCAGTAAAAATATGGTATTTTATATTTTTGTTTTTTTTGCTTGGTGTGTTTCATATTTGTTTCATGCACGAGTGCATTTATTTTTGTTCCTTTGTTTCTCTTTTTTCTTTTGTTGTATTTTTTTTTTTGTGCTTTTTTACAATCTGTTGGTCTGTCTGTGGTTTGGCATAACGGTATTCATTTTGATCTGTTACTAGTTTTCGTCATTTGATATTGATGTTTTTTTAATTTATGTGTTTATTTTAAAGCCAAAGAGATATTCTGTGTTTATAAATATTTTTATTTTGTGATTTCTTTTTGGTGCAACCACACTACCTAAATTTAATGGGCTCGTTTTCTAAATGCACGCCTTGATAATTTCATGTTCTTACGTCTTATCCTTGAGGTGTCTGGATGAATTTTTTTTGCATCCCTTAACGTTCCTCTCCGCCCAAAGTTAAACCAACCATAAAGAAGTTTGTTTGTAAATTTATCTCCTCGCTGTAGTATGTTGCCGCGCGCCAGCGTTGCGCATGACTAGGGCTGTGTACCCCTTCCAAACAGCAAAAGTCAACGCATACTGATAGTTTCCGTTCGTGACTACAGAGGCCCACGAACGATACATTATCACATACATGACTGCACCTGATTTCCACCTCATCAGAATTTTTGAATAATAAAAAACACACAAATAAGACTACCACAGAATAAAAAAAAACCAGCTCTTTATAAACACTGCTATATAGTACACATTTCTAACCTATTGGCAGCGCAGGCAGTTTGGGACCCTATGCATTTGCACAGGGCTCCATAACTGACCACAGTACAGTTACAGTGGGGAAAAAAGTATTTAGTCAGCTACCAATTGTGCAAGTTTTCCCACTTAAAAATATGAGAGAGGCCTTTAATTTTCATCATAGTTATACCTCAACTATGATAGACAAAATGAGAAAAGAAAATCCAGAATATCACATTGTAGGATTTTTTTAAGAATTAATTGGTAAATTCCTCGGTGAATTAAGTATTTGGTCACCTACAAACAAGCTAGATTTTTGGCTCTCACAGACCTGTAACTTCTTTTTAAGAGGCTCCTCTGTCCTCCACTGGTGACCTGTATTAATGGCATCTGTTTGAAAAAGTATATCAGTATAAAAGACACCTGTCCACAACCTCAAAAAGTCACACTCCAAACTCCACCATGGCCAAGACCAAAGAGCTGTAAAAGGACACCAGAAACAAAACTGTAGACCTGCACCAGGCTGGTAAGACTGAATCTGCAATAGGTAAGCAGCTTGGTGTGAAGAAATAAACTGTGGGAGCAATTATTAGAAAATGGAAGAAATACAAGACCACTGATAATCTACCTCGATCTGGAGCTCCACGCAAGATCTCACACCGTGGGGTCAAAATAATCACAAGAACTGTGAGCAAAAATCACAGAACCACACAGGGGGACCTAGTGAAAGACCTGCAGAGAGCTGGGACCAAAGTACAAAGGCTACCATCAGTAACACACTGCGCCGCCGGGACTCAAATCCTGCAGTGCCAGACATGCCCCCCTGCTTAAGCCAGTACATGTCCAGGCCGTCTGAAGTTTGCTAGAGAGCATTGGATGATCCAGAAGAGGATTGGGAGAATGTCATATGGTCAGATGAAACCAACATATAACTTTTTGGTAAAAACTCAACTTTTGTTTGTCGTGTTTGGAGGAGAAAGAATGCTGAGTTGCCTCCAAAGAACACCATACCTACTGTGAAACATCATGCTTTGGGGCTGTTTTTCTGCAAAAGGACCAGGATGACTGATCCGTGTAAACGAAAGAATGAATGGGGCCATGTATCGTGAGATTTTTGAGTGAAAACCTCCTTCCATCAACAAGGGCATTGAAGATGAAACGTGGCTGGGTCTTTTCAGCATGACAATGATCCCAAACACACCGCCCGGTCAACGAAGGAGTGGCTTCTTAAGAAGTATTTCAAGGTCCTGGAGTGGCCTAGCATGTCTCCAGATCTCAACCCCATAGAAATCTTTGGAGGGAGTTGAAAATCCATTTTGCCCAGCGACAGCCCCAAAATATTATTGCTCTAGAGGAGATCTGCATGGAGGATTGGGCCAAAATACCAGCAACAGTGTGAGAAAACCTTGTGAAGACTTACAGAAACGTTTGACCTCTGTCATTGCCAAAAAAAGGGTATATAACAAAGTATTGAGAATTTTGTTATTGACCAAATACTTATTTCACCATAATTTGCAAATAAATTCTTAAAAAATCCTACAATGTGATTTTATGGATTTTATTTTCTCATTTTGTCTCTCACAGTTGAGGTATACCTATGATGAAAATACAGGCTCTCTCTCATCTTTTTAAGTGGGAGAACTTTCACAATTGGTGGCTGTCTAAATACTTTTTTTCCCCACTGTAGGTAATGGCATATGTTTCATGTTTAAATTGTGCACTCCCCACCACCCGGTAGGTAACAATACTTTGATTTGATCTTGTTTTATACTTGCCCATAAAATAATAATGTACTGTTCTAATAAATTTAATTGTAAGTAATCGGTCTATATATTTTAAAAATAAATTTTAAGATTGCTGGTAGGTTAATCATTGCATCAAATTAACAACGCTACAATTATAAAAAAATAATTACCATAGAGTTCTAAACAACGCCGCGATTCCTGTATCTAACACACACGCGCAAGGCTAAGTTATTACTCGCGCCCGTCCCGCAAAGTGCAGCTTTGATACGCGACGTCGTTTCGAACCCACTACGTGGCCGGTGCTGTGCATGACATTTTTTGTAACTTTCAGCGCAGCTCTGCTTCTGAAGATGCACGAGTTCAAAGTGACTCTACCCGAACATGCACGTCTGTGCCAGCATTTGTGTGAAAAAGAAGCAGTTTGAGTTCAGTTCAGTCACACACACAGATCACGTTGCGGCCGAAATCAGACATTCAGGAACAAACTTTTTAGCGCTGCCCCGCAGTTTTATCAACTAAATGGTTTAATCGCTCTAGAGCTACATTATCTTTCTCAATAAGGAGCTTGTAGCATCATTGTTTCTAAAGGAATTTAAGCCACAGCTTCACTGTTAATAGAGAAACGCAGCAAAATGGTGGTTTAATTCATACATACAAAGATCTCTCTCTCTCTCTTCCTTCTCTTCTCTCTCTCTCTCTCGCTCTATCTGTGTCGTAAATGAACAGTTGATGAATTACACTTTTCTGAGAATAGAATATTGAAGTGGAGATCGCTAAACTGCAAGCTAACCGGTGTTTTCAGAAAGCAAGCGCGTTTATCCACAGTGGAGAGAGAGCGCGCATGCACATGGTTGCCAGGTTGACAAAGATAAGTAGCACACTTAGCAGATATTTCCGTATTGTGCAAGTGTAAAGCTCTGTTTCGGGGACTACGTCTCTTTATATCAGGCAACCCAGTTGTGTTCCTCTGCGGCCAGATTAAACCTTGTTGTAGCCTATACAGTGGGGCAAAAAAGGTATTTAGTAAGCCACCAATTGTGCAAGTTCTCCCACTTAAAAAGATGAGAGAGGCATGTAATTTTAATCATAGGTATACCTCAATTATGAGAGAAAAAATGAGAAAAAAAATCAAGAAAATCACATTGTAGGATTTTTAAGAATTAATTGGTAAATTCCTCGGTAAAAAAAGTATTTGGTCACCTACAAACAAGCAAAATTTCTGGCTCTCACAGACCTGTAACAAACTTATTTAAGAGGCTCCTCTGTCCTCCACCAGTTACCTGTATAAATGGCATCTGTTTGAACTCGTTATCAGTATAAAAGACAACTGTCCACAACCTCAAACAGTCACACTCAAAACTCCACCATGGCCAAGACCAAAGAACTGTCAAAGAACACCAGAAACAAAATTGTAGACATGCACCAGGCTGGGAAGACTGAATCTAAAATAGGTAAGCAGCTTGGTGTGAAGAAAAATAACTGTGGGAGCAATTATTAGAAAATGAAAGACATACAAGACCACTGATAATCTCCCTCGATCGGGGGCTCCACGCAAGATCTCACCCCGTGGGGCCAAAATGATCACAAGAACTGTGAGTAAAAATCCCAGAACCACACGGGGGGACTAGTGAATGACCTGCAGAGAGCTGGGACCAAGTAACAAAGGCTACCATCAGTAACACACTGCGCGCCAGGGACTCAAATCCTGCAGTGCCAGACGTGACCCCCTGCTTAAGCCAGTACATGTCCAAGCCCGTCTGAAGTTTGCTAGAGAGCATTTTGATGATCCAGAAGAGGATTGGGAGAATGTAATATGGTCAGATGAAACCAAAATATAAAACTTTTTGGTAAAAACTCAACTTGTCGTGTTTGGAGGAGAAAGAATGCTGTGTTGCATCCAAAGAACACCATACCTACCGTGAAGCATGGGGGTGGAAACATCCTGCTTTGGGGGTGCTTTTTTTGCCAAGGGACCAGGGGGGGGGGGGCGGCGGGGGACGACGATCGGGTGTAAAGCGAACATGAAGAATCGGTGGACCAGTAGCGTGAGATTTTGAGTGAAAACCTCCTTCCATCCGCAAGGGCATTGAAGATGAAACGTGGCTGGGTCTTTCAGTATGACAATGATCCCAAACACACCTCCCGGGCAACGAAGGAGTGGCTTCGTTAAGAAGCATTTCAAGGTCCTGGAGTAGCCTAGCCAGTCTCCAGACCTCAATCCCATAGAAAATCTGTGGAGGGAGTTGAAAATCCGTGTTGCCCAGCGACAGCCCCAAAACATTACCGCTCTAGAGGAGATGCCCATGGAGGAATGGGCCAAAATACCCGCAACAGTGTGTGAAGACTTACAGAAAACGTTTGACCCCATTGCCAACAAAGGGTATATAACAAAGTATTGAGATCAAATTTTGTTATTGACCAAATACTTAAATTCCACCATAATTTGCAAATAAATTCATTAAAAATCCTACAATGTGATTTTCTAGATTTTCTTTTCTCATTTTGTCTCTTAGTTGAGGTTTACCTATGATGAAAATTACAGGCCTCTCTCATGTTTTTAAGTGTGAGAACTTGCACAATTGTTGGCTGACTAAATACTTTTTTTCCCCAATGTATATGCTCTTTTTTAGAAACCTTTCACTTTTCTACTCAATTTTAAACGTTGTAAAATTTTAAACCAATTAAGCGCGGTCCACTGCTGCACAAATGCCACAGTATCGATACAGGGCCAGCTGTATCGATACTCGTATCGTCAAATCTCTGTGACGATACATCGTTGTATCGATATTTTGAACACAGCACTAGTGGAGATGCTGTGTTTCGTTGTGAAAGCGAAACTACTTTTTTGGTCTTCCAAAAAAGGACGATATATCCGCTTCGTCATGCCTAGAGCTTATCCGTGCTGGTCGCTGAGGGAATACAAAATCAATTCGCCGCTGTGGATCGCCGGATGGGCTTTCACCGTGGACAAAGCGGAGTCCAGGCCGGGGTCGTCAAATGTTGTTGCCGCAAGCCTGCCGGACGCTCCTTAGTCGAATCCGCCGCCTCTGCTCACTCATCAGTTCGGCCGTTTCTCACTCTAGCCGCCTGCCTCCGCTCACTCTAGCCCGCTGTGTGGTGCTGTGTTTCGTTGTGAAAACGAAACTACTTTGTTTGGCCTTCCAAAAGAGGACACGACTAGAAATCAGTGGTAAGTTGTATTTACAACACTCTTCCAGAACACTTCAACCCAAATATTAAGATGTGTGCAGACACTATTTTATGGAGGACTGTTTACTGATCCTGGGTGAGTAACGTTAGACTACAATGCCGGCGGTTCTGACTCACAGTCTGTAAGTAAGTACGTTTTCATTTAAAGGGTCATATGAGCCTAGCTAAAAAAAGAACCTTATTTTGTGTATTTGGTTTAATGAAATTTGTTTATGCGGTTTAAAGTTAAAAAAAAACACATTATTTTCCACATACTGTACATTATGTTTTTCCTCTATGCCCCGCCTTTCTAAAATGAGTCGATTTTTGCAAAGCTCATCGGTCTAAAAAGCAAGGTATGCTCTGATTGTCCAGCTATTCTGTGAGTTGTGATTGACCCTCCCCATACTGTTGATGCCCTGCAGGCCAGCGGACGAGACAACCATTAAAACCCATTACAATAAGGCCCTTGTTGCATCCAGTGGGGACATACATTACTGACTTATAATGACTATTGTCTTTTTATGCATTGCGTTGCATTGCATCGTGCTGTGTAAACATAAAACCATGTCTGCGTTTTTGTGATCGGAGAAATTACAAACAAGTGTTACTCTACACGGCTTAAAACTTGTGTTTGAATCTTCAGTGGCAAATCTTTTAAATGAAAATGTACTTACGTGAGTTAGAACTGCTGGCATTTTAGTCTAACGTTACTCTCCAGGATCAGTAAACAGTCTGCTGCAACATAAAATGCGCTGCACACATCTGAATATTTGGGTTTTAACCACTTTCTGGAACAGTGTTGTAAATACAACTTTACCACTGATTTGTAGTCGTGTCCTCATTTGGAAGATCAAACAAAGTAGTTTCACTTTCACAAAAACACACATCTACCTAGCATGAAGAAGCCCCGGCGAGTCGTGCGCTGAGGCCGGGATAGAGTGAGGGGAAGCCCCGGCTTAGCGTGCGCTAAGGACGGGATAGAGTGAGCCGAAGCCCCGGCTTAGCGTGTGCTGAGGCAGGGATAGAGTGAGCTGAGGTGGTGGGGTCGAGAACGGCGCGCCCGGCAGATCCGGTGAATGAGCGGCAACCACATGTGACGGGCCCCGGGCTGGACTCCGCTTTGTCCAAGGTGAATGAAGTTGATGTTCCTCAGAGACAGCAGGTCAGCTCTAAGCATGACGAAGTGGAAACGTTACTCTATAGTTCACACTTTCACAACGAACAACACAGCGATAGCGTGAGGGGAAGCCCGGATTCGCGTGGCGCTGAGGGGCGGGATAGAGGGGCAAAGCCATGGCTTAGCGCTGCGTGAGGCGGGATAGCATGAGCCGAAGCCAGGCCTAGCGTGCTGCTAAGGCCGGTCTAGCGTGGCCGAAAGCCCGGCTCTAAACGTTCGATGACGGCCGGGATAGAGTGAGCATGAGGCGGCGGAAAGTCGAGAACGGCCGCAGCCCTGGGATGCGACGACATGAGCGGAAACACATATGTGATGGCCCCCGGGTTGGACTCCGCTTCATCCACGGTGAAAGTTGATGTATTCCCACAGCGACCAGCACAGATCAGCTCCAGACAAGACGAAGCGGATATCGTCCTCTTATAGTCCGCTTTCACCACGAAGCACACAGCATCTTCACGACATGGCAGCAGCGTCACCAATTACTACAGCGGAGAATAAAAGTACGCCTTTGTGATGTAGATATGTGGGGGCTTGTTAGAATGAGCCGTTTTAGGAGGGTGTGGTTGATTCTTAACTTTTATAAATAATATCTCTTGGATTTGAGACTTTAGTCTTTGCAAATTTATCTTCTTTATGCACCAAGAGCTTGTTGTAACACTCCAAAGAGAAAGGAAAAAAAAAAATAGCATCATATGACCCCTTTAAAAATTGCCATTGATGATTCAAATGTGAGTTTTGAGCAGTGTAGAGCAGTGCTTTTTGTTTGTCATTTCTCCAATCACAAAATGCAGACATGGTTTTATGTTACTTGTAAAAATCGACAGAGTTTCGAAGGCGGGGCATAGAGGAGAAACAAAAATGTACAGTATGTGGAAAAGAATGTGTTTTTTTAACCTTAACCGCATAAACACATTTCATTACACCAAATACATAAATAATGTTATTGTTAGCAGAATCATATGACCCCTTTAATAAAGATATAATTAAATCTTAATTATTGGTTTAATTGAAATAAGATAATAATTATAAATATTAGGTGAAAAAAAAGTTATTAAACGTATTAAAATACTAATGAAAACTCAAAACTATGCAAAAAAATAAAACAATATTTAAACAAAAATAAAACAAAAAATTAATCAAACAATTAAATAAAAGCAAATTCAAAATCTGAATAAAAACTTATAGTATATAATAATAATACAATGAACACTATAATTATATTATATTTTATGGTGGAACCAAGGCCCAGTATGTAGGTTAAACTACAGAGGACCTTAATGGGCTGGCCTTGGAGGTAGGGATTTTAAATGTCTGTTAGGGTGACCGACTGGAATGCAGCTCTTCTCCTTGGCCGAGATTCAGAGTGTTTGCTTTGTAAGCAGGGCAGCAGACTGCCGCTCCTGGCCTGAATAAGGAGAGGGCCCCCGTGCTTGGGCACACCACGGAAGTAGATGGTAAGGCTGTATGCTCACTCCCCTGTATAGACAAGCACAGCATGACAGCTTAACCATCACCTGACCACACAGTAGAAGCAACTCATGGCAGTTCCTGACTGGCTAACATGCATAATTTAAGAAGAATTTAATTTAAGAAGAATTCTTGTTTTTAACTCCCATAAGGCAAATCTTCTCTTGGCTTTGTATGCAAAAACACAAGAATTAATTGAAATATCTAATAATTAATTGAAGAATTTATAGAATATATACAGTACCAAATTTATACGGTACATTTTGGATACACCTGCTACTTTTTTGTATTTATATATGTATTTATTTATTTATTTCAACATGTAATGTTCCATATTTGTGTATACTAAAAATATTTTAATAGCAAAATCATCAGAACTAAAATAAAACAAATACATTAAGATAATTAATATAGTAAGATATTATGATTTAAATTAATACACTATAATACAAAATACAAACTAATATATATATATATATATATATATATATTAGCAAATATTCAGCAAGTAAGAATTTAATGTTAAGAAAAACTTTTGTTTTTTCAAAAATACAGTAAAAACCGTAATACTGTGAAATTTTATTACAATTTAAAAGAACTGTTTTAAAATGTAATTTATTGATGGACAAAGCTGGATTTTACTCCAGTCTTCAGTGTCACATGATCCTACAGAAATCATTCTAATATGCTGATTTGGTGCTCAAGAAACATTTATTATTATTATCAATGTTGAAAACAGTTGTGCTGCTTAATATTTTGGTGGAAACCATTTCTTAAAATGTAAAAGACTTTACTGTCAATTTTGATCAATGTAATGCATCCTTGCTAAATAAAAGTATTTATAAAAAAAAAAATCTTTCTTACAATTCTACTGTATAAGCATGTAGTGAACAAAGTTAAACGCTTTAACTTTCTGGAAAATGTCCCTTGAGGTCAATGTTCTGTCAAAAGTTCTCACTTTGCTCCAGAGTTAACAGGAGTGGTTCATATGTTCCTTCCTTTCCTGTGTATCAAGTTGTTTATGTAAAGTCCAATTCCTAGACAACTGTGCTATGTACCAAATGCTGCACTTCTTCCTGTGATTATACACTGATGCATCAGTTTCGTAAGACACAGTTACGTCAAGTCAGTTTGGGAAGTGTAGATGACACAAAGCCAGTGTATATGAGCACAGGTTCTGGACTGTAACTGCACCATTCATGTAAATGCTATTTCTATCCCATAGAGCTCATTTCATGTCTGCATCGAGGAACACATTTCTCCTCTCAACAGATTAGGTAAGAAAAAATCTTCAACAATGACCTGACATTAAAGCAAAATAACACAATTTTTCTTTACTCTGAATCTTGTAGGAGACAGATTTATGTTTAATATCTGAATCCTGGACTCACTTGTGTTCCAGTGCATTCTGTCCTGCAGGCTGCAAAGGCGTCACTGGAGAAATCTGGGGCTGGCATGTCCAAGGATACCGGGATGTAAGCTGGGATATTATCTGTGTGCAATAGTGGGATTATTAGTCATGGCATTTGAATTTACTACCATATATGTATGTTTGTAAAAGCTTACAACAGGCACTTTTGATAAAAGGAGTGTAATTTTAAGTGACGTATCATTTTAATGTGCATATTTATATTTTTCTAGACCTCTGTAATATGCAAAGCTGCGATCCATGCAGGCGTAATTTCAGACAGTTTGGGAGGCATGATCAACGTGTCTCTGCAGAGAGGCATTACCTTGTATGAGTCCAACTTTTCTAATGGAGTTCTGTCAAAAACGTGAGTGTGTGGCATGTTGTGCTATTTGGTCACACTTTAGTTTGGGGACCAAACTAAACAAATCTTCGTCTCAATTAACTCCTAATGTGCTGCTTAATTTGCTAATTTTAGGTATAGTATAGGATTAAGGGATCTAAAATAAAGTCATACAAAATAAGGCATTAATATGTGCTTTATAAGTACTAATAAACAGCCAATATGCTAGTAATATGCATGCTAAAAAGTAACTAGTTAATAGTGAGAATTGGTCCGTAAAGTAAAGTGTTACCGGTCAGCTATGTAGACACCCAGTGGTGAGCATTACCACAAAAGCAAAGGTTTTCAATTATTGAAAACTATTTTTAAACTATACAGTTACTGATGTAATTGTAGAAATAGTTCAAACGTCCAATAACAGGAGTGCTACAAAGATAAAGTAAGTAGCATTAAGCTGGTCATGTGATTTCACCATCCTTGCCTCCATGAGAAATCCTGCTCCATGAAAAAAAAAAAGTTTTTATCTAATGATATGATTAGCGTAAATGTACCAATGCAATTAGTTTATCAATATTATTAAATACTAATATCATTATAATATTAATTTATAATAACTATTTTTAATTAGATATTTCTTAAGAGTGCTGGGCAACAAGGAAACGTGATTAATCGCACCAAAGAAACGTTTTTGTGTAAAAATATATGTGTGTGTACTGTGCTATATATTATGATATATAATTCACCACATGCACTGGTGATGTATTAAAAAAAATACGTGATTTATATATTAAATATATTATATAATTTATATGAATATAAATATAGACATGTTAATACATTTAAATATTTTCAAAATATTTACTGTATGTGTGTGTCTTAATATATACATAAGTAAATATACGCAGTAAACCACCAACCACATATTATACAAACGAAAGCTTTTATTTTGGATGCATAATCGTTGCCCAGCACTATTTAATATTCAGGTTAAAAAAACTTTTTTGAGTAAGATAAAAAATAATACATATAAAATTTTTTTTATATATATATTAAACACAAGTTATAGCAGTCATATTTTCGATAATCTAATATATCTTTTTTTTTTTTTTTTACAGTGGTTCCTTGTCAGATAAACGGCTTGTCTTCCACAGAGGTATTAAATCTATTTCCCTGTAGTTATTCCTAATATTATTTGAATTCGTTGCTAATTTAATCTAGTAACATTTATTTTTGACAGACTGATAGACTTGAATTATGGCTTTACACTGAATTACTTTATTTGTACAATTATTTTTTAAACTGCAAATGCCTAATATCAGGATTGAGTGTGTGTCAGTGTTAATGAATAAATTACAGTTCATCTAACACACGGTTACACCTGCTACATGGTACTCACACACCTTAAACGTGCTGTTAGTGCCTATTTGTAATTATACATTGCTAGAAGATAAACACTAACAACTGAAAACTAACAATTACAATGTTTATCTGAGGTGTGAGAAAGTATCATTTTTACTTGTTTGAGCAAGTTCTGTCCTCTTCCATTCATAGAGTGTGACAGGGAGCTGACGGTGGTGGCCTATAACACTTCTTCAGTGTGGGAGGAGGTGAACAGATTAGGTCAGAGGGTCTCCTGGTCTCCGGGACATGAGGGATCTCAGTGGGCTGCGAGCTCTGGGGATCAGCAACCGTGGATGGAGATTGAGCTGTGGAACAGGAGTAGTGTCACAGGTCAGAGGTCAACCACTAATAATCATTGTGCAAACCTCTGCTGAGCTATTACAGCAATAGTAAATGTTACAGAAGCACAATAAGAAAAAATCTAATGTTCACATCTGCTTTCAGGCATCATAACAAAGGGTACGCCGCATTACTACATCGAATCTTACACCCTCATGTTCAGCAAAGACCGCAAGAACTGGAAAGTCTACAAAGCAACATCCAGCAAAGATAAGAAGGTACGTAATGCTGCATCAGTAAAAGTTTCAACACGATTATGGTGTTAATAGATTTACATAGGATAGGCAAATGAATAAACCGCGCAAATGGGCACAGGAACACATTCTTTGTGAACAGACCCTAATTTTATATACATTACTAGGTATTTATTTTATAATATAAATAACTCTGCCCTGCATCATATTAGCTGAATGAGTTCCATCACGTTTCTTACTAATTTCGGGGTGCCGATTTCAAAAACAGTGCCTGTTTTGCTCTAGCATGTCACACTTGCTCACAAAATATGTGCATTTTGTAGCATTTTTGCTTTTAACAAACATTTATAAGGTAAAGTCTTGTATTATTCCTTAATCACTAGAAAAACAGCCATAAAGACAGCCTTCATTCCTGTCTTCATCTATTTATTCAATTTTAAGCAGATTTTCACATGTAAGAATGATTCTGAAGACGATGATTCTGATTTCAAGGTCAGAATTATGGCAGATGAAAAATCTAACATGACCCAGATGTTTTCTGCTACATTTGTGGGTGTTTTACTACATCCAAACAGTGGATTCTTCCAAACAGACTTTGTGAGAAAATTTTAAAAACTCGTGTTTATGTAAAGTTCATTCACATTAAAATGAGTATTTGAACATTTTTGCCACTCCTTTTTTTTTGTTGTTAAATTGATACAAATGATGCAGATTGTTAAATTATACTTTTTGAATCATTAAAATGGAAATGTTTGACAATTGACTTCTTTTGATTAGTGCATTAAAGCGGATTCATTCATATAATTTGAAAAATCATCATTCTTATTTTATAAAAAATAAAACTGTGATTTTTTTTTTAACTCAGTATGCAATGTTTAATTTTCACATTAACTTTTTTTGTCTTTTTTTTAAGGTGTTTGAGGCCCATTCTGATGGTCATGTGACGGTACTCAACAGTCTGATTCCTTCAGTAGTTGCACGCTACCTCCTCGTGAAACCCCAGAAGTGGCATATCAGGGCCTCTGCGCAGGTTCAAGTGCTGGGCTGCCCTTCTGCCCCCCTCAGACCCCGTTCCCACGGAGATGGTGAGGGTCCGCCCCAGAATCTCTTTTAAGTTCCCTTATGCCACATAAATTTCAGTTTAAACATTTTTATAGTACATATCGACAATAAAAGACCATTGTATTGGTCAAATTCCAAGCGCACTATAGTAAATCTTGTAAGAGTTAATTGAATTCTTGTCTTTTAAACCTGCGATGAATTCTCTCCATCAGAATTGAATACTGGGAAAGCAGTTGTCACAGAGACTGTGCCTCTAGACACGCTGCCCACTGAGGGTCCTGTAATCACAAGA
Source organism: Sinocyclocheilus anophthalmus (assembly GCA_018155175.1). Classification (NCBI taxonomy): domain Eukaryota; kingdom Metazoa; phylum Chordata; class Actinopteri; order Cypriniformes; family Cyprinidae; genus Sinocyclocheilus; species Sinocyclocheilus anophthalmus. Next base: position 125,765 of record JADLZN010004086.1, read on the forward strand.
AGCTCAGGTGAGGTGAATTTTGTAAGGTAATCCACTAATATGATTGCTCATAGTGGATTTGTTTCTAAAGGCTAAATCTTTAATCATCATTTTATTATGATTTCCATACAGGCCCCAGCCAAGCAGTGATATTAGTGGCAGGCATGGTTTTGGGAGCTGCTCTGTGTGTGAGTTGCCTTCTAGCTGGGCTTATTTGGTGGAGAAGGTAACACACTAATTGTTCCTTATAAAGAATTACTTGATTTATTCTTATTTTTTGGCATTCTGCCCTTATTAAGATAGGATAGTGTAGAGTAGACAGCAAGCAAAGTGAGAGAGATTGGCTAAGGTCCTCAAACCGGGATTCGAACTCGGGACGCGAGCAAAGCAACAGTGTTATATGTCAGCACACTGCCCACTATGCTATCAGTGCCGACAATTTATTATTATATTTCTATTAAAACCAAAACCAAAAAGTGGGGAGATGTAACCAAAAACAGTACTGTTACAGGTTGTCACAGCAACCTTTAAGAATTTTACATCAGAATATTTCAAAAAATGTTCGACCTCACAGTAATTGAGTTATTTTACTGGGCTCAAATAAAGCAAACAATTTGAATGGTCCTAAAAATAGCTATGTTTTCATTAAGGAAAATCAAAGGGAGGGTTTATTTACTATCCCATAAATATGATTGGTCAAGTAATTCAGGCAAGGTGTTTAAATGCTGCGAATTGTAATATTTTTGATACATATCTAAAACATAAAATATGCACGAGTTGGAAATGTATGATTCTGTTACATAATTATTCTATAAGAAAATGTTTTGCAAGATGTTACATTAAATGTTATTTCACCTTAACCTGTGGTTTGCAAAAAAAATTTGTTTACGTTTTTTATTTTAATTTTAATTAAGTGTTGTATCATTTGTTATGCACTATTGTATTAATGCTATACTCAGTAATTTGACATATGCTTTTGTATAATTTCTTTCATTTATAATCATTTTTTAATGATATAATATTAATATTACATAATATCAATGTTATATCCCCATGTAATATTTGGGTTAATTTAATTTTAACATAATACAATCGTTATTTTAATTTGGAATTATTATTATACAGTATATGTTTTTCCATTTTAAAATAAAAAAATTAATTAAATAGAAAATCTAAATGTATTTTTTTCACACTTTTTATTTTGGGGCCTGTACATATTCTTGACATATTCACGATATTTACCCATGTTTGTATTTCAGAAAAAGAAACGCACAAATAAAGAAATGCTGCGTTGACCAAGGTAAAGTTTTGCACTGTCTCTCTAGTACAGTTGTTCTGGTGTCCTCCGTGTGTTGTTGGTATTTCCTGACTGACTTTCATTGTCTCTGCTTAAGGCTGTCAGGGTTTCCACGGGAAGAAGCTTCCATGCACAAACCCCGAGCTTGTATCTTACCCTCTGGTTCGGAACATCCACGATGCTCTTCCCAACCCTCCTCACAATGGTAAGACATCCACAGGGCTTTTCAACCCAGTATAGCAATGAATACCGAAATTCATGAAGGAATGTTTGAAACGACAAACGAGACAAGGCAGTGTTTGTCGAGAGGACGCCGCTGGGTACAACAGTTCTCAGAATCAGATCAACAGCCCTCAGACATCGCAGTAATATATAGCAGTGAATAAGAGGGTTAATGTGGCTCAAACAGCAGGACGGAAACAGAGAGAAAGCCAAGTAGTCACTCTGACCCCTTTGTTCGCTCGCCCCACTCTGTGTGCTTTTGCTCAGCTGAGCTGCCAGTGCAACTCAGAAGAGACATGACAAGCAAACGGCTTTCATTCTGAGCTCATTCCTCCCCAACAGTTGCTCAGTGGCAGCATAAACATGTCTTTCTTTCGTCGGCGGTGCTTCCCTGAAAGGCTTCTTTAATTGGAGCCCAAATTAGGGGCATTCAAGCCAGAAGAACACCCTCCTCACCACCCACTGGCCAACAGACCCTTCAGTAAGTTCTGGGACGAGGAGGACAGAGGGTCAGTGGTCAGGACAATCAGAGTCCTTTCTAAAGTCGCTTCAGTCTTAGTTTTAGCATTCCTGCTGAGTGAGTGAAGGACTGAGAGAAGGAGAGAGGGGGAAACGTGGGGCCCCTTTTATAGCCCAGAACTACTGTTGGACACAGTGCAGTGGGGGTGAGCAGTGGGATCATGTGGGAATGCAATAATGCCTAATATGAGTTGGCCAAGGCAAAAGACAGTTCTCTGGGAATGAAGTCCAATCTAAGGGAGGGTTTATTCACTATAACATGAATCTGATTGGTCAATAATTGAGGTGTTTAAAGACTAATTAATTAATAACAATATTTTTTCATTTAATATGATATTTTTAAACATATGGGGGGCCAAAAAAAAAAAAAGCATAAATTTACAAAAGTTATACATTTGTAATGAAAGAAAAATGCTTATGTTGACAAGTGAATGTATTTTTCCTTAATCAGGCGTTTGCAGAAATTATTTTATGTCATATATTTTATTTATGGTGTGTTTAATTTTGAAAATAGCAAAATAATAATTAATAATAAATTTTTTAAAATTTATATATATTTGTTTTTTAAGTATAATGCACAATGATCTATCATTGAAAACAGTTTTTTATATAATTTCATGTAAAATATAAATTTTAATACATTTAGTTAGCTGTCATTGTTCTTTATATTAAAATAAATGAAAGATTTAATTCATATTTATATCAATAATAATTAAATTAAAATGGTATGTTATTGGTTTTCTATTAAAGTGATAATTGGAAATTATTTTTAATAGTTCATTATTCGTATGTTAGTTGTTATCTTGTAGAATTGGGTGTCTTGAAATTTAATTTAAATTCTCAATTCAGTTTAATAAAAATACCTAAAAATAAAAAAGTGTACAATAAAAATACTCAATCGCAGGGCGTGTACAAAAAAAAACAACAGTTGAAATGTTTTAATTATTAATTTTTTTTTGTTTTTTTTTAAGAGTGTATATAATAAATTCACTTAAAATATTTAGGTTGTTCCGTGTCCAGATCACTAGAAAGGTTGGGAATGCCTGTATTAGTTTTCATATTTCTATAACATTTCTCCATTGTTCCCAGATTATGCTGAGCCTGATGTAGTAGCAGGTGGGCAGATGATGGGACACACATTCCGACCCCCACTGGAAGAGGGCTACACCGTCCCCTTCTCCCTCAACCACTACGACACCCCTGGACAGCTTCCCGAATACGCCCACCCCCTGCCTCCCGAACCAGAATATGCAACACCCTTCAGCGAAATGTCCACAGACTCGACACTGGACAGCCGACAGAATCTACCTGTGTGTCGATCCACACAGGCTGCAAGAGCAGAGCTGAGCCAACAACAATATGACTGCCCCGCACACAGAGTGATCTCAAACGGGTACTGTACTCCAGTCTCACATGGTACCAGCCAACATAAGGCTAGTGTGATCTACTTTGAGCCCCAGACAGTAGAACCACTATTGCATACCTACCATGAACCACTCTGAGCCAACATGGCATCTCCTACTGAAGCCAGTTTGTGACGTTTGTGCTGTTATACTGCTGTTTATAATGTAACCTAATGAGTTATGCTGTGTTGGATAGCATCAGGGATCAGCATGTAACAGGAAATTATTATTTGGGTGGTTACAAAAATGTAGGATATAGGAGAAGTGCTTTTATAAGAACAGCTGCATTGTTCAGATAACCACTGGACCTGTATGTGCATATTTTTTATTTAATATAAATGTGGGTGTATTTTATATCTGTATCTAATCAGAATATACTCCAAGAGGATTTGTGTCTGTGATTTGAAACAACTAGTATTCAAAAACATTTTACATTTTTTATAGTTCTATAATAAACTCGTGACATTTTTCATGCCACATCTCAGGTGTTGATACAACACCCCTCTGTTGTTTTGCGCATTATAAATCTATTTTAAAAGCATATTAAAAAATCTCTCTCTGTCTACACACACACACAAAGACGTGCAATCTTCAGAGGTTTTTGAGAAATACTTCCTTTTTATTTTTTTTATAAACCCCGCCCTGTTACATAACCCCACTTCTGTTTTATATGAACTTGTAAGACAACACAAATCGAATCAACACTGGATCGTTCGACTCCTACCACACTCAAATAGGAAATCTTTCTATGGAAACCAACAGGTACAGATCTTAAATGTAAAATTTAAAGAATTGTGTATTTAACTCTGCATGTAACTGAATTGTAGCCATCTGAATATCAATTATAATTCAATAGGTTCTCACAGGTTCTCTGGTCAAATCTTTAGGGATCCTGGAGCAATATCAGCTCTCATGAAGTGCCTGTACAGTTTTAAAATCATCATGATAGGTGACGGTAATGTGGGCAAGTCATGCATGCTGCATCGATACATAAATGGCTTGTTTCCAGAGAAAATATGCTGTACCATGGGAGCGGACTTCAGAAATCACATCCTAGAGGTGGAGTCGGGTGTGAGAGTACAGCTACAGATTTGGGATACAACCGGTAATGAAGCGTTTTGGTAAGCAGTGAGAATACACATCATCTGCATGCTTGCCAAAATTCTTTTAACCTGTACTTTTAAAGCCCAAAATAATAATTTGAATGAACTGACAAAATGCCATATAATGAAAGAGAGTGATTCAGTTGTTTCAATTAAAAAGGGCCGTATTTTATACATATGTGACCCTGGACAACAAAACCAGTCATAAGGGTGATTTTTATTTAGTTATTCTGAATAAATAAGCTTTCCATTGATGTATGGTTTGTTAGGATAGGACAACATTTGGCCGAGATACAACTATTTGAAAATCTGGAATATTGAGAAAATCACCTTTAAAGTTGTCCAAATTAAGTCCTTAGCAATGCATATTACTAATCATAAATTAAGTTTTGATATATTTATGGTAGGAAATTTACAAAATATCTTCATGGAACATGATCGTTACTTAATCCAATGATGGTTGGAAATGATAAAAAGAAAAATCAAAGTCATTTTGAAACCAACAAATTCCATTGTTGGCTATTGTTACAAATATACCCGTGTGACTTATGACTGGTTTTGTGGTGCAGGGTCACATATATTAGCATATTTTATATATTGGTTGAGCACCTTTAAACACAGGGATTTTTTGTTTTTTTGCTTTCCTATTTCTCAAAAAAAAAAAAAATCATCACTTACATAATGCACACTGGTTGTTCAACCTCACAAACTTATGTTTTCAGGAAGCATCAGCTTGTCCAGCTTCACATTCCTCATTCAGCTGGATGCCTTCTGGTGTTTGATCTGGGCAATCGTGAGTCTTTCAGAGTCATTGAGCGTCAGTACACAGAGGTATGTAATAGAGTGAATCCATACACTGTCCTTTTTGTACTTGTGGGACACAAGTGTGAAAGAAAAGAGCGGTAAGTGAATCAAGAGGAGGTGGAACAGTTCGCAAGTGCATTGGGAGCGCCATACATCGAGGCCTCGACTAGAACGGGTCACAATGTGGCAGAAGCTTTTGAGCTGTTGACCCGATGCATTTATCAGGGCTATCTGAGTGGAGAGGTAAGCTTGCATGAAAGATGGGGCAAGATTCACAAAGACAAGCCAGCTGAAAATAAGACCAATAAAAATGAGCCAGCTGAAAACTACAAATGTTGTGTCTTATAAAGTCAATGTGAAACCGTTTTTTCTTCTTCATCTTTGGCCATTCAAAAGTAGCCATGTATTTTTCATACATTCATATGTATTCATTTTTTATTCATTATTTTTTGTTGTTTGTTATACATTTTTGTTTATTAAATATTTAACTCATTTAATTTAGCTTTTAGTTACTATAATGAATGTGGTAGTACTCTGCTTTTACAAAGTTTAAATACACAGCACAGATATTATGCTAACAAGAAGCGCAGAAAAATGAAGAACCGAATCAGCCCGTCCTCGTATCTCTCCTGAGCCCCACCGGTTGGGGACAAGTTGCTTGAGTGTGTGTACACCACACCCAGCGTGGGCCACAGAATAGGGCAATGTCATTACAAGCTGGTTTAAAGAAGGAAAATGCAACAAAAATGCATAGCTTAGGCTATATTAGACATTTAAAGACCAAAAGAAGAAGCCGTTAGGAGTCGTGAGGAAAAAGTTAACGTTTTAATGGTAATTCTATCAAGAATAGCCAATAGTACATATTGGCTCATTGAGTGCTCTTTAAACGATGACTTCCTTTTCTGTCAGTAAACAAGGAAAGCTATCCGTGGCTCAGTGAGATCCCAACCCTTGCTGTTCTGGTATGAATTACTTTCATTACAAGTGTCTGAACAGCGTTCATAGGGCCTAAATCAATCTTGTATGCTTCACGATATGACACGAAAACACTAATCAGCCAAGATAGATACGCACTGATTGCTAGTAATATAAACAATAGTGTTGTTCATGGATTTACCAGAAAGTAGGGCTGGTCCACTAATCTAAAGTCATCTGCAACAAAGTGGTGAACCTCTATTTTAGCCCATAGAGGATGTACCGATTGAAAACATGCCTAGCTATCAGAGTTGTGCTACCCAAGCTAATATTATTAGTTTGTCGAGGGTAAGGTCTCCGTCGGGTAAGTGTAGGGTATATGTTTAGGGTAGGGCAAGGGGTCTGGTAGGATGGACCTTTAGCGAAAAAGGGCCTCAAACCTCTAATGAATAAAGGAGTCGCTGCGGTAGCGACCATAGGTGACAGAACTAGCATTTTCGCTATCGTATTTGTGATCGCAATCCTCTCTTTTATCCATGCGGGCGGTAGCACAATCTGAGGGGTAGACGCTACAGAATCGTCAAGGAACAACCCGGGCCTAACCTGTGTCTGTTGCCGTCCTGCACTCGCGGGAAGTCTGTTCGCTTGTGTTCATCCCTCTCGTTTGGGAAGCCCCATAATGTGGAACCGTTCTTGTCGGCAGACACCTAACTGGTAATGCACCAACTGGAGGAGTCCCGGGGCATATAGGGGCCTGATTACACTCACCTGACCTCTTGGCCGTCTTACAGAACATCTTCAGCCCCCCGGGTCAGTCTCTGCCGGGGTGGGTGGAGCCTTCTCATGGTAGGGCCGCTGATATGCTAAGACTAGAGCCGGACCGCTACTTAGACTATAATTTTCCCAGGTGTATGTGGTTTTCTGGTGATGGCACGCCCTTGGCTGTTTTGACGTCTGCACGCCTGCGCACTCCTCCTCCTTTTTCTTTTTTGTTTTCTTATTTTTGAGCCAGTCCCCTTTTGTGGTCTTTCTCGGGACCGTTCGGTCACCACTGGCCCTCAGCCCACATTGCCCCCCGTCTTTGTTATTTATGTCACCCCGCGGCGCCCCCCCTATGACACATAGCGCCGGGACATGCCCGCACCAGACACTCGCACCCACTTGGTGCAGTCGACCACCGAAAGCTTGCGAGCATTCCCATGCAACACTTTCAGCCTAACGAATTGGAGCTCGACTGCTGTTGCACAGAGATCATAACAAACAGGGAGCGAGCAAGGATGAGACCCATGACCCTTGTCACCCCCACCCACTCCACCCCTACCATGGGGTACATATGAGACATAGGTACAAGACCTCTTAAGGTTCGACAGGCTTCTCTGAGGCGCCTGGTGGGAGTGACAGTCCTCTAGTCTGACGACTCCCCTAGCCTTTTACATTCCCCGCCCCCCCCCCCCCCCGCACGGGTGTCAGTAGGTGTGGTTCAGTACTTCCTCGGAACGCAGTAATCTGCACATCAGTCAACCTGTTGGCCACACCACCCACCGTTGGGCGTTCAGCTTTTAGGGTACGTGCGACGCGTTACAGCACAGTTCGTAGACTCATCATGCGTGGGAGACGGCTCCATGCCTGTTGGGGCGCAAATCATCCATGTGAAATGGTATACCCTGAGGATCTGTTTCTGGACGGGGCTCAACCAAAACAGTCCGGACCGTGGACTTCTATGTACCCACGGAGCTAGAGTGAATGGCTGTCGGCGTCCAGTGAGGGTCAAACTGCAGTTCTGGGATACAGCTGGTCAAGAGAGGTTTAGGTAAGTCCCAATTTTTTAAAGTTCTGCCATGAATTGAACAAACTATTCTCAGAGTAGCCTGCCACACTTAGTCATAGCTAGGTGCACGCAAACGAGCCGACGCAGAGGATTGTATGCGTGCATGCAAATGCCGGATCCATAGAACCCAGGAACAAATTAGTTGTTCGATTTGGTATTACATGACTGATTTGACCATGGTGAATGTGAGTTTTAATTTGGGTTGGAGCTGAACTCTGCAAGACAGTGGCCCTCCAGTAGCAGTTTTGGACACCCCTGCTTAAGCTGAATAATTCACACAGGACTATTTTTTCCCTCCCAGTAATTTCTGTACATTTAGTCATAAGTTCAGTGTCTAAAAACAGTTTAAAGAAGTTGCCTTGCTTGTGCAAAAAAGGATTGTGAAACATATTACTCATCACAGCAACAAGTATTCTCATGATACTTTCAGGAAGTATTATGTCAGTCTACACTAAAGATGGATTCACTGCCAGGCCGGGCTCCACATCTTCTTAGAGCTGGAGTTGGGCCTGTTTTTTTGGTATGCATAGATGACTTCAAACAGGTAGATCACCCAAAAAGGAAAATGGTCATCATTTACTCAACCTCATGTCATTCCAAAGTCTTGTGGGTGGCAAGCCTTGTGACAAGGTGAAGGGGGCAATTAAAATACATTATTTATTTGATAATAAACATTGCTAAAACAGTGGTTTATTCGTATTACTACACTCTTGAAAATAAAGGTTCCAAAAAAGTGTTTTTTCCAGCATAAAATCGATAGAATCGATTGGGTTCCCCAATGGACCTTTCAGTGAGCAGTTCTTGAAAGAACTGCTTTCTAGGTGTGAAGAACATTTTAATCATCTAAAGAATATTTTTCTTCTATAGAACCTTTTGTGCAATGGAAATGTTCCATGGATGTTAAAGGTTCTTCATGGAACCAGAGATGCCAATAAAGACCCATTATTTTTAAGAGTTTACGAATGGAAGAAATTGCAATGCACAATAAGGGGAAGCAGAGTCTGCCTTTAATGGAATAAAATAGCCAATTTCCAACTGGTAAAGTCATTGCATCACTGCATCAGTGGGGGATGATAGGAAATTTGATGATAAGAAATAACATTTATGCAACAGTTATTGCTGATTTTATGTTATTTAAATGTGAGTTTGACAAGCTGCTTTTCCAATTTCAGTATTTCCTCATTCAAGGAAATAAGAGTTGGTTTTGCATGCCTGAAATAGCTCCCCGGAGGCGTTGCAAATATGGCTGTGTTAACTGACTTTCCTTTTAAAGGATTTCAGAATGATACAGATTGCAGAGGTCTGGAAAAACTAACCCTAAAACTATGGTACATTTGCAGGTCTGTGACTCGCTCCTACTACCGTAACTCAGTCGGAGGTCTTCTGGTGTTCGATCTGGGCAACCGCAAATCTTTCGAAAACGTGCAGCAGTGGTATGCAGAGGTGTGTGAACGTGTGCAACCCTACACTGTGCTCTTTGTGCTGGTGGGACACAAAAGTGACCGGGTCCAAGCTGGAGAGCGAGCCGTGGACCGAACTGAGGCAGAAAAGCTCGCAAGCCAATTGGGAGCGCCGTACATCGAGGCCTCATCAAAAACAGGTCACAATGTGAAAGAGGCCTTTGAACTCTTGACCCGGAGGGTTTATCAGGGCATAAAAAGTGGAGAGATCCAGTTGCGTGAGGAGTGGGATGGAGTCAAGAGCTCAGCACCTAGAGCCCAAACACTCCAGAAGATACAAAACAATGAAGCCGCTGAGAAAAACAAGAGCTGTGCTTGTTAACTTACAATATGTGGTTCTCGCAAATTTTTTGTAGACCTTCAAATAGGATGGATGTGTCTGACATTTCCAAATACACATAAAAGCAAATGTAAAGGTCTTTCAGATTGTAGGTATATACAGTAGTCAACATTGGAAGTGGATCAAAAAAGTTCATCAAAACTGTACTAAGACAAGAACGGTTGTAGGACAACTTTGATTAAAGGTTTTGATCCGCTTTAAATGTTGACTAGTGTATTAGAATTTGTGCTTATCTGCAAGAATCGACTTTGCGAAAACACTGGAAACTCATGATTAACATCATATATACATACATATGTACATTTAATTTCCAATTGTTTGTTCGTATTTCTGGGATCAACATTGGATAAAGGTGTCTTTATTAGTGTGGCAACAGTGTTACTGCATCAGTTAAAGATTTTACCTGCTATTCAGCATATTATGTCATATATAAGGAACCAGAGTCCACTAAGCATGGATGTAGTTTGCGATACAGAACATCTGGAGATATTTTAAGAGTGTTAAACTATTCACTATAATATACCTACATACATTACAGGTGTTGCACTCAATAAATTAGAATGGAGTGGGAAAAGTTCATTTTCTTTCACGCTAATATTAAAGACTCAATGTGAAATTATGTATTAGAATTAATTCAATGCATCTATACAGACGAGGATGACGATAGATTTAAGTCTTTGGTTATTTTAATTGATGATTTTGGCTCACATTTAAGAAAAACCCACCTATTCACTATCTCAACTAATTAGAATACTCATAAGACCAATAAAAAAAACATTTATAGTGAATTGTTGGCCTTCTGGAAAGTATATTAATTTAATGTACATGTACTCAATACTTGGTAGGGGCTCCTTTTGCTTAAATTACTGCCTAAATTTGGCGTAGCATGGAGGTGATCAGTTTGTGGCACAGCTGAGGTGGTATGGAAGCCCAGGTTTCTCTGATCAGTGGCCTTCAGCTCATCTGCAATTTTTTTGGTCTCTTGTTTCTCATTTTTCCTCTTGACAATACCCCATAAATTTTTCTATGGGGTTCAGGTCTGGTGAGTTGGCTGGCCAGTCAAGCACGGACCAACACCATGGTCATTTAACCCAACTTTTGGGGCTTTTGGCAGTGTGGGCAGGTGCCAAATCCTGACGGAAATGAATCACTGAATCTTAGCAAAAGTCGGTCGGCGAGAGGAAGTCATGACAGTGCTCGCCACAAATTTTTGGTGGTAACACGGGATGCACAAGTGAGTGGGTTTGTCAAAAAAACACAGTGGACCAACACTAGCAGATGACATTGCAGCCCAAATCATCACAGAATGTGGAAACTTAACACTGGACTTCAAACAACATGGCGCTACTGACGCTTTCCAAGCCCTCACAACAAGACGGGCTAGGACTTTACGATTTCCAAAATGAACATACACAAAATGCTCTCATTATGAACAAGAAGGACACACTTTGGACCCAACTGGGCAACTGTCCAGTTCTTCTTCTCCTTAGCCCAGTTAAGACGCCTCTGAAGTTGTTTGTGGTTCAGGAGTGGCTTAACAAGAGTAATATGACAACTGTAGCCAAATTCCTGACACGTCTGTGTGTGGTGGCTCTCGATGCCTTGACCCCAGCCTCAGCCCATCCCTTGTGAAGTTCACTCAAATTCTTGAATCGATTTTGTTTGACAATCCTCATAAGGCTGTGGTTCTTTTGGTTGGTTGTGCATCTTTTTCTTCCCCACTTTTTCCTTCCACTCAAACTGTCTGTTAACATGCTGGGATACAGCACTCTGTGAACAACCAGATTCTTTAGCAATGAACTTTTGTGGCTCACCCTCCTTGTGGAGGGTGTCAATGACTATCTTCTGGACAACTGTCAGATCAGCAGCCTTCCCCATGATTGTGTAGCCTAGTGAATCAAACTGAGAGGCCATTTTGAAGGCTCAGGAAAACTTTGTGTTTTGAGTTGATTAGCTGATTGGGATGTCATCATGTTCTATTTTGTTGAGATAGTGAATTGGTGGGTTTTGTTAAATCTGAGCCAAAATCATCACAATTAAAAGAAAAAAAGACTTGAACTACTTCAGTCTGTGTGAATTGAATTAATTTAATACACAAGTTTAACAATTTGAGTTGAATTACTGAAACAAATGAACTTTTCCAAACCATTCAAATTTACTGCGTCTGACACTGATCAATGGATGCATTGCTGAAACAGTTTATGTTAGTTGTAATTTCTGAAATGATGTCCCACAAAATCTGAGTGAGTTCAGTCTGAATAAATCACAATTAGTTGTTTTTTATTCATGAAAAACAAGAGACTGTAAAACACTGTGATACATGGCAAAAAACAGTTTATACTCAGTTCAACTCCACAGAAATGTTCAAATCTGCCCACAAATCCACATCAGAAAGGGTTTATGCACCATTTCCCATATATCACACATATATAACTCCCACTAATCAATTAACCATTCTGCATTATGTCACTAGTTCCAATGCAATGAATTAAATGGGGAAGTGGTATTTATTTCTCTGGTAAAAATGACCGTTTACCTTTAGAAAGTCACACACTAAAGATGTCCTCTATAGTACTAAATATTACTTAAGTGATAAATTCTATAACACCAAACACTATGAACAAAATCAGATACATGGTGATTGTAATTGTGCATAGCTATTAATGCCAGCTGAGCAAACGTTGTGTGACTGCATGGCGGGTCAGCTATACACGAAATATGAATGAAAATGCGGTTTGTGGGAGAAACAATAAACAACTGATGTTTTTCACAGAAATCCATGAGATTCTATAATATAATAAACCCCCGTACAGCACCAAGTCAGAGACCAAGGTGCCAAAATAAAATGTTCACATGGTGGTTTTGTTAAAACAAGTGATACTTTACAGAAATTATACGTGAGCTGACTCCTAGAGCACCTTATTGAAAGGAAGAAGATACAACAGAAACTCTGTACGTAAATAGTCAACGCACCTGCTCAACATAGATCCTGACTAGAACATAACATATATAGGTTCAATCCCTCTCCACTTCCAAAACCTGCAGAAAAAAAATGTTTATTGGTGCTTCCGATCTTGCTACTTTTTGGTTGTTTTGCGGATCAATGCCATTCTCTGAAAGAACAGAAAAAGATATTTAGGTATGCAAGTCATATGTGTTTTTCATCATATCAGTTCAAGTGCATAAGAACGATAGCTTACCTGTTTGTGAGCTTCTGTGGTGCAAGCCTTCTTATACGGTCGGATCTCATCTGAACCAAAACCAGGAATCCACATGTTCCACTGTCGTTCTGTGATGCAATATTGGATTAGGGACTATATTACCTTATATTATTCTTTAGAATGGTAATAAAACAAAGTGTAAAAACAAAGTTCAATGTAAGCAGCATAAAAAAAATTTGTGTATTTATTTAAATTCATAAAAAGGCACTCAAACCACTTGGAACTGTCTATGCAAGAGCCTCACCCAGGTGTAGCTGGACATCTTTCACTTCAAGAGTGTTTGACTTCCTGTGTCGGGCAAGTTGGCACGCCGCCGTCACCACACTCTCAATGAAGTCATCGGCAATCTGCAAGAGCATCTGAAGGGAAAGGGAAATGACTCCGATCAACAGACAGCAGCATAGTGACACTACTTGGGGTTGGTAAGATTTTTACTATTTTCTCTTTTAAATCTCTTTTACTCACCCAAGGCTGCATTTATTTGATAGAGTAATATGTGAAATTATGGTAACACTTTACTTGAAGGGGTGTGCATAAGACTGACATGACCCCTTCATAATCATGACATGACACATGAATATGAAAGAGGTTTTATGCATCTTTATGACAACTGTCATTAAGTGTCAATCACTCAGTTATGTCATTTTTAATGCAAAAAATGACATTATTTGACCTAACCCTAACATAACCCTACCCCTACCCCTAACAATAGCCCATAACAAAGACATCTCAAACAATGTCTTTGCATTAAAAATTACATAACTGAGCAAATGACACTTAATGACAGTTGTCAAAAACATGCATAAAACCTCCTTCATATTCAAGACATGTGTCATGTCATGATTATGAAGGTGTCATGTCATGATTATGAAAGTGTCATGTCGTCTATGCACACCCGTCAAGTAAGTGAACCGAAAATTATTTAACATAAAGTTTCTGTTTTAATACATTTTATAAGGCAATTTATTCCTGTGATGACAAAGGTTTAGAAATGTTTCTAATATGCTGATTGCTGCACAAGAAACATTCATTATCAATGTTATAAACTTATGTTTAGCTTGCTATTTGTGGGATCGTAAACCTATGATACACATTTTTAAGATTCTTCAAAGAACAGAAGGTTCAAAAGAACAGTATTTACTGGAAACAGGATTTTTTTTGACATTATATATATGTCCTTACTGTTACTTTTAACCTAATGCATCCTTGCTGAATAAAAATAAAAATGTAAATAATGTAAGTAAATGTTTACATTTTAATATTCAAAATGGATAACTAGGGAACCATATAAACAATCTACTGACTAGTTTATTAGATTTTTTTTTTTTTGGTTTTCACACTTCTATTTTAGCAGTGGATGTAAAGGGATGCTTCTTATTTTTAAATACTTTTTTTTATAATTATATTAGCTTCCTAAAAGAGGGAGAATGCGCATTTAGGCCAGTGTTTCCCAACCTAACTTTAGTCGTGGCACCCTTTGGAAATTTTAACAAACTTGTGGCACCCATACAAAATAAATTTTGTCACAATATTTGCTTTTCTAACTTCGATGTGATAATTTGAAAGTATAGATATTCGATACAACAGGGAAGAAATGCAGAATATAATGTCACACAGATATTTTAATATTATTAAAAACAAATTGTCCATCAATGGTGGCAATCAATAGGCTAATTTATAATGAAGAGACCAATTTATATGACAAATTTTAATGTAGGCTTTTATACATATGTAAAATTATTTAATTACCATTATAACTAGCTATCTCACAAATTTTGGCTCACTCATACAATTTTGTTTTTTTTTATTACCGTAGGGGTGCAATTAGATTGCAGTAGCACGAGATAGTTGATTCAAACTTTGAACTGAATCTAAACATGAAAGTACTACCCACCAGTTCCCGCATAAAATAAGAATAAATAAAGAAATAGAAGGATAGCACAAAATAAAAATAACAACGCTTTGAAATGAAAAAATGCGTTTTAGTTTTTCAGGTTAGGTAGTATACCGTAGGGTTCAGATAGAGGAACTCTTTTTGGTTTTTACCAATTATCCATAAGTAATGTTAGTCTAGAAAGCTATTCTTATCAGACACATGTGCGCACCAAACATAGCGGTTAGAGATCAAATGACATTGTGAGGTTTAGCGTTGACCAGAGTTGCACATATCACAGCCATGTTACAAACAAAGGGAGGGCTATTGCAGACAGAAACAAGATACGGTACTAACATCGAGTGTTCGCCTGGTGCGAGCTGTCAATTTGAAGGGGACTTTGCCGTTCGATTATTCGCTAATGAGCTGTTATCACGAGTGGATTCGCGACTGATGCGGTAAAGCAGCACACGCATAGAGCGGGATAATACGCGGAGCGTCACACCACGTGAAAGTGAAACCTGAGCGGTGAACTAATTTTCGGCAGCAGAAATTTCGGTGTATCTCTAATTATTGGCAACATCAGAAAAGGATATTATATAATAGATGCTTTTTAAAAAATCATAATAAATATTTATTATTATTTATCTTAACACGGGCTAGTTCGGCAACCCTCTGCTCTGCGACAGACGGCACCCTGGACACACCCGGTTGGGAAAACTGGATTAAGGCAACCCTTGTCAACCGTCGTTCAATGACCACCTGTCGATGTCAAATGGCTTGGCTGTTACTTTGACCAAAATTAATGAAATCCTTGCTGAATAAATAATAATAATAATAAGCTAAAATACTGTTATGTAGCCACTAGAAGCTGTCAAAAATGGAAACTAATCATTTTGGCAACAATATTCAACCTTCGAAATTTACACCACTTTTTTCCATAATATCATTCATCAGTTAATGTGGATGTAAGGGAATGTTTCTTATTTTAAAATACAACTATTACTATAAATTCCTTCATTAAGACCTAGTAGTTGTTTAGGCAACCCACAGACTTGTCATTTATGAAAATACATACTTGTGTGCATCACTAACAGCAAGAGTAATACCTACCTCCTCCACATCTTCATCGAGTTGCTCATTAGGGTCAATTTCTCTCACAAGATCCTGCAGTTTCTTCTTACTAAGCACCTGTTTGGAGGATATTAGATCATAAATGTTATGTGGAATACAAATAGAGGCAAAGTCTAAAACATTTGAACTGCTTGGGGTCTCACCTGAGTGCCTTCAGGGCTCAGTCTCCCTGCAGGTCCAGGGGTGCCTGGAACTTTCCCGGGGGCGACTGTGCTGTTGGCCATGTTGGTGGAGATGGGTGGTGTTGAAGAGGCTTCTGCTTTCACAACGGTTAAGAAGTTAGAGCGACTAGTCTGTGGTGGGTACTGGGTCATACTATGCTAGTCAAGAGTTATCTGTCAGGAGCCTCTTCAAAGCCAGAGTGCGGTCTGTTCAGCTGCAAAAAAAGGTATTAAGACATATTAAATACTTTGAGCTTAGGGTGTATTCACACCAGGAAAGTCCGCAAGTTCACTTGCTTTGGTCCGGACCAAATACAAATGTTGATTTTTTTTTTTTTAGTGTGGTTCGCATTCACACTGTCCTTTTCGCAAGTGGGCCAGAAATTGTAAACAAAACCACATGTGTGCTAAGGTCATCCATTCACTGGACAGAAATTCTCAAGCAGGGAAAAAAAGTGCAAAGGCAAAAAAAACAGGCTAATGTCGAGCTTTCGAGTGACAATTTTTCTTTTCTGAATTGGTAAGTTCGATACTAACGCAACAGGAAGATGTCACTGTCAGTTACGAGTTTGTAATTATGATCCTTGCGAAAATAATCTATTATATTATTAATATAATATATATATAAGCCGTGTTGGTAGGAAAGTTACTTTAAAAAAGGAATGCATTACAATTTATTGCTGTACTCATACCTAAACAAGTAAATAATTACGTACTAGTAACTTTTATGGAAAAGTACATGCATTACAATACTTTTATCGTTTGTACCGACTTTTAAATATGAGCAGGGCTTGATTGTTTTTAATATAATAAGTTGTATTTATAGCAAATGGTAAAATCGCCCCCTAGTCACACCAAAGAGTTTTTTTGTAGTGTCGATCAACCTCCGGTGGAATTCCATTTGTATGGCAGAAAGGAAACAAGTACAAATTCACGTCCTGACAGGTAGACCAAGTAGAAGAGTTTTACCCTCTTCAGCAATAAAAAACGAAGCACAATTGTTAGTTTCTCTAAAGTAATTTTTGCCTATTAGTATGGTCGAACTGGATCATCAAAGGTCAGCAGCAAAAACAGTGGAAAATAAAATGGGATTAGATACATTTGTATTATTTAACATATTTAATTATCGCAGGTTTGTGTCATATTCTGAGTTTGCATTTCACTGTTTTAATTTTGATGAATACTAAATCTGTTTTTTGTGAGTGGGATGAATTAATGCACATTCACATTTAGTCTAGAACTACAGTAACATCATGTCCACACAGCGCACACAACTCCTCTGCTTGTGATTTCTCCCAAATGGGGACATGAGAGCTGTCGCATAAATGGTAAACAAAAGTAACTGGGCTTTTTTGAAAAAGTACCTCATATTTTCTTGTAATTAAAAAAGTAAGAGCTTATTTACGAGTAGTTACTTGAAAACAACAGTAAGTACGATAACGTACAGCGCGTTACTTGTGTCATGCTGTTACCTCACACTTGTATATATATAATTATTTATATTAAAGCATATCAACATGTTAGTTTAAACATTAATCTATATAAATATGCCTAATGAGGCGCATTCCATGCATTGATGAATGGAAGCTGACAGCAGCGAAATCCAGGACATCAGTGATAACAAATTAAAATTATGCCTGCTCATTGTTATACAGAAGGTAAAGAATTAATACATCGTTCACGGACACTGTAAGGGTCTATTTTCATTGTGTGCACTCACAAAATCACGCAAACTTTTGTTGGGCTATTGTAAAGTATAAGAGAACAACGAAGAGGGATGCGCTTGCTCATCTCGGCGAAGAGCTTCACAAAAGCGGAACCGAAACTCCGCAAATATTTTCCTTACAGCATGATGCATATATCTAATAGAGAAACTTTTAAATGACTTACAAAACGAAATAAGATCAAATCCACGACAAATCTCGTTATTATGTCCGTAAAGATGTATTTCTTTCTAAAGGCGCGTCCAATGATGAGATGGCAAGTAAGAACCATCAACTTCATCTTTGCGACACTGACTCATAAAACACTAGTTTATTAGTAAATAATTCAAATATCTCCTTACTGTTTCCGCCCAACTAGGTCATGGTCATTTTTGCGCGGAAGAAGCTTTAGGCCTATAGCGGCTCATGGACACGTTGGGGGCAAACTCATCATTAGGCGTGTTTTTAGAAGCCCTTGGGTTTACAACAGGTGAATTTAAGCCATTGAAGCGCAAATAACAGCACTATATGCGCGAGCTAGCTGTCTGTCTGTTTCTGAGCGTGATTTCTGCAATTGGGTCGGATCAAGGTCGGGTCATATTCACACCTAAAACGAACCGTACCAGAGTTCGTTTGGAAGCGGACCGAGACCACCTCTTCAGCTGGGTCTCGGCGCGTTTGCTTTCACACCTGCCAAAAAGGTCCGCACCAAGAGGGTAAACGAACTTGAGTTCGATTCAATCGAAACAAACAAGACAGGTGTGAATACACCCATAAACTATATTGTTTTTAAGTACCCCAAAAAAGACCTTCTAGAGTCACTCAATGCAGAGCTCACTAGGAAAAACATCACAGAACTGTCATCTGCTCTACAGGCTAACGACTTTAGCTTTTTAGCTTCACTGATGTTTTCTGAGAGTATCTACTTGAACTACTTGGGCAAATGCGGATGTAATGCTGATATTAAAAAATGTAATAATGCAAACGAACAATTAAATCATGTTTTCGTGGTTGCTAGAATTCTTCACCAGATCAACTTCAGCTTAGCATATTAGCAGCTAGCAAGTAAACATTTGTGCCATCTCGTTATGCTTTCCTTTTGTTTTATATAATCATGTTAGACGGTGAATTAGTGTAGTACCTGATCCAAATAATTCTGTATTATCTACCCATCTTCGACGTTTATGAGCTGGAAATATTCAAAAGGCAATTTAAGTTGATGTTGTTATTCCTTCTACAGGCGCCTCTTCTGGCGAACGGAGCTCTGCGGAATTATCGCGAGATCTCAGAGAATGGGTTTTACAAAATGAAAGCCCAGCTGTCTATTTCAAATTAGCGTTTTGTAATAAAAGAATGTTTTTAGTTTAATGCGTTACGTTATATGGGGGACAATAATTTTCATTCTTCTCTCAGTTTGAAAAAACTAACATAATTTACATTTACAGTAATGTGTATACAATGGAAGTCAAAAGTTTTCTTTTTTTAAGCTGTAAACTGTCTAAATGCTATCTAGATGTGGGATTACTATTTAAGGGGTGTGAATATTATCTAGTTTTCTCTATGTAGACTTTTTCTGATATGTGAAAGTATTTACAGGAGCTGAAAAATGTTTGCACAGACGAGATCAGTAAGCAATATTATCACACTAATCTCATGTCGACACACATCATTTTTATTTCATATGCATATACTTTTAATACGGTATAATGCTTCTCGTCTTGCCCCATATTATTCTATTTTTTTTAAGTATATCACTGTTGACAGAACAGTATGCATACACTATATTTTGCTTAAAAAGGACACATTAACTTTTTTATTAATTTATTCAAACAACAAATTCATGTCATGAAAGTTTTGATTTCATGATTATATGTGTATTTCCACTTTAAGAAAGTGATGGGAATTTGATTTCAGATATCTCTGAGTCTGGTGAACTACTGCCACTTCGGTCACTGTATGTGTCCTACTGAGTGACTGGAGAAGAATAAAACACGGTAAGAACAGTCTTGAAGCAAATTTACAATCCGTTCCCGCTCATCTAAGAGAGTTAATTAGGCAAATTACCGAGGTGAGAGCCGGCAGCCTTTTTGTAAGTAGTTCTGTAGTTTCCCAGATGCTGCCAGTAGAAGGCCAAAATAAGGAGGTGAGGGTTTGATGGGGCGAGAAGTGAATTCTGGGTGGTACTGCACTCCGACAAAATAAGGGTGATCTGTCGTGACAGAAGAAACAAGCTGAAGCGCATACTGACTACCTCTCCAGACAGGTTTAGATACTGGAGATTCACTGACCTTCAAGTTCAATGATCTCCATTCGCTCCCCCTCTAGGTCCTGACCCACAAATCGAAAACCTCTATCCTCGAAGTGCTGCTTCAATTCCGGATTCACCTAGAAAAACACAAAAGAAACCAATTAAACAAACAGAAAGAAATAATTTAAAAAGTCATTTTGTAAATATTAACCGAACCTCAAAGCGATGTCGATGCCTTTCGTCCACATATTCAGCATCTCCATACAGCTTTCCTACAACAAAACAATTAAAATATTATGCAAATTTAAAACCTTTAAATACAGTATCAGTTTCTAATTTTGTGATGAGCGACTTTCACAGTTTACTGTGGGACAAAAAAAATCACAACTTACGAAGAAAGCTGGAGGTGCTTTTGAATAAGGTGCGCCTTTTCCCCAACCGCATGGTTCCTCCCATCTGCCCCGGATTGTGCTCGGGCATTTCAATCACCTGATAGCAGAGAAATAGGTCTCATCACACCAAAAGAAAAAGAACTATTATGCAGATTTGCTCATTTGTTTTACCACACCATTACCTACCACTGGATGTTTTGTTTCAGGGTCAAATTCTGTAGAATTGGCATCTGTTAAGAGGAAAGCAGTTAAAATAAAAACACTTTAAAAGCATGTGCAAAGTTTGATTTAAAAGACATATCATACAATCTCGTATGGGTGTTCTTACCTTCCCAGCCAAGTACATTACGAGCAAACTCACACACTGCCAGCTGCATGCCCAAACAAACACCTGCCAAACGAGATTGGGATAACCACAGGCATGCTGTCAAAGTAACTAGTGTTTACATCATATTTTGCCACTAACATTGCACTGCCAGTTTTTTGTTACCTAAAAATGGCTTTTTCTGTCTCCTCGCCCAGTTAATAGCTTGGATTTTTCCCTCAGTGCCTCGCACACCAAAGCCTCCAGGAACAAGTACCCCACTAACAGTCAAGCAATAACTGTGCTCGATTACATGAAATATTCAAATGGTGAAACATTATAACAGTGTGAGTCAAGCTATCACATCCACAATAAATACACACATACAGTGGGGAAAAAAAGTATTTAGTCAGCCACCAATTGTGCAAGTTCTCCCACTTAAAAAGATGAGAGAGGCCTGTAATTTTCATCATAGGTATACCTCAACTATGAGAGACAAAATGAGAAAAAAAAATCCAGAAAATCACATTGTAGGATTTATTAAAGAATTTATTTGCAAATTATGGAAAATAAGTATTTGGTCAATAACAAAAATTCATCTCAATACTTTGTTATATACCATTTGTTGTCAATGACAGAGGTCAAACGTTTTCTGTAAGTCTTCACAAGGTTTCACACACTGTTGCTGGTATTTTGGCCAATTCCTCCATGCAGATCTCCTCTAGAGCAGTAATGTTTTGGGGCTGTCGTGGGCAACACGGATTTTCAACTCCCTACAAAGATTTTCTATGGGGTTGAGATCAGGAGACTGGCTAGGCCACTCCAGGACCTTGAAAGCTCTTACGTAAGCCACTCCTTCGTGGCCGCACAGGCACGGTGTTATGTTAAATTCCGATTGTGTTTGGGATGCAATTGTCAGCTGAAATGCGACCCAGCCACGATTTCATCTTCATTGCCCTGTGATGGAAGGAGGTTCACTCAACATATCACTAGGATGAACACTGGGCCCCATTCATTGCTTCGTTGTTACCACGATCTATGTCGCTAGGGTCCCTTTGCACGAAAAACTAGCCCCCAAAGCAGTGATGTTGTTCACCACCCCATGCTTCACAGTAGTATGTGTTTCTTTGGATGCAAACTAGTCGCTTCTCTACTCACATAACACGACAAGGGGAGTTTTATGAGTTTACCAAAAAGGTCATTTGGGGTCTTGGACCATATGACATTCTCCCACTCCTCTTCTGGATCATCCAAATGCTCTCTAGCAAACTGCAGACAGGCCTGGACATGTACTGGCTAAAGCAGGGGGACACGTCTGGCACTGCAGGATTTGAGTCCCTGGCGGAGCAGTGTGTTACTGATGGTAGCCTTTGTTACTTTTTGGTCCCAGCTCTCTGCAGGTCATTCAATAGGTCCCCCCGTGTGGTTCTGGGATTTTTGCTCACAGTTGTTGTGATCATTTTGACCCCACGGGGTGTGATCTTGCATGGAGCCCCAGATCGAGGGAGATTGTCAGTGGTCTTGTATGTCTTCCATTTCTAATAATTGCTCCCACAGTTGATTTCTTCACACCAAGCTACTTACCTATTGCAGATTCAGTCTTCCCAGTCTTCCCAGCCTGGTGCAGGTCTACAATTTTGTTTCTGGTGTTTGACAGCTCTTTGGTCTTGGCCATGGTGGAGTTTGGAGTGTGACTGGTTGAGGTTGTGGACAGGTGTCTTTTAAACTGATAACAAGTTCAAACAGATGCCAATAATACAGGTAACCAGTGGAGGACAGATGAGCCTCTTAAAGAAGAAGTTACAGGTCTGTGAGAGCCAGAAATTTGTAGGTGACCAAATACTTATTTAACCGAGGAATTTACCAATTAATTCTTAAAAATCCTACAATGTGATTTTCTGGATTTTTTTTTCTCCTTTTGTCTCTCATATTTGAGGTATACCCATGATGAAAATTACAGGCCTCTCTCAACTTTTTAAGTGGGAGAACTTGCACATATTGTGGGGCTGACTAAATATTCTTTTGACTCGACATCTATTATATTGATTTTGAAATTATTATTTACATGTATATATTTACATTATTATTTATAATAATAGATAATATATGGGGAATAACTGTTAACGTTTTTTTTTAAAATATACTGCATGTCGGGTGTACTTATTTCATATACCATTATATAAACTAACAGTACATCAACACATATATAGGCAACACAAACTTGATTTTGGAGGGCTGATTAATCGCAATTAAGGTTGTACTAGCCCGAATTACACGTAAGCACAATGGTAGTTTGTAAACTATTTACATGTAGTCTTTGTCATGAGAAAAACAGTAAAAGCAGGACCTGATTTTAACCATTGAGTACTGTTTACACTGTGAAAAAGTAGGCCATTATATGCCAGAATAAAGCCAGAACAAACTGAAGTTTGCTAATATAAAGCCTAAATAGCTATCTGGATATTGGTTAACGTTATCCAAGAACCCACAGAGCTGATATGACACCAGCAGATTAAAACTTATCATTTCAATGTTCTCTGTTGATGGACAAAACAGAGTTTATGTAAATTTCTAGTGTTTTTGAGGGTACACTCACTCAGCACTGCAGAGCTTCTGCCAGGCCTCATGGTACTTCACCGGCTCCTCCTGCAACGCTGCTGGCTCTAGGTCTGCCGAATCGATGTACTGAAATGAAGTACCATTTTATACTATCACACTTACACACTTGAAAAAACATTACAGTTTAACAGTTTGGGGTAGGTTAGATTTTTTAAAATGTTTTTGAAAGTAGTGAAAGTCTCTTATGGTCACCAAGTTGCATTTCTTTGATCAAAAATACAGTATAAAAAAACTAATATTGTGACGTATGCAAAAATACTATTTGAATTTCTAAAAGCGCAACTCTTCAAGATGGGGGCAGAACTATCAACCTCATTTAAGGAAGCACAGGAAATGCATACTAGTTCTCTGGCATTCCTTACTTGACGTTCTGCTGATAGAGTTGATGGCGATGGCAGAGCGAGTGCTCTCACATGGTGCGTTAATTAACAGAGGGATTACGATATCCACGAGAGCTTGGATGTACCTTGCCTACTAATACGCACATGGAGGTTGGCTAACAGAGTGGTCGCTCTATGAAAACAAAGACAGACTGCTTAAATAAGCAGCCTTGGATCAAAAATTGGGATATTCTCTGGTGCACAGAATGCCCAATTTTTGAGACGGTTAGGCGAATCCAAACAGTACAAACCGGTCTGGCACTGTCCCTTCCATTTTGTTGACGCATTTATTTCACAGAAAGGGTATCATCTCAATGGCCAAGTCCTAGCACTGCCAGGCACAAAAAGAAGTACCAGGTCAACCAAATTGTCGCTGATAACTCAGGCGTAGAGGTACTCTGTAGATGGAGGACGAAGTCATGTATCAGATCACCTGTAGCGTTTTCTACTAGGCACAAAAAACATTGGAGCATATCTCATGTCACGGCAGTGTCCAATGGAGCGAGTGCGCGCAAAACGACAAAACCAATCTCGCAACAAAGATAGACGAATGCATATCTCAGATTGGAGTGAATGTCTATCTTGCATGGTATATATATCATATTATCGCCATCATATGAGAGTAAGACTGACGAGATCAGGAACAGGCCGAAGTCCACGAAAGACTCGCGCAACCCTGTTCTGTGTGGGTTGGGTCTTCGTTCTCCTGTTGAAATTGGGCTAAAAATCCATCACATAAGAACCACTAGGAGTTTTTTTAATCACCTTGCTTCAACTACAAACCATGGTCTATAGTAAAAAAAAAACTCTTACGACGGTCCTAAGATGACATGGATGTACAAAAATTCTCCGTTTAACTTTTAAACTGAAACTGTCTAAAAGCTTCAATGAAAGGCATACTCTCAATATCTCCGACTGTACCTCCAAGCTGTGTGGGGGGGAGAAAAATTGTAATTGAATTTTATTTTAATTATATTATAATGTATTTATGTTAAAACCTATATTAATATCTATATCAAAATGTAATGATACTTTTTTCTTACTTTAGAAGGACAGTGGTGGAAAAAAAGTAGAAAAGCTTGCAATTTATAAAATATATATATATAAAAAAAATATATAGAGATAAAATCCAGCATTTTTTAACCTAATATTACATAACCTAAGCCGTAATTGAGCTTAAAATGCATTTTTTTCCTTTATTGAACATAATTCATGAATACAAAATTTATTTTACATTTAAAAACTGTTCCTCTGTCCTTAATAGAAAAAAATGTAATGTTTCCTCAAAATGTACAGCACAAAACAGACAGATATACCTCAATGACACACACTTCTGGTTCAATACCGTCATCGTCCACTGAGACCTTCGCCTGTCGCATGACCCATTCCTGTATAGCATCGGTAATGTGTGGTACCACTGTGAAAATTATTCATATTCATCTAAGTGATACCACATTTTCCATTATGTAACCTCCTCAGAAGCAAGTATGGCAGGCAACAGATGCTTAAACCTTTGTAATACAATCAGATGATGATATGCAAATTAAAGCTGGGTGCCGTCAAATACTTCAAGGTACAATAAACATTATGGTACATCTGTCATGATACAATTTATTGCAATGCAGTTGCTTCAGTGCAGTATTGTTAGAAAAGCAATTGCAACATATTGACAGATATACTACTCCAGTCTTACATTTCTATAAAGAAATTAATTTTATTTAACAAGGAACCAATTGATCAGAAGTGACAGTAAATACATTTATAAATAAATGCTGTTCTTTTCAACTTTCTATTCATCAAAGAATCCTGAAAAAAACAGTAATATAGTTTACACAAATGTATTAGGCTGCACAACTGTTTTCAACATTTAGAATTAGAAATGCACCAAATCATCGCATTTAAATGATTTCTACAGGATCATGTGACACTGAAGACTGGAGAAATGGCTGCTGAAAATTCAGCTTTGCCATCACAGCTATAATTATTATAAATAAAAATTATAGGAACAAGAAACAATTATTGAAAGTATATTATATTTCACAATATGACTGTTTTACCGTTTTTGATCAAAGTAAATTAGCTTTGGAGCATAAGAGCCTCTTCAAAAACACACAAAAAAAAAACGACCCAAATAGAAAGGGTAGTGTATGGTATGAATTTATATTACAAAATGCAGTATATTTCAGGTTCAAACTCAGACAAGACTGAGATAATCCTGTTTCCTCATGCCAATTTACATCTTATGTCCAAAATCATGTGTAACTCAACATAGTACAGTATTTACCCAGTAAATCACCTTCCTCCCTGGTTTATAACAGACGCATAGAGATCATCCCCGTTGTCAATAGTGTCCCTGGGAGGGAGTCCAGAAACGTTAATAGTTCCACTAATTCAAAGTCCACTGCCTCCAATCATCCAGCAACAACACTTAACTGTAAACCGTAGCATCAAGAGAGAGGACAGGTCATGTGGATGCTGATAGAAACAAAATACTCAGTTATCACTATTTTATGCATTATAATATGCGCTGCAGTAGCCAAAATAATGACTAACCAATTTTGCAAAACAAATGTCTCATGTAGCAGTTCCTATTTATGTATCGTAAACATAAAAATCCAATTTAAAGTAGCCTGCACATACCATGTTCATAGGGAGAGAAAGTGCCTGCATCGATGTTGATATAGGGGTCGATTTTGATAGCAGTGACATGCAAGCCACATGATTTGAGTATAGTGCCCACACTGCTGGCTATGATCCCTTTCCCAATGCCAGATATCACACCGCCTGTCACCAGTATGTACTTCATTATTCAACAGCGTCTATCAGTGTGAGAAAGACAGTGGTGTTTATTTCAACAATGATGTAATACAGTGTAACAGTCAGCCACAAATATATTATGTTACATATCTGAAGTTCAGAATAAATGTAAGCGGGTCGATAATTTCTTTTTTTTTTTTACTGAAGTTTTTCAAAAATACATATTGAAATAAATGGGACCCTGGCTGTGAAAACCCAGCTAAAGTCAGTTTTTGGTGATTTATTGTTTTCTATATAAAATCATCCTTCATAAGTTAAAGAACATTTTGTGAAAATGTAACATTGATATCTTTAATACTGACTGAGTAAGACATGTCAAAGATTGATTTCATAGTGAAATTAATGGCTGAAATCAAACTTCGATGCTTGATAATTAGATTCTGAGACTTTAGCCTGGATTTCACAGACGGTAACATACGTACATACTAAACATATATAGCAACATAACCCTTGAAAACTAGTACTAGCATACATTCTTTACTATCAAATAAATAAATAAGTATATGTATATGGTGATGTGTATGCTGAGAAATTCATATATATTATATATTAGAAATATTTGTAATTATTCTATATATATATATATTGCGATATACTTATTATAGTATAATTGAACTTAAATACATTTAGCAGATGCTTTTATTCAAAGCAGCGTACAATAGAGGAACAAAAGCATGGAATTTAAGCATAAAAACATGAACGATCATCTGAAAAGGTGCACTTTGTGCTTTGTATCACTTGATTTCTTGTATTTCTTTTTAGCTGAAAATGGTATAAAGCCAGTATAAATGTTTGAAACTAACACAGACATGACGATTATATTTCTAAAAATCTGGCCCATAAGCTAGATATTTTTTTAAAGAAAAAAAAAAACCAAGAGAACAATCAAACACTTTGTGACACACAAAGTGACACTGACACAAGGAAGTAAATCATGAATGATATCTTTGGCGGGAAGACAAGACAATAAGACACACAATAACAATTAAACTAAATATACATTTATAACGACCATGCCAAACTCTGCAACACCCAAGCAGATGGTGCTAAGAAAAGGACAAACTGTAAAAAAGCCAAATACGCCAAAGCGTCATTCACTAATGCATCTCTAACAACATAAAGTGTGCATGCTATCGCCAGAGCGTTTCGCAGTGTCTTTTAATAGTCTCATAATTGAAAGCCATTAGAGACCCTAATAGATTACATAACATTGCAGTAAACTTCCATGTCGGTACTCGCGAGGTGCAATGAAAGCAGAAATTGAATTAACCGTACCTGAACTCGTGCCGTTCAAATACATAAAACCGAAGATTAAAAACATCAAGCGATTCACGAAACACGAGCCATCCTCGCGACACGTCTGTTTGGGTGTCAGCGACAGAGAGCACGAGCGACATGCGGTAAAGCCAAAGCGCCAAAACAACACGTGGTGTGGAATCCGATGCGGAGTTTGAACTCTAGCTGTGCCACGCTCACTTACATTGCTAGAAAGATGCTCATAACGTAGAGTGAACGCCTTATAGTGGCGTAAATATAAAGCGTATAATCATTTCTGCAGGCTGTCACTGCATTACATCGATTTAGACTATTTATTTTTAAATATGTTTATATACAGTTGCTGTTCATTGAATAAAACATATTGGCTAAATAGAGGAATGGGCTCACATTCCACCACTGCCAGGTTGTATTGTGGTTTGTTTAACATTTTAGATTGATATCGCCTGTCGAATTCCACTTAGTACTACTAAGATCATTAGTATTTTAGAGTCGATGTGCGAACGTCTTAATACAAAACCCGATCAATTCCTTCCTCCAACATCGTCAACACACCGAAGTCGGAAAGTCTATATTTCATTTCTGTTTCAGTAGGCTGTTCTGTATTCTTTATTGGCATGAAAACACGTAGCGTTGGTCCTGACACGTAACAGTCGTTGCGGTTAAGAAAATAAGATAAATTGTTGAAAGAATCCACTAGAGTGGCAACACTAGAGTCAGTCATCGTTCAGGGGAAGTTGCTAAAGAAAGCTCGATTTGTTGCTAAATGACGTTGTGACGTCATTACGTAATCACGACGCAAAATTGTCACTACATCAAATCTCAGCAAAAATGTATTTTCTGTTCATGTAGATTTGCTCGAAAAATAATATAAATGCATAATATAATGTTAAAATATAAATAACTTTTTATATACAACATTGAACGATTTAATTTTTGAACGATTACAAGTTTTATTTTGATTAGCTAGTAAACTAGTAAAACTACACATTCTGAACAGTTATAGTTTTAAGCAGTGTATTAGTAGTCAGTATGCTACACTCTAAGAAAATAAATCACAGGTTTTTACCTGCATTTTAAATTACGCATTGTATTTTGTGTTTTCGGGTTACAGGGTTACAACGGATAATGGATCATGTATAACGGATAACGTCCTGGAAAATTACTAGTTTTTCCATTTTTGTAGATATTTTTCTTACAGTGTACTAACTGATCAACAATCGCATGTACAAGCTACTAACAAAGTGTATCATTAATGAACAATTATTCAATTATTATTATCAAATTAAACTATTGCAAATAGCAGCTAACTTAATTCTTGTGATGTGTGTACTGCTAGGCGTCTTTGGTTTCCTCTTTTTGTGAAATTTAGATGGAAAATGTGTGCTTTTTTATTGTTTGAGTCACTTATCAAAAGTTGCTAAAAGTTGCCAAATAAAATTTAAAAATAGCTAAATTTGTTGCTAGGTGCTTTTGGAAGAAAACGTTGCTAGGGTAGTCTGAAAAGTTGCTCAATTTAGCAACAAAATTGCTAAGTTGGCAACACTGGAGTCGGTAAAATATCTGTTTTTGATAAGCGGCGTCTGACGTTACGTTGGCGTCTACGTAAGCAGGAGGAGTCGCGCGGGCAGCGGGATTTTTGAAAACGCAGCATTTTTCAATGGTTTAATTTCTAATCTAATTCTGATTAATGCAGTAATTTACAAAAAAATCTAAGTTTCCTATATGTCAATATTAGATAAATATTGCTCTTATATTGTATAGTTTATGAGACTATGAAGAAATCTGCTGTTTTATTAAATTTTTAGTGATTTTACAATGAATGAAAACATATAAAAATCCACGTTACTTGAGAAGCTTAATAAAACCCCCGATATTTTAGCTTGAAGAAACCTGTTAATATTTTGCCATTATAATTAATCTTCCACTCAGGACTCCATATATTTATAACCAGTAGATGGCGCCAGGCGGCGTCATGAGAAATATTGAAGATGCAATACAAATCATACACAAACTGCTAGACACTGATGTTTATTGACAGTTTAAGTTGAAACGTGTGCTGAGTCATAAAAACATGTTTTCAGTTTTGGGTGCAGTTTTTTTCTTTTTTTTTTTTCTTACATCCAATTGTAAACTGCAAGACTCTTAGATGAGAACATGATGGAAGTACATTGGATACATTGCAAAGACCAAACACATCAAAGCTGATTAGTTTTGCTAGGTACCTCATTCTAAATGATATGTGCTTGTGAAACATGACAGACGTTCACATACTCCTCTTCCCTCCAACCCAGAAATTAATACTCAAATAATGATTAGCATCTGAAAATGAGTCATCCATCACTATGAATATATCACCAGTGCTTTCCTCCAAAATTGTAGAGACCAAATGAATTATTCAGAGACTATAATTCATCCAATCCTTTATATAACATTTCAGTCAATAGCCGAGTTGCGTCTCTCCTGGCGACAGCTGGGTTTAGGTTTGATTATTATTTATGTAATTATAGCGCACTGTCCCTGGTTTAGGCTCCTCTGTAAGGTGTGTCACATAGGACTTACGTAAGGGTTGGAGGTAATTATGCCAGAACAAACTGTATTTGTGTTTGTTGAGCTCCATCGCTCTGAATGAGACTCACATGTAGAGCTGTTAGCATTATGTAAGATCATCAAGTGCATCTTTTGGGCAAATATTTTGAAAGTGTGGTTTAAATGGGGATGTTGTGTGATTATACTTTAAACGTATTTTAAATGCACTCAATTTTTTGTTTATGCCACACTTACAGAAATGACAGTCTTGGACTTGACAACTGGCGGTGTGGATGCAGTATCACGCAAAAGAAAAGTCATTATACAGATTTAAATATACTGTTTGTTTTACCACCGCTACAGATATGCAGAGATTATTTTATTTATTGATCGAGTCCAATTTTGATAGAAATGCAAATAATCTTTATACTAAAACAAATTGAAACACCAGATTTAATTATTATTATATGTGGTATAATAATAATAATAATAATAAATCATGCCTCTTGTTTTCTGAATGTATTTCTATTTATTTATTCCTATTGATTTTTATATACATCACTAGAAAGTCAAATGCATTTTTCATGTATTTTTTCATAATAATAACAGAAACCAGAGGAAACAATACTGAAATAAACTTTAAAATGAGTGATATTATATTATTATTTATATAAAATGAAAATAATGTATCTTCTGTTTTTCTGTTATGTATTTCTTTTTTAACTTATTTCTGTAAACAACATTGGCACAAACAGATATCTTATTATATTATTAATAATAATAATATATAAAGTATCTGTGTAGTATGTGTGTGTGTATTACATACATAAATATAATATCAAATAATAATGATCATGTTTTCTGTTATGATTTTTTATTTATGTTTTTATTTAAAACTAATATTAGTAACACTCATATGAAAACTATAAATAAATAATTGTAGAAGTGTATTATTATCTTTTTATTATTGTTATTATTATTATTAATAATAATAAAGGCAATCTTATGTTTTAATTGTAGTATAACCGAAATAAATTAAATAACTTGCATTTTTTTACAAATCATATTTATATTATTATTGTTAATAATAAGAAAAATTGTAGTTGTAGTATATATGTAATAACAGCTTGTTATTGTCTTGGATCTAAATGGTTGTAAATTTAATTTATTTGATCTCTTAACAGCTAATGAGCTTAGTATTGATTAAAAATAATGTTCTTTAAAGCGCAATTCACTTAATTATGTATAAACTTTTGTTATGATGAAAGTTACACATTCATGCTAAGGAAACCCCATCTATTTTTGGAAACAGTGTGTCATGTATATAGGTTATTATCATGACAACTGTTTGCATTTATTCGCATGGATGCAAATAAATGGGTGTCTCACTGGCATGACAGAACGAAGACAATCTAATATCCACTTTTACAGAATCCACCCACAACATCCTCTCAGTAAAAGCCACATTTTACGAGGAAAACAAATGCAGTCGGAGGGCGTAGTCGACTGTGCGCCTGTGCACGACCAGAGTCCTCTGCCTGGAATGAGCCCTAATTTGATTATGAAGGCGGGCGAAATGAGAGAGAGAGTGTTGTGCTGAAAGAATAATCTCCATTTCAACCAAACAAACCCTGTACAAGAGATATCCCTAAATCACTTTAATGCTCTAAAATATTATTTTTCCCTATCGTATGAGGTATTATTGAGCGGCGGCTAGTCACCTGTGTTATTAGATACACAAGTGTGTTCACTGCTCACACAGACAGGATTGTGCAATTAAGTGAAAACACATGCACTATGGTTTGTTTTTTGGTGTAAACACACCCTGCTCATGTATTTAGCATAAACAGCTACGAGAAGCAAATTCTGGATCACTGTCTAAACGAAAGGCTGCAAGTGTATATTCTGTGTTCGTGTTGAGAGAACGAGATTTGACTTTGAGGAACTGGTCTTTCAAGCAGTTTTAAGACAACTGAGATGAAATAGCATTCGGTGTGTGCACTGACCGATCGATGCGGACTTAAGAGAAACATTGTTCTCTGTCTAATGAATGTCATGTATGAAATCCAGATTTGGTGAAACATCTAGCATGTGATCCTGCGCCAGCAAACCTAGAACACACACCATTCACAAGTCAGATGTTAAACTTGTGGACAAGAGACTCTTTGTCACTCGGTCTCTTATCTAATCATTTTGTTATGTACATATGAACAAACAATACTATCCCTTGCTTAAGAGTAGACAGCATGACAGCCTCAAGATGCCCACAGTATTTCACAATCTCTCTCGAATCCTTGCACAGTTTTAGTTTTAAAACTCTCACACTATTTGTTTGCTTCTGTTATATAGCCTGAATAATATTATTACATGATTTTCTGAAATATTCAGCGGTGTGATGTTGCACCGTCACCCGTGTCACTGTTCCTCCAGTTAAATGAAACTACTTTCACGTCTCTCGTATCACACTACAAACTCGCACTCTCGTTTCAAACCAATGAAACTGACACATTTTGTGTCTCATTTATCAACTGTAGTGAAAATGACTTTAGGATAATATGCAGTTAAAACAAATGTAAAATAATTGAAACTCAAATGAATATTTCACATCCACATATCTATGCTGTGAAATAAAATGTCAGCCAGTCAATATCACTTTTACAACCATTCAAAAGTTTGGCTCTGTAATATTTGTATGGTTTTGAAAGTTGAAAGTCTCTTATGCTCATCAAAGCTGCATTTATCTCATGAAAAATACAGTTATATTGTCAAATGTTAATACAATTTAAACTTTTTTCTTTTTGTAATACATTTTAAAATGTAATTTATTCCCGTGCCGGCAAAGTGAAATTTTCAGCATCCATTGAAAAATGATATGACCAATAGGCTAAGTCAACATGATAACACGTTTTTCCATTATTTTAACTCATTATTAGGCTATACATTGATAGTGTAAGAAATGTAAGCATAACTTTGTGAACAAATTGCAAACAAATAGTACTATCTTTGCATTTCGTGACAAAAAACTTTAAAAGTACTGCCGGGAGATTTAGGAACAAAATTGTGTAATGATGCAATTGTTTACTAATATACAATTGATAATATAAGAAGTGTTTCCCAAGCACCAAATCAGCATATTAAAATGATTTCTGAAGGATCATGTGACACTAAAGACTGGAGTATACTGTAAAAAAAATCAGTTGCTGCCTTAAAGTTATTTCAACTTAAATAATATTAAACTGACTTTAAAAAAGTTGAATCTCATATAACTTCAAAATAATTGTAACCGATTTCAACTACATTTTTAAACAGTAAATTAAACAGTTGTGCTTATTAGTTTTGTGGAACCCACAATGCTTTTTTTTCTGGATTCTTTGATGAATAAAAAGCTCAAAAGAGCAGCATTTATTTGAAATATAAATCTTTTTTATAACATTTATAGCATGCTTGTTGAATTTTAAACAGTTTGCTGTCACCGTAATTGATATCCTTATTGGTTTTGTGTTGGATAAATACTGCTCTTTTAACTGAACTAATGTGGTTTGCTACTTTTTGTACTGTAGCTATACTGTAGTATAGATATAGTGTAAATTATGAAAAATTTGTAAAGATTTCAAAGATGAAGCACTCAACATTATAAACATTTTATGCTGGGAATCAAACCCATGACCTTAGGGTTGCCAGCACTGTTTGAGCTACAGAATTGCAATTAGTCTCAACAAGGTAAATATAAAATTATTGCGCTAAAAATTTATCCATTCACCAAATGACCATAAATGTCCACATATTCCATATAAATTACTCAGAAGGTCTGGGCTAATTTTTTGTTCTAGTTTGCATTGCTTCTAACACATGCACACACACACACACGCGCACACACACACACACACACACACACACACACACACACACACACACACACACACACCTCTACATTATGCGGAGGGAAGCACTGCTGATTCACCACCTGTCGCCCAGGTACCTTCCAAGAGACTGTGTCCTCACCCATGGAGTCAAAACAGCGAGAGAAAACGACCTACAAATCTCTGAAGCACATGGCACTCTTTGCATGATTTAAGTACATATTAGAAAACTAGCACTCTAGAGTTATTTTACTGACAATCTAAATGCCACAAATTTGACATAACCATGCTTTTTAAACTCTTGACAAATGAATTGTTTTCCAATATGCATTTGAGAGCTGGTGCTAAATACACTGATTTGCAGTTTTTACATCACAGATGTATACCAGAAGGAATGGATTATAGTTGCATTGGACACACATAGTCTGACATCCCATAATGTGCAAAATGTATCTGAGATGTCAGATAGGATTGTGTGTGTCAGATGAACTACAAAAAGGATCAAGCATGCCCGTCATGGTGGAGGTTGCAGGCTGCCCTTTTGTCGAGTGTTAATCCTCCAGTCGCCCATACGCAGATGTCACCATCACACGGGACTGACAGATTGCTCTGGAGAACCAATGTCTGCAGCCAATCAGACGCTGAATGAATGGAGGACATAGAAGCAGACTGAGCTTGTTGTACTACGAGAAATGTGTCAAATGACATGAAGGTATTCAGTTAAATCAAATAAAGGTTTTTCAATAAGGTAATTTTATGACCTTATTCATTGACATGGCAAAACAACAACAACAGAGCAACTGACATTTACTTTGTATTCTGATTCTTGTAAATATAAAGTTGCACAATCATATCAAATCTATACAACCATATCAAATCTATATAAAGTTGTAAATATAAAGTTGCACAGTATGCTTCATATAAAGTTGCTCAATCAGATGTCAATGTTAGGTATTGCTATGCATATTAAATGCATCAGCATTATCATATTTTGCACAATTAAATGCCTTTTGAAAGATGGTTGCACTTCAGTGCATTTATTAATTTCATATGTTATTAATGTTTAAAAAAGGGCAATATTTTACACTGAAGTTAAATACACAAAAAAGTTTGTTTGTTGTGTGTGTGTGTGTGTGTGTGTGTGTGTGTGTGTGTGTGTGTGTGTGTGTGCGTGTGTGTGCGGTGTGGTCACAATTTAACACCTGGTAGTAATTTAAGTGGTAACAAATTAATTTTCCAAACATACAAATGCCATTTTTATGCTGTAAATAACAATAATACATTATAATTAACAATAATAAATTACAGTAATTAATACAGTAACAATAAAATACAATAAATAACCTATTTAACAACAATCAACAATTATTAATATGAAAAAATCATAAACAATATATTTGTTATTAAAATAATAATAGAATATCAATAATAACAATACAATAATAACAAACAACAACAACAATAATAAAATCATTCCATAAAAGTAACGCCATTATTAACCAATTAATTAATAATAAAATTTATTGTATTTTATTAGCCTTGGGTATTGTATTATTGCTTTTATTAAAACAATTGAAACATACAATCATAATACAATAATAAAATTAATGTCTTAATAATAATACAATAATATAACAAAAAAGTAAGCAGAATCTATTAATATGTAATAAAATAGTTTCCCATTACTAAAATGGATCAAGCAAAATTCACATGACATATCAGGAAACAAAGTTCTATAATAATAAAGTTAATAAATGTAACGTATCATATGATTAATAAATGAATAATACAAATATAATTATTGTTGTTGGTGGTGGTGATTTAAAAAAATCTTTTAATATTGTATTATTTTTTTTAATAGTTTAGATGAAGTATAGCATATGTATAGTTACACTCTACTGTTATTGCTTAAACTTTTATGTCTACCCATGATGGTTTCTTTTACTGTATACTGGCAAATAAGCTGTCTATAAAAAAAATAATCAACATCTCATACAAGTTTCGTGTTGTGGAACAAAAGCTTCCACTGACAATACCAGAATGACAGCATTGGATTTGCACATATTAAGTATGTTTTGAGTGGAGAAACATAAAGATTTTAGTTTTCCAAGGCTTTCCCATATTGCACTCTGATCTGAATACATACATCACAGCTTTTAAAGCTGACCCAATCTCTCAGCTCAAGTACAGCATACAACCCATCAAGCTTGAGAGAGAGAGAGAGAGAGAGAGAGAGAGAGAGAGAGAGAGAGAGAGTTAGTGTGACGGACTAAAAAAAGACACAGGATCATTTCCATAATCCCTGACTGTGGCACGCTTCATCCCGGTGCCTCTCTCTCTTTCTCAATCTCTCTTTCTCTCTCTCCCTACCAACTTTCCACATCTAAGGCGCAGGGCTCTCCAGCTGGGCTGTGCGTTGCAGGCATGGCATTAGCATGTCAAAACCACTCTCTGGTCTGGGTTAAAGGAGGAGGGAGAGTCAATGGAGATCGACAAAGCACTGACAGAAACAGCTGATCCACAAAAGGTGCCTGTTTAACGGATCTTCCTGCCCCGAGCCCAGCTGCTCCCCAAAACTGCAGCGTCACAATGCGGCCCTGATGCTGCGCCCATAAGCACAGAATCAACAAACCTCCAGCAGACAAAGGATATTCCTACATCAAACCGTTCCTCCAGTGAGGCTGTTTGGCAGTGCACCTGCACATGGAGCAAACAAAAGAGCTGCTCTTGAGTCTGTCAGTAACACAGCAGCTTTAAACACAAACTACTACATGTCACAAACAAAACCTTTAAGTTCCTCTACTGCAAAATCAACCCAAACATCAGTTTCTTTATGATAACATCATTTCCATACCAACAAACACAGCTGTGACCTTCTCATGTACGCTGCAAGGAAGTATCAAGGCCATGATTCAAGATGGAAGAAAACACTTCATGTACAAACAATATGACAAAAGAAAAATATGTGACATAAACAAGCAAAGAGGTGTCCATCATGTTTAAAGAAAGCCTTCAAGAAAAGAAAAGAAAAATACAACACAGTTAGTGTCAGCTCTATCAATATGAAGCCTGTCACAAATGCTTTAATACTTTATAAAGAAGCTGTATTACTCATGAAGAACTCACCACTATATTGTAAATGTCATTTGGGTGGTTTTTAGGGTGTATTCTGGAACGCTTCCGAGTTTCTAAGGAGTTTTGAGTAGTCAAAAATATATTTTAAAGAAAGAAAGCCTTCAGGAGATAAAATATGGAAAATATTCAATATGGACAAAAAATCAGCCTGTCACAAATGCGAATTCGATTTTTATGCTTCATAAAAAAGTTGTGTCACCTATAAGTCGTATTACGTTATGGAGTTTTACATTTTTTGTCAAATACAATATTTTTTAAATTCAATATTTTACAAAATGTACTTAAAGGGGTACAGAAACATATTTACATCATCATTTAAATATACATTTTGGGTCAATACATTTTTGGTGAATGTATTTATTAAAACACTTTTAGACAATAAAAGTGTAACAAAATTAAAAATAATATTTATTTATTTAAAAGGGTTAGTTTCACCCAAAAATGAAAATAGTTACGAAGTAACGAGACTAATGTTTAAAGTTACGAGGCTACGAGAATACTTTTTTGCGCAAAGAAAACAAAAATTAACGAACTGAGTCCACATTTCTTTGCGCAAAAAGTATTCCCGTAGTTCGTAACTTTACAGTTGAAAACACTGTTGTCACAAAGATACTTTGTCGATCATCTGGTACTTTTCGGGACTTGAACCAGCGTAGTTCCCTTGCTGTCTATGGGAGGGTCAGAGAGACCTCAGATTTCATCATTTTGAGTGAACTAACCCTTTAATGTCATTATATTTTAAAGTATTACTTTTGCCCATTTATTGTATATTACTTGCATATTATATTAAAATGAGTAGTGTGTATCTATAAATATTAAAATAATTTTGGGTGATACATGTTTTGGTGAATGTGTTTTATTAAACATATTTTAGACAATACATTTTTTTATGTAATTATATTTTTAAATATTATTTTGCCATTATTTATATTGAAAAAGAGTTGTGGAAGCCTAGATTAAGGTTTGTCATGTATGGATGCTAGTCTGTATGTTTAAATAGGACTGCGCATGGTTGAATATTTGGTTTAATTCACAGTATAAGCCTGATTCTTTACGTTGTATTCTAGTGTTGTTTACAAAGCAGCAAACAATATTTATATAAAAAATACACTTCTGTTTGTACACTTGGCCAATGGTGCAGGTGTTTGAGAGCTTGTGAAGATGATGAAAAACAGATGGAACAGATCCTCATCATTGTAACCAGAAACTTCACACAGAGGACATTGTCCCTGGTAATGAGAATTTAATCTTAGATGAAGCCTCCGAGCCCAGCGACACAACACAACTCTAAAAAGCTCTGGGAAGCTTCTCCAACTTCCCCTGGTTCCATTGTACTCAAAAATGACAGGATACAGAGGGCGTCCTCTGGGTTGCACCCAGTTTGTTTTTCCTAAATTTGCTCTTCGCATCCAAATGGAAGCAAACAACCTCCTACACTGTCATTTCTCAAAACATGTGTCACAGACAATTGACCTTGTACTGGCAGCAGGACATAAATAAATGCAGGGGCCTAAACGAAATGAAGCTCCTCCGAAATAAACAGGGAGAGTGGCATCTGAGATTAGCCCCAGATGGTGAGATTGAGCTGCTCTTGAATAAGGCCGACATTATATAAATGGATTTGAGCCCAGGAGCTGGAGCCTTGTTTTGAGTGCTTGATGTTGGGGAGCTATATTTGGAGCCTGATCTAAGAGAGACAGACACGGACTACTTAAAATAGCTCAAATACCCCAGTTTGGTCACTCGGTTCCTTTACACTTTTTCTGCCACACAGCCTCTGACCAAACTGACTTAGTGATAGCTCACCTTCTCTGATAACGGGAGATATCAAAGCAGTTTGTTTATGTCTAGCTCTGGGGGGCGAAGAACTAGATAGGAGATACAAGATGTTAGATTTGAAACCCTTAAGTAGGTATTTAGCAATGTCTAAATTAATGCATTTGAACATATTTGAGTGATTTAAATTGAGAGCTTGTGAAAAAGATTGTGAACAGCCATTAAATGAAGCCCAATTTAATTCACACCAAGTCTGACCAGCAATGAGATGTTTACACCACGAGTAAAAAATACATTATAATACTCTAGATATCTATCTATATTATTATTATATATATCTTCATCATACACACAATAAGTAAAATAAGTAGAACCCAAGAAAGGGAGGTGCAAAAAGGCATGGAAAGCCAAGACATCAGCTGAAATCATTAATTAGAAAGCAATCCTGCCCCTTGTCAGTGGAAATTAATATCAGCTGGTTCAGTCTCAACTGATGGCCTATAAAAAGGTGTCTCACAACGTGTCACACAAGAAACATTTCACGATGGGTAAAATCAAAGAGCTCTCTCAAGACCTTCGCAAACTTATTGTTGCAAAACATACTGATGGAATTGGTTACAGAAGGATTTCTATACTAATGAATTTTTTAGTGAGCTCTGTTGGGGCCATAATCCAGAAGTGGAAAAAACATAATTTCACCATAAACCAGCCACGACCAGGTGCTCCTCGCAAGATTTCTGACAGAGGAGTGAAAAGAATTACTGTGCGTTCACACCGCTGCCGTCGAGAGCATCAAAAATCACTCTGGCCGCCCTGCCAACAACGCTGTAGAAAGATCTGTGGACGCTCTGATGCTCTGACGTAGATCGAATGCTTATCTTCTATTTAAAGGGGTCGCAAATCAAACACGCTTGTTGATCTTGTGCAGACTGACCACAAGGAGGGTAAAGTTATAAGTTAACCTCATTAAACATTGTTGTGGACGAAGTATTAAGATCCTTTAACTCAGTGTATAAAGCACTAAAGTAGACAGACACGTAAAATATTCTGATACAAGTAAAAGTCCTGCATTGAAAATGTTACTTAAGTATAATCAGGTTTAAACATTACTTAATGTAAGTATAATCAGGAAAATTTATTTAAAGGTTTAAAAGTGAACTGGGACTATTATACTATTATTTATTTATTATATCATTAGATTATTATTCATGTAATGTTAATGCACATCAGCAACTCACCAGGAACACCAACAAACTCAGACACCTTGGTCCACGCATAATTTTTAAAATTATGTCCCTGTACGCAAACAGGGACACATCATAGATTATTGGGAAACCCGCCACAACAGTAATCAACCTCTCCTCCATTTTGCTTTGGAACTAATGTGGTCGGAACCAAAGTTTACAAGACTGCGTTCTCTGGAATCCTCTCAAGCGGTGGACTTCTACGTTCCGATTGGTTGCCGCCAGCAACACTATAGCTCATTACACTAAGTTGACCTGATTTAAACTTCCGCGATGCCTTAACGTCCAAGATGCGCCGCGCCGCTGATCGACGCGCGCGGCTCATCGAAAATGAATGAATTCGGCCAATTTGAAGCCCGGTTCAGAAGAGCGCCAAGAGACAAGGATAATTTGTGGAGAGCTTCAAGGAAAGACCGGCATTGCATGTAATGATTATTGAAACAATAAGTAAGTAATGCACTCAACCGTCGTGGCCTGTATGCATGCTCACCATGCAAGGCTCTATTGCTGAAGAAAAAGCATGTTGAAGCTCGTTTAAAGTTTGCTGCACAACATTTAGACAAGCCTGTGAAATACTGGGAGAATATATTCTGGTCTGATGAGACCAAAATTAAACTCTTTGGATGCATAATACACACCATGTTTGGAGGTCAAATGGCACTGCACATCACCACAAAACATCATGGTGTAGCACTGTCAAAATTCATATAAGGGAAGGAAAGATGACTGGAAATAATGTACCGAGACATGTTGATAAAAATCTGCTGCCATCTACCAGGATGGTGAAGATGAAATGAGGGTGGACATTCCAGCAAGACAATGATCCCAAATACAGCCAAGGAAACTCTCAATTGGTTTCATAAAATTAAAATAAAGCTGCTAGAATGGCCCAGCTAATCACCTGACTTGAATCCAATAGAACATCTATGGAAAGAACTACAGATCCAGAGGGGCATAGAAGAGGCCCATGGAACCTTCAAGATTTGAAGAATGTTTGTGTGAAAGAATGGGCCAAAATCACACCTGAGCAATAGTTTCTCCATACAGGAGGCATCTTGAAGCTGTCATTACCAACAAAGGCTTTTGTACGAAGTATTAAATACATTTCAGTAAGCATGTTCAATACTTTTTTCCCTGGGTCATTCCATTTTATTACACGGAACTTAATTTCTGAACATATTTGTTTTGATTTCTTTGTATGTATGAATTACTTGGATTGTTACCAACATCTGGTGAAAATTTCATGTCAACTGCACCTTTAGAAATATATTTACTGAGAAAAATTGTGATGTGTTCAATACTTATTTTACCCACTGTATGTGTGTGTATATATATACAGTTGGTACGGAAAGTATTCAGGCCCCCTTACATTTTTCACTCTTTGTTATATGGCAGCCATAAAATCATTTAAGTTAATTTTTTCCCACATTAATGTACACACAGCACCCCAAAATGACAGAAAAACACAGAATTGTTGAAATTTTAGCAGATTTATTAAAAAAGAAAAACTGAATATCACATGGTCCTAAGTATTCAGACCCTTTGCGTTGACACTCATATATTTAACTCAGGTGTTGTCCATTTCTTCTGATCATCCTTGAGATGGTTCTACACCTTCATTTGAGTCCAGCTGTGTTTGATTATACTGATTGGACTTGATTAGGAAAGCCACACACCTGTCTATATAAGACCTTACAGCTCACAGTGCATGTCAGAACAAATGAGAATCATGAGGTTAAAGGAACTGTCTGAAGAGCTCAGAGACAGAATTGTGGCAAGTCACAGATCTGGCCAAGGTTACAAAAATAATTTCTGCTGCACTTAAGGTTCCTCAGAGCACAGTGGCCTCCATAATCCTTAAATGGAAGACGTTTGGGAAGAACAGAACCCTTCCTAGAGCTGGCCATCCGGCCAAACTGAGCTATCGGGAGAAGAGCCTTGGTGAGAGAGGTAAAGAAGAACCCAAAGATCACTGTGGCTGAGCTCCAGAGTCGGGAGATGGGAGAAAGTTGTAGAAAGTCAACCATCACTGCAGCCCTCCACCAGTCAGGGCGTTATGGCAGAGTGGCCCGACGGAAGCAAGACACATGAAAGCCCGCATGGAATTTGCTAAAAAAAACACCTGAAGGACTCCAAGATGGTGAGAAATAAGATTCTCTGGTCTGATGAGACCAAGATAGAACTTTTTGGCCTTAATTCTAAGCGGTAGTTGTGGAAAAAACCAGGCACTGCTCATCACCTGTACAAAACAGTCCCAACAGTGAAGCATGGTGGTGCAGCATCATGCTGTGGGGGTGTTTTTTCAGCTGCAGGGACAGGACGACTTGGTTGCAATCGAGGGAAAGATGAATGCCAAGTACAGGGATATCCTGGACGAAAACTTCTCCAGAGTGCTCAGGACCTCAGACTGGGCCGAAGGTTACCTTCCAACAAGACAATGACCCTAAAAACACAGCTAAAATAACGAAGGAGTGGATTCACAACAACTCTGTGACTGTTCTTGAATGGCCCAGCCAGAGTCCTGATTTAAACCCAATTGAGCATCTCTGGAGAGTCCTAAAAATGGCTGTCCACCAACGTTACCATCCAACCTGACAGAACTGGAGAGGATCTGCAAAGGAGGAATGGCAGAGGATCCCCAAATCAGGTGTGAAAAACTTGTTGCATCTTTCCCAAAAAAGACTCATGGCTGTATTAGATCAAAAGGGTGCTTCTACGAAATACTGAGCAAAGGGTCTGAATACATAGAACCATGTGATATTTCAGTTTTTCTTTTTTAATAAATATGCAAAAATCTCAACAATTCTGTGTTTTTCCTGTCAATATGGAGTGCTGTGTGTACATTAAGGAGGAAAAAAAATGAACTTAAATGATTTTAGCAGATGGCTGCAATATAACAAAGAATGAAAAAAATTTTAAGGGGGTTTGAATACTTTCCGTACCCACTGTATATGAAGAGTTAATTTGTAAAAACCGATAACTCACCGATTTTTTATTGCGCATTCCAAGTAATATCAATCAAACTGCAGTTGGGTTGTTTTGATTAAGTATTAATAACTTAAACAAATACAGGTAATTTACTAAATTAAAGTTCATTGAAAGTATGTTTTTTTTACACATTAAAAGTTTGTTTTATAGCAAAAGCAGAGAACTCTGCATTTCATGTTTTAGAGTTTTAAAAAAAACACTCCTTTAATCTTTGTAATCTCCTCAGATGAAAATGTAGATGCCTGACAAACGTTGTTATTGTGATCATAAACTGTATGGATG
Organism: Sinocyclocheilus anophthalmus; assembly: GCA_018155175.1. Classification (NCBI taxonomy): domain Eukaryota; kingdom Metazoa; phylum Chordata; class Actinopteri; order Cypriniformes; family Cyprinidae; genus Sinocyclocheilus; species Sinocyclocheilus anophthalmus. Next base: position 169,576 of record JADLZN010004086.1, read on the forward strand.
TGATTACACGCAATACACGCAGCTTTTCCCTCACCATTGTAACGCGCTGCTTTTGCAAGGTTCCGTGAAAACATTTCAGCTTTTATTTTCCTTTTTCGCCCTGAAGAAGATATCACAGGTTCATCAAGTTCGTCGAACTTATCCATCCTCGATCACTTTTAGGCAGCTTTGACGAAACTCCTCTCAGTGAGCACATCTTTTCAAAGTGAAAGTAGCCTTGTCACATGACCTGAATACAGCGCGCTGATTCGCCTAATTGGATTTATCGGCTTCTGTTCAAAAAACAATAAGGGCGCTTGTCGGCTTCTGCAATAAAACATGAACTCACGATGCCTTGAAAGTGGACAAAACCATTTTTTTTGACAAAACGTGTTTAGGGTTTAGATCGCGCTATATGTGGAGAATAATGCACAGCAGTCAGCTCTTTTTTTTTAAGTGGCGTTTATCGGTTTTTGCAAATGAACTCTTCATATATACTCATATCTAACAATTGCAACTTTATTTCTTAAAAATTTGACATTGTTTCTTATATATGTGACTTTATATTTATAAGCCGTGATTTTTTTTTCACTTTTTCACAATTATCTTTTTATTTTTGAATCTTTATTTTTATGTAGGCTATATAAACTACAATACTTTTTATTAATACTTTTATTTAGCAAGGACACATTCAATTAGTCAAAAGTGACAATAAAGACTTTTACATTTTTAAAAAAAGACTTTCGCTGCTGTTTTGGACATTCTATTCATCAAAAAATCCAAAAAATATATATATATTAATCAGCACAACTGTTTTCATTATTGATAAAACCAAGAAAAGTTTCTTGAGCACCATATCAGCATATATTCTGGATTTTGGAGGTAATGAGACACTGAGGAGGGTTGGAGTAATGGTGCTGAACATTTCACACTTTGCAATCAGGAATAAAATACTTAAAAAAACAGAAAACAATTATTTTAAATGGTAATAATATGTAAGAATATTACTGTATATAATACAATACAATATAATATAAATGTAACTAAAATTAAATGAAATTAAATATAATGAACTATTAAAAAATAAAAACCCTCTGAGCAATACAATTGTTAGTATGGAATCATTCTCAACGCAACCGGAATGAAATGCTCAACCCATAATAATAATAATAATAAATAATAATAAGAATAAAATAAGTAAATTAAAACATGTCTTGCCCTCAGAATAAATAAGTAATTCATCACACTACAATTTTTCAGTGTTCATAGAGATCCATTGTTACATTTTATAATCTTTTGGGTTTTTCCAAATCGAAATTTGGGCATGGTGTGAATAGGCCTCACTGATGTTCGGCCCAAACATGAAAAAGTCTTTAGTCATGCCACACATTCCTGAGCCTGTGGCGCAAACCCTCGTCATCTGCTCAACAACAATGTGTCATTCTGAGGAACCCAGACAGAGAGAGAAGCAGAGAGAGGGAGCTGTTCTCTCTCAATGGAGATGAATGAGACGGGAAACACAATCCCCTGGTGCCGGGTGCCCTTTGCCCCCCAGTGAGTGGAGAAGTAACAGGGGGGCCAGCTGTCTCCTACAATGGACGAGCTCAAAGAACTTCATTCAGACCTGCCTCACCGAGACTGCATCGTTGCATGTGTGTAACTGACAATGCGGGCACACAGAGAGGCCACACTTCTGCTCCGATGTCCCAGAGGAAGTATAAGACGTGGACGTTCAATCTGGTGACAACTCATACTCAAGCATCACATTCAGGAGTCGCAGCTGCTAGTGAACATTTATGAACTCTGAGGGGGGTCGCACTGCCTTTTCTGGCTTTCTCTCCATGCTGCGCTCTCGTTTCTTTCATCCTCCCTTTTAGATATGCTATTTCCTGTGTCTTCACTGTTATCCTGTCCAGTGATTACTTGTCGTTTACAGTGCGTGCCTTAAGGACAGAGCCCTGTAGTAATTACCCCCAGTCACCTGAGTACACATTTCCACACTCACCACAGGACCCCTGAAATCTTGTCATGAGGGAGTGAATCTGTGGCCTGACCAGTAGCAGCGGCTGTAGGTGTCTCTTAAACAACCCAGCTGTCTATGCTAATGTTTATTAACTTCACTGTGTGCTGCTGAATAGCTTTAAGACAAAAGAAAGTGAATCATGTCACATTATATTAGATCCAATGTATGCTACATACTCTAGGATAAGTTGTTTAAAACTGTTACTTCTAATAAAATGAATATTACTTCGACAGACATAGTTTAAAAGATTCTGTTATTGCAAATCAGTGGCCTAGAATCAACATGCATATAAAATCGATCTATCTATAAATAATGATTTTTATCTATTTAGTTAACTTAAGGTATTAAAATAACTAAAACTAGTAAAAAAAGACTAAGAAAAAAAAACTATGTAGATAAAAAATTATAAAAGTTGCACAAGCACACCAACAAAATTATCAAAAGTTTAACTAAAATTAAGTTAAAAATAATAGATAAATGATATATAAATTAAACATACATAACCAAAATTAATGAATTACATACCAATATTAACTATATTTAATAAAATTATAATCTTATATTATATGAATATATATATATACTATATATATATATATTAATATTCTATAATATATACACGCACCAATTAAATGTATGTGTGACTGTTATATATAGATATTAGTATATATATGTATAACATTTGTGTGTGATTTATGTATCTATAAATCACTTTATATTATATTATTATTGATCTAATTATTCATTATTTTTGAAGATTTATATGAAGTTCCAAACATATAAAAATAATTCCAACAATAAAGTTACATGAATTCAAAAATAAATATTGTCTTTATTACAATCACAAATAAATGCAAAATATTTATTTAGGAAACAGCTTGTTTTTTTGTATAATGCCATGGCTGTCGTATAACTGTGTCCCTTCTCACTGTCTTGTAACCCTTTCCTTACACTCCCCCGCGGCCTTTCAATTTCGGAACGAGGGCCCCCAGGGCGTTGACTATGTTGTGGTGTGGGACCTGGGCCCCCCCCCCCCCCCCCCCCCCCCCCCCCCCCCCAAAAAAAACCTCACTTGCCCTTGAACAAGATGAAAAAACCCCTGATTTAGAGCGTCAAAATGTCTAATCAAAGATAAACTACGTGTTTCTAGTTGGTTTGCTGTAATGACATCAACTGTGTCAAAGCATTGTGTAGGTTAATTATTAATTTGGATATCCTCACTGGTGCGGCCAGTGGCGTATCCACAGCTTTTGATGTCTGCTGTTTAGCAGTAGTCAGGATGCCACATTCTTCATTCTGGGATGGGACTGGGTGTTTTGTGTAAGGCGTCTCTCTGGGGACCGTCTCACTGATACAATAGGCAAGCAGTCAGCCCTGGCTTGTGTCCTGCCTGAAGCCCCTTGCATTTTATTGAGGCACACCAACACCAGCTTGCTGGCACACTCCTCCTCCGGGCTTTATTCTCTTCTCTCACCCCTCCTCGTCTCTTTCTTTCTTTCTTTTTTTCCACAATGAGGCCCTTCCTGTGTTTACCCAACACAGCACTTCTCAACTATGTCATTATATCTCAATATCATCACCCCTGCCCTCCAGAATCTCCTTCAAGCACAAACCACCATATGCAAAACTACCTTTTAAACAACAGTTTCATATCTAAATGATCGCAACCAGAAGGAATCAACTTTTGCTGATTTCACTCTTCACATAAAGGCACTCCAGAGCAATGAAATACATAACCTTAGAGAGTCTCTCACAAATTAAAACTGTTCGGTGTTTATTTTTCTCGACGCTAAATCCAGAACGAGGGTAATCTTCCGCAGTGGCATAATTCATGTGTTAGCCACGTTGAAGTATGCAGACAAAGAAGATTCAACACTGGGCCAAAACGTTGGCTGTGTTTTGTGACAAATGGCCAGAGACTGGAAAAGGAGACGCTCGGATAATGGTGTGTGTTTGTTGCTGCTTCGTTTCTTTCCATCTATCAGGCCGTATTTTGACCTAGATTTGTTCTAATGGAATTGCGCTACCTTCTGGAAATACATTATCAAATGTTTTCTATATGATACATAGCATCACAGAGTAGCTCATTTTACAGAATTTTTCAGAATTATTTATTTTTTGATGATGAAAAAACCCCATAAGAAATCATAAAATTCTATGGACATTTAATAAAATATAACTCTTAGTTATTTATGTAAATTGTATTTATTTATAAATTGTAAAGAATAAATATATAATGTTTTTGATATGGTAAAAATAAAAAATATATATTTATTTAATATTTTATTTAAAATAGACTTATTTTTAAAACAAACAAAAAATATGTATTATTAAAAATCAGACACCGTGATTCATTGTCCTGACCAGTCCTCACTGGTTTGTCCCAGTCTCAGGGTCTTCCACATTCAGACCCTCAGCAGACTGAACAAGCCTTTTGTTTGAGAGTAAGGGGATACTTTGAGGAAACAGCCCCCCACAAAGTCCCCCTTTCTGCTGGCTGTTTTCTCTGGTCAGAGGCTGTGTAATGACTAATAGAAAGGACTGACCCTTATTGTTCCAGTGTGGAGGAGGGTAAGTGTCTGACCAGAGTACGTGAGTTTACGCCATTCCAAATCCACTCCAGGTTTTTCAATTTTGCAAGTTTTCAGTACTTTTTAAAAACATGTTTGTTTAGGCATATTTACATTCATGTTTTTGCCATTTATTTTTATTTTTTTATCTAAAGTGACTTACATTCAAAGTACATTTTCTTTATGCATTCCCTGGGAATCAAACGTATTAGTAAGGTGTTGTTCAAAATGGAGTGCACACTTGGAGAGAAGAGAGATCTCTCCATTACTGTTTGGATTCTCTCCATTATTGTTCTTCTGTAACAGCAGCATCCAAAATATGAGTTCAGCATTTTGTGTACACTGTAAAAAAAAATCTGTGACATTTACGGTAAAATACCGGCAGCTGTGGTTGCCAGAATTTCACAGCAAAAAATATGGTAGCAACATTTTAGGTTTTACAGACTTAACTTAAATTCACAATAAAATACCGTATTTCATTAACTGATGTAATGTTAATAAACCAACATATTGAAGTACTAATATCTGTTTTGAACCATTGTAATGCACTGATAACCACCAAAAACTGGTGGTTATGAGAAAGTCACATGATGAACCAAAGCTCATCACAAACAGCTTTTCTACGAGCTGAGGAGGGCAATACAATACTATAGAAGGTGCACAGTGTCATTCACACAAACACTAAACCCCATCATGGTGACACACATGATACTGAAATAATGCAATAAACATTCATTTCCAACATTCTGTATGTAAGATAAACCATAGTGGACACAACTGATAAGAAAAAAATAAGAAGAAACGTTATTTCAACAAAAAAAAAAACATCAAATATGAAGGTCATGCAGGGAATTCTGGAAAGTGTCAATTTACGTTTTTCACTGTTAAAATTATACAATGACGTCTTGTCACTTCCAAACACGTATTTTTTCCAGTTTTTACTGTAAAAAGTACATTAATGTAATTAAGGATCACGAATATCGTATGGAAACTTCTGTTAACCAGCTTAAGTCTAGTCTTATACATTCCATCACGCTCCCTAAGGTCGCAAATTTCTGGACTTTTGGTAGTACCTAGGAAAGCAAAGTCCACTGAACGAGGTAGAGCTTTTTCGCATTTGGCTCCCAAACTCGGGAATAGCCTTCCTGATACCGTTCGGGGTTCCGACACACTCTCTCTGTTTTAAATCTAGATTAAAGACACATCAAATAATGCATCTCATAATCTTTTAATGCAGTCATAATCTTTTACTGCAGTTATATATAATCAATGCACATTATTATTCTTTAGTTTGGGTTAAACAAATAATTTTTTCTTGGTTGGAACAGCAGCTACGCTAGTTATGTTTGTATTTGTTTCTCTGTTTTTGCCACAGGATTTACACAAGCTTCAGTCTGGAACCAGAACACCTGAGAAGAGATGATGCAAACCCCTCAGAGGACCTCAGATGACGGGGGGACACCCAAAAAACAAACAACCCTGGAAACCAACCATACAGAAACTCCCAATTTGCTATAAGTTGATTGGCGATCATTAAGTAATTGCTGTATATAGTTACTCGTATTTTTATTACGTCTTAAATTATTTTCGTATGTGGTGTCGGAGTCTGAGGAGAACTGGCCCCTCGACTGAGCTGGTTTCTCCCAAGGTTTTTTTCCTCCATTCTGTCACCGATAGAGTTTTAGTTCCTTGCCGCTGTCGCCTCTGGCTTCCTTAGTTGGGGACACTTCATTTCCGGCGATATCGTTGACATGATTGTAAAGATACTATTTAAACTGAACTGAGATGGATGTTGACATCACTGAATTCAATGAATTCAACTGCCTTTAACTGAAAAATGAGTGATTACTATTATCATTTTGCATTACTAACAAACTATTTTCCTAATTAATGCTGTACAGTGCTTTGACACAATCTGTATTGTTAAAAAGCGCTATATAAATAAAGGTAAAAAAACAGGTTTTTACTGTAGCATTTTTAAAGTCTTTCACTGTTAAAATCACAATCATTTTTGACCGTGTATGTTGCTACACCAGCTTAAAAAGATTTAAAAAATAAAGTTCTGTATTCACTCTCAGTCACTCAAACATCTATGACTTTCGTCTAATGTGGAACAGTAAAAGAAGAATATCTGAAGATGTGGGTGCCTAAGCTCATGACTTTCATTGTAGGACAAAACTGAGAACATTAAAATAAAAAATCTTCTTTGTGTTCACAGAAGATAGAAGTCATATAGGTTTGAAGCAACATAAGGATGTAATTATGAAAGAAATGCCAAGTTGCATGAAATGATGGGTCGTTAACCCAAATTGATGATATTCACAGCATTAAACTACTTGGCACAAGCTGATGAGCTTACTGCTTTACATTTAAATGGCCGGTTAGAATTCACTAGAGCATTTCACAGTGCGCTTTGAGAGTTCCTCTGAAACCCTCCACCTTCCCCAGCTCCACATGTATAGCTCTGTTACGGGTTATTGTGTATGCTACTTGTGCAGCAGCAGTATGTCTTAAATACTCACAGCACCGTTTCATCGTATGTATTGGCAGTAGCAAATTCCTGTACTTGCAGCAGCAGCAGTAATAATATAAAACAACAGCAATACCTAAAATCAACAGCAATTTAGCAGCGTAGCAGATCTATTCCTCCAAGACCAAATACATTAACATTGTCATATCCATTACCATGCTAAAATCTTCAGAGAGTCATGATAGAACTTTAATTTGTGTGAAATATCACTTTAAGCAAAGAGATTTCTATTTGCTAAATTATATCAAATAAAAATTCATGGTGACACAGTTGTACTTGGCCTCAAATATTTGAGAAAGACATGCTTTTAGGATATAGTTTCAGCAATTTAGTGTTTCAAATGCTACACCTCCTTTTGCACTATAGGTTGACTGTCGGTTGTTCATGCATGAGAATGTGTGAATCTGCCCTTATGATTTAATGAGTGAATCTGGATGAACAACATATTCATTCAAACAAAATAGTGAAAAGCCGAAAAGGTGGACATGTCCATGCCAAACTGTTTCTAAACCAGAAGTGAAGGATTCAGAGAAGGAATATGTGTTCAGTAAAACTCTTCATAAATTTCTCACAGGATACAATATAAAAGGTTTGACCTTTTGAGCTACAGTTAGGAGAGTTACTCTGTGTCAAAACATTTTCCTATCTTTGTTCTTCCTCCTGCATAAAATACATCCACTATGGTTCTTAATGGTAATCGAGGACACACTACACATTTCTCTGTTACCTGTCTTGGCAAATTGCTCCTACTGATTTCAGCTCTCACAATCAATAAATCCAATCAATAGTCCCTCACCGACTGTTACTATGACTATCGCAATTACTACTCAGTCTCAGGATTTCCTGTACTCCTGTTGGCACGCAGCAAAACACTCAACCAAGTGATTTTTATTCAAGAATCATTCTTCTTGCACTCAAATTATTTTAAAACTGTATGAGTTGGACCTGCACATCCTTCTGCCGAACAAAAGCACCCAAATAAAAGAGATGAACACCAGCCCTGCGAGGCTGTCATAGACTATGACTCAACAAACAAGCTGTTTTTTCAAATGAAAACAGATCGCTTCCACTCCCCTTCCTCTAACATACAATGACAGGAAACGATTAACAAGAAGTGCCTTGGAGAGCAGTGTAGGGTGTTGGGTCGCTGTCTTGTTTAACAACACAGTGCAGCGAACCCATCCTTTTCTAGTTCAGTCATATGATAAGCACATACTGTGCACTGGGGCACTGCAGAAACCCATATCAATCTTAGTTAATCTAGAGTTTAGCGTTTTAAATGACCGTAAAGCAGCATATGCTGACATTGGGTTAGGAACTTAAAGCTGGATCCAAAATGGGGATAGAAAGCTGCTGTCGCTGGATCACAGTATAAATGGCCTGAATCCAAATGAAAGCCTGTCCAAAAAACTTTAATCAATGAGATTATGATGCTTTGCTGTTATGGGGCTTGTTTGATTAGAATGGAAAGAAAGAATAGAAAGATCATGTTTTGCTCTCACTTTCTGTGTGTGCGTGTGTATATAATTTTATACAAACAAAGATAAATGCCACTGACTTTCATGCCACTCTTCAACTAAACTGAGTTATTTGTCAGTGATCTGTGACCGTTTATTGTACCTTATTAAAATACAACTGAATGCTATTTCAACACACCAAAAAGTCGTTGCAATGTGACCTTAAAGTAGGATAGACACGTGTAGTTAGTTGCCATTTAGCTAATGCTCTTCATTCAAACTGACAGCACACTAATTACAGGAACAGCCCCGCTAGAGTAACCTGGGGTTAAGCACGTCGGTCAAGGGCACACTTGTAACATGGCTGGATTATGATCTAGAAACTCTCCAGGGTCCATTACTGGCTCATGCTTTACTGGGATTGAACCTGTAACCCCTGTGTTAGTGACCCACATCCGGGTGATAATGCTGTTTCCTGAAGGTCGGTGCAAGTTTGTCTTCTAAACTTTCCCTAGTGTTGAAGACTCACACGGAAGAGAAGAAATTGTTTGAATAAAGTCATTATTTTTGTTTTCTTTTTGCACAAAAAATATTCTCGTAGCTTCATAAAATTAAGGTTGGACCACTGATTTCACATGGACTATTTTAAAGGGTTAGGTTAGAGGCACGTTTTAATAAGGATGTATGCGCTTTATTTGACTACTTTTGGACTGTTGAACAAAAACACCCGCCCATGCCATTATAAATCTTGGAAAAGCAAGGAACATTTTTTATATAAATCCAATTCGATTCGTCTGAAAGAAGAAAGTCATATACATCTAGGATGCATTGAGTGCGAGTAAAACATGGACTAATTTTCATTTTGGGGTGAACTAACCCTTTAATGATGTCCTTACTACCTTTCTAGGTCTTGAACGTGGTAGTTGCATTGATGTCTTTGCAGGGTCAGAAAGCTTTCAATTTCACAAAATATCTTAATTTGTGTTCCGAAATGCATCAATGGCTTCTGGGCTTTTTGACCTGAATTTCCAGTTTGTAAAACAGCAAAAGTTTGTCTGGTACACGGAACTGGAATTCAGGGATCGCATTGATAACCGGTAAAAACATTAAGGGGGTCATATGATGCGCTTTAAATTTTTCCTTTCTCTTTGGAGTGTTCAAGCTCTTGGTGCATAAAGAAGATCTGTGAAGTTGCAAAGACTAAAAGTCTCAAATCCAAAGAGATATTCTATAAGTTAAAGTCAGCCACATCTACCTAAAACGGCTCGTTCTAACATTCCCCCACATATCTACCTCACTATGTAAAAATATTAGCATAATTCTGCCCAAATGTTCATGCAAAGAAAGAAAACGTAACTTTTATTCTCGCTGTAGTACAGTTGCTGCTGCCGCCATGTCCTGAAGACGCTGTGTTCTTCGCTGTTTTTAGGGGTTGTTTGAAAGCGAACTACTTTTGTTGTCTTCCAAAGAGAATGATATCTGCTTCTCAGCCATATAAATCTGATCTGTGGCTGGTCGCTGAGCTGAGGGAATCATACTTTCTTCCCGTGGCAAAGATGTTCCAGTCCCGCTCGCCACTCTATCCCGTACTCAGCGCAAGCCAAGGCCGAGGCTTGCGGCCTCAACGCTTGCCGCTGTGTTTTTCGTTGTGAAAGCGAAACTACTTTTTTTGGTCTTCCAAAAGAGGACACGACTATAAATCAGTGGTTAAGTTGTGTTTACAACACTGGTCCAGAACAGTTTAACCCAAATATCCAAATGTGTGCAGCACATTTTATGGAGCACTGTTTACTACTGATCTGGTGAGTAAGCGTTAGCCTACAATGCCGGCAGTTCTGAACACGTAAAAGTTGTTCAAAAAAAAAAAAACCTTTTCATTTAAACGATTTGCCACTGATGATTCAAACGCGAGTTTTGGGCAGTAGAGTAGCACTTGTTGTTTGTCATTTCTCTCATCACAAATGCAGACAGGGTTTTATGTTTACACGGCGCGATGCAATGCAACGCAACGTGTAAAAAGACAGTATAAGTCATTATAATCAGTAATTATGTCCCCACTGGATGCAACAAATGCCTCGTTTGTAATGGGTTTTAATGTTTGTCTCGTCGCTCCGGCCGGGACACGGCATGAACAGTATGGTGAGGGGCGTAACATTTCCGTCTCACGCTTGAGGTATTCGGCTAATTACAATGCACTGGATAGCTGGCCAATCACAGTACACCTCGCTTTTTCAGACCGATGAACTTTGTAAAAATCGACGCGTTTCAAAAAGGCGGGGCATAGAGGAGAAACAATAATGTACAGTATGTGGAAAATAATGTGTTTTTTTTACTTTAAACCGCATAAACACATTTCATTACACCAAATACACAAAATAATGTTCTTTTTAGCAGCATCATATGACCCCTTTAAATATAAACACTGTACATGTTAAGATTCAAGATTTAAAAAATTCAAAATTCAAGAGATTTAAGAAAGATAAAAAAAACATAAGATCATACGGCCAATGTACGATGCAGGATATTGGTGCAATAAATCAGCGAATTTGTGAAAATGGTTCATTTACATGAACTGTCGGAGTAAACATATTCATTAAAAGAAATCAGACAGACTTTACAATGTAACCTATGACAGAGATTGTTGTCAAGACTCTTTTCAAGACCATTTAGAGGAGATAAATAGTAACTTCTGCCTGACAGGCACATGGATAACAGAAAGGGACTATTTAGAACTAGACAGAATTTTAGAAATAAGTAAAAGTTATTTTATTTAGCTCAAAATAACACCCAGTTTTGCACTGAATATCAGCACTTTAACAAAAATTAGAGCACATCCTTTAACAATTGTACTACCAATGTTGTGTTCACCTTGGATACTCATTTTAATGACTCTGAAGTGTCTCGCTATTGATAGTCATTTTGTCTTTCTGAATAGGTTTGTTTGCTTGAGCCCTGAATAGGCTTTAATGTATTGTGCTCTACTGTAGCATCATTGCAAATAAACAATAGCAACAGCACCCTGGAGGCTCTTATCACACCTGAACAACCTTTTTTGAAGCCACGATGATTTACTGTTTTACTCAAAGTGAAAATTAGAAGTGCAGATTATCCCCAGTTCGCCCGCATGCTTAAAAATATAAACTCCAATGCTAGTGTCACAATATGAAGTTGCGTAAACACAGATCTGCCTCCTGTACAGCTTTTTATGTATTCAAGTCAACATCTCATGACCTTCAGTTCATGTCCTCCAGACAAAGGCAGGGTTTATATCAGTCTTTCTCGGCTGATCTTTGTGTTGTTTTCCTGTTTTAGTCCTATGAGTATTTAAGTGGACCAAACAAATGGAGGAGTACACATCCATTTCTTAGATAACAAGAGAGAGTCATTGTTTCTCATGACGTTAGCCTCTGATTTAGGTAGCTTCAGCGGTCTAAATCGAGGAGAGAAACAAACATCTCATTCTGCTCCTCAACCATAATTAGCCTTCATAATAGAGAGACGAGTCTATTAGTCACAGACATTCAGCAGGATTTTACATAATACAGCCTGCAGGAAGCACAAAACAACCACTACGACGGCATTATACAACAAATTAGTGTTTAAAATGATAGTTGTACTTGAGACTGAGGCATTAGACAATTCAATTGGATGTCCTCTGAAAAACAAGAAACAAAACAGAGAGTGGACACAGTGGCTATTATGTAAATGATGTTTGAGCATCTGTGAATGTGTCTGGCCTTTCCCTGTAGGAACTCATATATAACACTGCAGGAAGGCTACAAAAGAAAGAACTAAAGTGCTTGAAAGGAGCAGTAGAGGCCTGAGGTGTCGCCTGACTCCTTCGTGATGTCTCAAATGTGCAGCACGTGTGGGCGGAACGCTAACCCCCGGTCTAAGTGAATTACGAAAACAAAGAGACGCATGTCCGCTGCCGTGTTTGCTCCCTCTCTTCCTGGTGGACGTCTGTTTTGGTGTTTTAATTGAATTTGCTTCTTGCTTGCGTCCAGTGTGACGGAAAAGAAAAAGACGAAATGATGATCTAATGTTCTTGGTTGCGTGCTACGTGCCATACGCTGTAAATCAACCAGACGTTCAGGTGCCAGCCTGCACACCCACAAAATGCACATACAATTTCTTTCGTTATGTATGTGACTGTAGATGGAGAACTTAAAAAAACTAGGAGGAGGAGGATGTGAAACTGTTGCAAAAATACCAGCTGGCTTTTTACAATATGAATGAAAATGTCACCAAAATAGGGCAACAGACCTGTTCGAAATCTGTAGTAATGAAAAATCGAAAAGCATCATTGCGGGGAATTTGATTTGCAATCCTTTCCAATCATTGTATGTTTAGAATGAAAATGAGAAAAAGATGGTAAGAAAGAAAATGTCCAACAATTCCAATGTGATGTCAACTAGTGAAACTTTTCTACTAGTGTTTGTCCTGCTACCCATAAACATCGAGACAAAAGTGAGTTAAGAAGGAAATCAAGTGATTATTTCAATGAATTATTCCAATAAAAGTTATTTCAATAAATTATAAAATAATTTTGAAGTTAGTCCAATTATATTTAGTAATTATGTAGAGTTGCCAGTGTGGAAGGCAATATCAAAAATGTAAAAATGGGCAAAGAAATGTGTAATGGAGAGATTTTAATAATAATAATTTTTTTGAAAACTTTTTTTTTATGGATAAGTTCAAAATAACAAAATTTATTTGAAACAGAAATCTTCTGTAACATTATACATTTCTTTAGAGTCACTTTTGAAGAATGTAATATGTCATTGCTAAATAAGTTATTTCAAAAATAAAATAATTGTATGTATAAAATACAACAATGAAAAAAAAATCGTATTAACCCCAAACTGTGAAACAGTATTTAAAGGGGTTTTTTTCTGTAGTTTTTAAAATCCCCTTTTTCACAAAAATTTTATTATTGTGAAATGTACTGTTATAGAAAAAAATGTAATAATGCTGTGCCCACATATAGTGCCCACCCTTAGTTGTATCCATAAAAACTTGAAATCTTTCATGGGTCTGACATCAGACATCATCAACCTCAAATGTTGACAGTATGTGGGCAAATATTTAGATCAGTCCATGATCAAATTGTTGTTGTGTGTATGGATGGAAAGAGATTTCTGCTCTATGGAACCACATTTACGGCAAAGCCTACGTCATCTTGGCCACTCAGGAAGTGGGCCTGAATGACTTGCTCAGAGCCAAAGGGATGAAGAAGAAGGTACAAGATGTTTATTACTTCTACAATAGGTATTGCAGGCATGTTTAAAAGGCAGAAGCTCCCAGGTCTTTAAAGAATTAGTTCACCTAGAAATTAAAACACATTCCTGTTGCTTATCCATTTCTTTCCATGCAATGACAGTTCATAATTAACATGACTAACTCTTGCATGCATTTTTATCAGTGACTAATAATTTATATTTCGCAATGTTCTTCACACAAAGCTTTTATATGACTTCAGAAGATTTTACAATACTTTTGTGGTGCTTCTTTGTCATTTTAGCCACAATGAACTGTCATTTTATAGCAAAGACTCTTAAAAAATTCAGCAGCATACAGATATGGGGTGACCTGAGAATGATGACAGAAGTTTTATTTTTGAGTGAACTCCTCCAATAAAGTTCCTAAAAACCTCTATGGCGAAAACTGCCTCTTCATAATGAACACATACAATGTTTACACTACAGCAGGTGGATTCGAAAGTGCATGGTGCACGTCTTCATAACCATGTCTGAAGGCAACAGAAAAGAAACTTGAGGTTCAGTGATGACACAGCTCGTCTCTTCTCTCCCAGTCCAGTTGTTTCAAGTGTAAACAGGAAGTGTGTGGCACTTTGTGCAATAGGGGGAAGGGCAGACCAGAAAAACAGAGAAAGCCAGTGCGCAGTCTTTCACGGCTGGCTGAACAGCAAATGAAGTGTCCAACTAAAACGCAATAAAAAAATATGGTTTCACTTTTGTACAAGCAGTCAGTTGAGCTGTTAAGAAAACAGTATTTCACAAAGCGTATGTTTTTATGTCATTAGCATCCAACAGTGGATGATATAAATATCTGTTTGATTTGAGGAGTTTAAGTGAATGTGAATCTCCCAGCTTTCAGAAGTGGGTTAACGCTACTGTTTTCTTGATGCAAGACAGCTTTGGGGAGTGACAGATAGAGAGAGGAGGAAGGCCTGACAAAAGATAACATGAGCGAGGAGAGGAGAGGGGGTGCAGGGAAGAAAATGGCAGAAAGAGAGAGAAAAGTAAGTGGTATGCAGGGAGTGCAACTTGAGCAGAGATGGGGGTGGGTGGGAGTTTGGTAGCAGATGAGGAGAAGGAGCATCTTTTGTAGGGGGAAAAAGCGCTGACTGACAACAGGCTACTGCCTACGTCTCACTGACTCGTTTGTTTATGTGTTTATTGATCGTAAACCTCGTTACACTCCAGATGAGTGTGAGTGCAACACTTATTCCACTATTATCATGAAACTGTGGTCAAGGAATTCCCTAAATTAAGTGTATTAGTGCTGACATCACTATTATTAGTACTCATACTTTGAGTAAACGGCCTGAACAAACTCTGATATGACATTTCGGAAACAAATACAGGTCCACTGTCAATAGCGTAGAGATTTATGAAGCACTGGTCACAAAGAAGTCAATTTCAATTTCTGTTGGTCTACGAGGTAAATTTGTGTGACCAACTTGAACATGAGTGAAATCTGCGTGGGGAAATATTTAGCCCATACACACAACTCCAGATCCTGTGGATTTCTTTTGGAATGACTGGCAGTGCATTGGTAAATGTGACACCACCTTTAAAGTCACAGTGAAACGGTAGTAGCATCAGATCATTTCTTTCGTATTGTGACCTACAATTCTTTTGCAGTGTAACAGATTATCGAAAATGAAAAAAAATGTTGGGAAGGAACTTCTATCAACTCTATAAATTGGTTGTTGATTGGGTTTTGAGATGTGGGCGTTGCACTCAACAACGAGGGCAGAAGAATGCATGCATGCAGGGGCGGGGTTTAAATGGATCAAATGATTGGGGAAGTCCTTCATACATCACCAGACAGAGGTCTGTCATTTCACTGGAAGATTTAGTTATTTTAATAAAAAATTCTGAGGTTAAAGAAATTTAAATAAATTAAACACATGAATGGATGAATGATTCAAAATAAGACCAATAACATGCATTTAAAAAATAGAGTGAATTTTCATTTCATGCCGTATGCAATTTCAGATACAGTCTACTGCTATGGACTGAGTGCTTTTGGGGACTGAAAACGCATATTTTTAAAAACGGGTTTCAAAGTGCAAGTTTTTGAAATCGTGCGTAGTACGTGTTAGGTATGTAAACATACGCAGTATGTGTCAATTTTAAAGGCAAGCGCAAACAAACATACACAACAATGGTGGAGTACATGGTTCTGTTGTTGCTGCTCAAGAGTTTGCTAACACTTCTTCAGCAAAGTGTGGATTTACTTCACCAATATTTATTACTTAACCAACAGCGGAGACGCATCATATACAACATATAATCTTCACTTCCCTACAGGTACTGTTTACTAACAAGGTGACAGCGCCAACTACTGGCCATGGCATACGTAATACAGCGTTTTTGGCCGTTTTCGCGGATTTGTGTAAACGCGAATCGTTTTGAAAATGTTGTTGTGTATACGTGAAACTTTTTAAAAACGCAAGGGAAAAACTTTTCCGTTTTTGACTACATCGTTGTCATGTAAATGTAGCCCGAGTCCATTTAATACGTATTTCAGAATCTCATCAGAAATAGCAGGTCATCCAGGAACTTGTTTTTGCCCACTATTTTATGAATACTGTCAACTCTGTTCACATACTTTCTCACACATACTATAGTCACCCTATACACCTTAATCTTCAAAGCAGAAGTAAGATTATGGGCGAGAATTCTGGTTCAATTAGCCACTATAGGGAAATAATGAGAAGAATAACCATGTGCAGTAAACGCTAAAACTGTTTCATAATTAAGATAATACATTGCAAATTGGTGTGTCTTACCATCTTATTTTAATTTCAAGCAGCAAAACAAGCTGTTTTGTACAGCTAAAAATAGCTGGACGCGAATGACAACGGAAGCCAAACCGATAAAATTTACAAATGGCCGTGCCCACTATTATGGGAAAAATAAGGTGGATAGTAGGAAAGTATATGATTTTGGACAAAGCCCAAGTATAATGCATAGTTTTCAAAGTCTTTCCAAGCACACTCCATTGAACATGAGCCTGTGCACACTACAAATACTTTGCAATACTCCACCTGTTCTCGACCTCAGACAAATTGCTGTTGTTTCCATCATCGTATTTTGTTGTTTTAATCAGAATTTTCCATCTTCTTCTGCTACTTCTTGAAAGCACGATCCAACTGTGAGTGCTGCCACCTAAAGGACACGTAAATTAGTGCAAATCGGTGAAGTCAAAATCAGGCATGTGCATACAACATACACAAAAATTGAGCCCCCTGTTGATGATTAAATGAATGCGCATTAAGCTAGCAGAAAATGGAAAACCCATGCATATTTTTGACTTTGGCTTATAACCTGGCACCTTTTGCGCTTTGCACATGAATGATACTTCAAATCGAGCAGCTTAGCAAGGATAGGTGTGCTGTTACTTTTCTGAACAAAAACATTCCTATAGACTCATATTCTCAGAGGAATCTGAGCCATAGGGACCAGAATATCAAATAATCACACACAAAAACCACCCTAGCAGTCATCTAACACCACCCTAGCAACCTCTCAAAACAACATCATGGTGGCAAGTTTGGTGGCACATTTCTCACATTTTCTTCAGAATCTCATATTACTACTGTGATTATGACATGCAAAGTACTGACAAGGGAACATAGAGAACAGCTCCTCTGGTTAGATTATCTCATATTAACTAGGCTAAGGTCTTTACAGACCACTAACAATGATGCATGTAACAATGATGAGAGGCAACAGTACACAAGTACATATCATCATACACGTCACGAAAAACACTTCGGGGGGTTTCAAAAGCTAAAACATCAAACTAAGTTGCATGTGTTTGTAGATATGTAAGCTAGTGAATCCAGCCATTAGCATGACATTAGCATGGGTCTTAATGTGACCTCTGCTACTGACCAATGATTTGATGTTCTCATGGGCTGATTGCGTACGAGGACTGTGAATAACAGGCGTTGACGCTGCAGCAATAGCACACACTCACAAACATTCACACAAAGAAGCAGACTCCTTTGTTTGGAGCCAAGGTGATGTCCCAGGTGCAAATGATAGTTGTGTGTGTGTGACTTCTGTTGTAATTGCTGCCTGTCGGGTTCTGCAGGATTATATTGAGGGTGTGATTGTGGCCGCAAGAATCCATTTTACAATATTCGAGACTTGCAGATTTCTATGGAGTTACCGGAATATCAATATGCAGGAAATGTGAATGTGTTACAAATATCGATCGGCACATAGAAGGTAGAAGTAATTCAAAGAGACGCTGAAAGATGTAGGGCAGTGACAAGAGGAGGAAGAAAAAACATGAATCTGTGAAACCAAGAGAGAATCCAAAAATAGGTTTCTGGGCAGAATCCAGAGCTCCTTTGCATGAATACTTAACAGTATTGTCAGGCAAAGAGAAAAATACAATGAACAAGTCTTTAACTAGTGAGGTCCGAACAATGTGCTAGTGAGAAGGACACATATGCTACACAGACTAACTCCTCAAAGCTTAAATGGTCATGAATAATTAGGGCATTCTCTTACAGAGCAGATGTCTTTTTTTGGACTGCACGTTGTCTGAAAGAAGCAGCAACCCATAGATTATACAACAACGCGGAAAGGAATTGAAGGGAGTGGACTGAAATACTGACCCCTCAACAATGAATGCTGACCATTACAACCACTGGGTTTGTGTGTGTGTCTCACACATATACACCCTTGAGGACTGCACACAGGATAGGGGGGCAAGTATCTTTCATCTCGGCATTCATTGTATCAGTGAGTCCATAAATAATTCACCAGCTCTCAAATATTGATATGGAAATCACCATCCACACAAGTGACGGCCCACATATAGACAGAGCGTGCTCCCATTCACTGTCTCTCTCATCTGGCATTGCTGCCTAGCATTTTATTCACGCAACTCGAACGTTGTCCATTTAACACATTTATGCTCGGCTTTACAGTCAAAGAGGATTATACAATCACTAAAATTATAATTTTAATCGTTCTCAATCTATTTTCAGTACACCTGAAAAGCACTTCATAACTCATCCGTCTCATTTTTCTCCACCAATCCCATCAGATCACAATGTTGGTTTAACAAAGCAACACAGCTGCAAACAGATGAGAAATGGTTTTAATACAACAGTTTGCTGTTGTGTAGTTGATTGTTGTAAGGTACAGTGTAGTTTACTGTAGTGTTGTGACAGTCCAATGGACACTAAATACAGCAAATGGAACAAGAGTACATCGATACATCACTTCACAGGAAGTAGAAAGGAAAATTTACCCACAAGTCATTGCACACCACCGCAGTAAATCAGTATTACTGAAGTGTAGTACTATGGTTAATGCAATTATAATGACCACTCTCTGAGTATTACTCATTTTGAATAAATACTTTTTTCTTGACTGTTTAAAAGTCTGTATTTTAAATTAATTAGAACATGCATTTGTCAGGTTGTCTTTGACAGTTACATCACTTCACTGCCATTCACAAATTGTCTCCTGTGGCTTCATGGGATATTAAGATGTCCATCTGATGCACTTACAGAAAACAGTAGGTCCTTTTTTCCTCTTTTTTATGACTCTCTGAACTGCAAGTTTCTTGTCAGTGAATCTGAAACAGACATTAGGTTACTGCGCCACGTATATTTTTACCTGTATACTGTATCTCACAATAATGTTTTGCATATTTTATTTTTTTATTGCTTTCAAAAAGCCTTATTGCAATAAAACTGATAAGTAGGTTGACTTTTTTTAGGTTGACTTGTAAGGTGTCGTGCTTATTGAGTATTTCTAGACACGCACATTTCGACTGTGGGAGACATTTACAGCAGAGACACATACAAACAAATAGTGGAGCGTTTGTGAAGGTTGACAAACATGTGTTTGTGCTGCAGTCGGGAGGTATCACATGGGCCAAGGCCTACACATTACTGATTCTCCACACCATTCATCCAAACTGTGTGAAGGTCATCTGAGGAAATCATGTGACACTCAATATATTGATTTGGCCATCCAGTATTCTTCAGAAGGAGACTGACTTGAATACTCTGACAATGTACGACTTAAGATCACTGACACCATAAACATATGTGGTCTAACTTTTGGCGATGCATGTCTGGTGATCAATTTTAGTATATATTTTTGGATGTTTCCCTGACTGATTTTCTCGCCTGAATTATTGGCTATGATAACGGTTGCATAAGAAGCACATGTGGAATGAAGCATCACGTAAGTCAGATTAGATCAAAATTCATTAATTTTGTATCAGACAAGAACAACCCTTCAAGGAAGTCTCTCTCTGTCTTTACGTCTCATCTTGTTCTACGAGAGGAAGTAACCGCCTGCTGTTTGTTTCCAAATTCTGTTGTGTGTGTGTGTGTTTATGAAAATCGAAACCTCAACGTTTCAGCCCACCCCTTTGACACGATGTTCAGAATTTAAACATTCTGCATTTCTTTCCTTGCTCAAATGAGTAATTGTGCAACATCGCAGGAAATAATAACTGTCAGGACAATGCATGGCCTACAAAACCAAACCGAAGTCTTCGTTATTTAGCTGTCTCAATTTTTACAGCCAGACCAGAGGTTAAGTGAGCTACCAGCTACATCCTGTTCCCAAAAGCTCCAGGAAACCCCAGCAGTACCAGCATGTCAACAAAGCTGCAGCTCATTTTGATGATAATGTCATCATTGTGCACATGGGGCTGAATGCTAATGAACCATTATCCACTTTGATAGCGCTGAGGTAGATGTCTTTATCATTAGTGGTTTCCATTGTCCTATTCCACTGTCCATGCTGTCTTTGTCTTTTACTTTAGGATCATAAACATAAAGACAATGTCATTGTCTAGTAAGTAAAAACCATTAAAGATGACTCAGTAAAAAGTGCAAGTAAAGAGATGTTTTCCTTTTTAACATATTAGTCAAATTCTTCTCTTTAAATCAAGAACCAGTGAAGATATAGTTTCTGTTGAATGTATAACAAGATGTACAAGAAACACATGATGATAGTCATGCATTGCAGTAGGTCAAAGTGTTCATATTTACTTCCTGTGATGCAAGAGTGGACACTCCAATGATAGAGCATGTGAGAACACAGTGTGGGCATTTACATTTATGACTAAAGCCACAAGCAGTGACAATATATGAACGGCCACTAAGGACGATAAATATAACTCTAAACTTTTAATAATCAGAATAGTAAGTCCATACCACATAATAACAACTATAACAATGACACAGAGGTTCAATATCGTTGGAGTCACTTTCAGAACGTTTTTTTCCAGCTTTTGTATGATGTAAACATCGACAGCCAATCAGAATCCACCTGAGCATTCATAGCTTATGGCCTGTCACAAATGTGAACACAAACACTTTTAGCATTAATTCTTCTTCTATAACTCTTTAAGGTCAACTACTCTCAGTTTGAAAAAAGTAAAACAGGTCAGTTAAACTGTCAACATGTTAGCTGCCTGATTGATAACACATTTTTAAAGTTGGCATGAGAAGAAAATTCACCGTTTATTTTCTATATGCATGTTATGGCTCTTATAGTGAACCTTTTCTGACCTTGTGATTTTTAATTAATATGTCAACTTCCAGTGAAATGACAGACTTCGCTCTGGTGATGTATGCTGAATCTTTAGTGTTGACACATTGGTTACTACAAGCTCGTATTCAGACTGACTTCATTGCTGAATATAATGGACACATCTTAAAATCCAACTACCAAATGATGGATAGAAGAACATTGTTCTTTCAATAAGCTGTATATCAAAATACAAAAGAAAATGTCTGCCACTACTTCCATTATATTGTGACTTTAATGTAACTCTGTCTCTGTATGGCAGTCTAACTCTATTATGGCAAGCTTAATGAGAAAAACCATCAGAGATGTTGACAAAATATATACTTATTTAATTTAATACTGAACTAAATTAATTAAATGAAGTGAATTTAATATTTCATAAACTTCCACTTGTTTTGAGAGAATATATAAAAAAAGTATTTACAAAAATCTACAAGCCATTTAAAAATATCTACATGTCATTGCATTAGGTTGAAAATATAAAA
Source organism: Sinocyclocheilus anophthalmus (assembly GCA_018155175.1). Lineage (NCBI taxonomy): Eukaryota > Metazoa > Chordata > Actinopteri > Cypriniformes > Cyprinidae > Sinocyclocheilus > Sinocyclocheilus anophthalmus. Next base: position 191,453 of record JADLZN010004086.1, read on the forward strand.
GCAGTCGGCATCAGCAAAGCAAATGCCTTTTCAGTTATTTTAACCAGCTGGTCCCATGTTCAAGTTTAGTAGATGTATGAAGTCATTTCCCCTTAAGTTCACACAGGTGTTCAGTATTTTTGCATGGAACGTATGTCATACATGGTTTGATATCTTGTTATGTAATGACTTTATTACATTTTTTTTTTGCCCTTCAGTGTGTCCTGTTACATTCTCCAGCCTCCTGTCACTCCGCAGTACTGGAAGTGAAACCCTGCTGGTGGCACCGGCCATCTCCCCCACAGTTTCCTAGCAAAGGATGACAACAGCAGCGTGGGTGAGTGGAATAACAGGATACAACTTGTGGGCAGTGCACAGGGTTGACTCAACATCCAGCGTGAGCTTTGGCTCACATTCAGCTGAGATTTGGGTAACTTGTGGCAGACACTTGCATGTTTTTGCAATCACACATACAGTCACACTGAGTAAAGGTGCAAGGTTTGAGGTTTTTTTCCTGGGGTGTTTTTCTCTTGTCGAGTCTGCGTGATATTTTGTCTGGTGAGGGGATTTGCTGTGTGTGGCATTGCAAAACAACACAGGGATTTCTTAATACATATGTGAGAGTGTGTGGGAGTGCATGAGTGTGTGCGCTTGTTTTTCATGAGGCTCAAGGTCTTTGATTATTTCTGATAACAACTGCTGTGACATCATCAAAGCAGATAGAACATGACATCATTATATCATATTAAATGACAGATATTTATCAGGACACCATAATAATGTAATCTTATATCAGACAAACAAACAAACATGCTGTCAATTAAACAAAATCCTCTTAAAGTTAATTTATATAACTTTGGATTCTTTCTTTGACAGAAAACAGGCTATATTGTGAAGCAAGGTGTCTGTTCTCAATAAAACACAACAATGGCCATCTACCGTTTCAGTGGCCTTGCTTCCAGAAGTATTTTTCCTATTCATTTTCTGAACAGACACTTAAATCATAGATTTAATATGAAAAATATATGCCTACCAAATCAAACCAAACCAACCAGCTCTGACATGAAATTTGAAATCCCATTTAGCAACATGAAAACTGAAAACATGACAATATGACTTATAGTATATGTGTAGCATTTAGTATTTTTTATATATATATATATACACATACAGTGGTGGCCAAAATGTTTGGAACACTAGTATTTTCACCAGCTAAATATGTCTCCAAGAAACCTACCTGCAAAGCTACAGTACTGTTAACAGTTTTAGGCACTTGTGTAAAAATGCTGTCAAACATAATGTCATAAATAGTTTTTGTAGGCATTAAAGGGTTAGTTCACCAAAAAATTTTAATTCTGTCATTAATTACGCACCCTCATGTTGTTCCAAAACTGTAAGACCTTCATTCCGCGTCTGAACACAAATATTAGATATTTTTGATGAAATCTGAGAGCTCTCTGACCCTCCATAGACAGCAATGTAATTACCACGATTAAGGTCCAGAAACATAGCAAGGACATCGGTACAATAATCTGTGTGGCATCAGGGGTTCAACCGTAATTTACGAAGCTACGAGAATAATTTTTATGCACAAAGAAAACAAAAATAAAGATTTTATTCAACAATTCGTCTCCTCCACGTCACGCTTCCGCCATTTTGGAGAGTACACTCTTAAAAATAAAGGTGCTTCAAAAGGTGCTTCAAAAGGTTCTTCAAGAAGAACCATTTTTGGTTCCACAAAACCATTCAGTCAAAGGTTCTTTAAAGAACCATCTCTTTCTTATCGTTTTATAATCTGAAGAACCTTCTTTCACCACAAAGAACCATTTGTGAAACAGAAAGGTTCTTCATATGTTAAAGGTTCTTTATGGAACCATTAGACAAAAAGGTTCTTCTATGGCATCGCTGTGAACCTTTTGAAGCACCTTTATTTTTACGAGTGTACCCCAGAACGTAAGAGGAAAAAATAGGGTGAACTAACCCTTTGACTTCTATTAATTAAACTAAATCAACATTTGGTGTGCAATAGCTAGCACTAGCGGTGTGGCAGATTTTCACTGGATTATTACAATTAATGTCAAAATGAATGTTTGGAAATGTAAACTGATATTTCCTATTGACACATTACAGCAAAAGATAGAAATAACCATTTTTTAAAACCATTTTTTAGCTGGTGAAATACTAGTGTTCTAATAATTTTGGCCACCACTGTAGGTGTATAATTTACTATTTTATTATTATTAGGAGTGTATGTATTTATTATGTATGGAAGGGTGTTGTATATACTGTAATATAATATATACATATATATATATATTATATAATAATATATATTAGTATATATAGATAGATATAATATATAGACACACACACACACACACACACACACACACACACATTTAATTATTTATTTAGGTAAGGATTCAAAAACCCCAGGGCCTTTAAAAACCCGCATGGTTGTCTTGAAAGTTTTATATGTCATCACTATGTCTTTCTATTCTTTCTCTTAAGAAAATTAAAGTGACTTTTACATTGGGAACCCTTCATTATAGATTATACACAAGTCTCTTCATAATAGAGCACAGTACTGGTGTGCTGCTCAAAACACCAGCTCAGGTTGAGTTACAGCAGGGGTTGGTTTGTTGGCAGCAGTGAAAGCGTCTCACAAGGTGTTGTGTGTCTGTTTGTGTGTTTTGGTCTGCATGCACGTCTGTGTACGAGAACTGATTGGCTCGCGGTCGTGTGCTCTTGCTCTGCTAACTCTGTTTGTGCCGTGGATTTATTTATACCAGAAGAACTAGACCTTTGATGTGGCCATAACAGATTTGTTTGCAGACCGTTTTGACTCTGTGTGTGTGTTGCACTGCTACCCCTCTGTCGTCTCATCCTGACATCTATGAGTCAATTAGCTGTCTAAAGAGAAAACATCCCCCCGCTCCACCTGCACACGCACACACACACACACACACACACATCGAGGGCAAGCAGCACAGTCGGCGCCCCTGAGAGTCTCTGTGTGTGAACGCAGGCTGGTGTGCTCTGGTGGGGGAGGGGTGTATATTAGTGGGGGAGGGTAATGGGGTTGGGTGTCAAGAATGTGGCTCTTGGCTTGTTCTTTTGTATGTTGTGTGTTTTAGTGAAACAGTAAAGGGATCTTACATTCTTACAACTTGTGCATGAGTAAGTGCAAGTAATAAGGTGCCAGATGCCATTTAAGCCTAAATATATTTCATTCAATTTTTATTAGTTTTTTTACATTTTTATTTTACTTAATTTTTAATGTTATTATTTTACATTTTATTTTATTTTCAAATAGTATGCACAATTTTATTTTTTCAGATTTAATTTCAATTTAATAAAATTTTTATTGAATTGCATTACTTTTTAATTTTATTTTCCACAAATCCTCAATATGCAGTTTCAGCCTTGAAAAGAGCACCTTGCAACTTCTGAATACTTATTAGCCCTGTTTGGTCATTTTGTGTGTCTCAGTCGATTGGATTGCTGTCCAGTTGGTTATGGGTATTTTATTTATACATGGGATTATACACTCTTTTGAGCCATTTGACCCTAAAAGTTTTGTTTTTTTATTTTATTTTAAAATTTTAAATTACATTTGTTATTTTATTTTGCATTTTACATTTGATTTTACTTGACTTTTTTAATTTAATTTAATAATATTATTATCCAACTTGTGAACACTTCAAAAAGCCTGTTTAGTGATTTTGTATCTTGATCAATCGGCTTGTTGTCCAGTTAGTTATGAGTATTCCATATGTACTTACATAAATGTGATTCAACATACATTTTTCTACTATTCGCTATATGCAAATATAATGGTGTTCACTTTTGGGATACTTAAAATGAATGCCGGTATGACATTTTCTGTTGAACACTCTCTTAGCCTCAATTAGTGTTTTATTTTTGTGGTTTCTCCATCCATGTGTCTCATTCATGATTACTCACTGTAATTGTGAGGCACTTTAACATCCTTACGTTGACATATTTCCATTTAAGAGGAGTACATTTTACATATGTGGCCTGACCAACCAGATGACTGAGTCACAAGTGTAAATGCATCAGGTTGTCTCTCAAACCACCTCCTGAGGCATCTAGGTTTGCATTTACACTGGATCTTATCCCAATCTGATAGTTAGACCAAGTGTAAACACCCTCTCAGATCCTCAGGATTCTAAACTGAGTGCTCATTTCCCAAGCACACATACAAGCAAACGTCTGCACACACACACATCTGAAAACACACGTGTGTATCTTTCTTTCGCAGCTCAGCGTGTGCTTTCCAGCTCGTCTCTGATGCGTCCCACGTTCTTCGTACCGTCTCCGATGCTCTCTGCATCCTTAGGCTCTGCTATGGAAATATGCCTCAGTCTCCCCGCTAATTATTAAAGAAGCACCACCTCATTAACTGGGCTAGGGGATAATAAAAGATTCATGCAGCATTCTTAGCGTCGCTGCACGCTCAGCTCTTCTCTCGCTCTTTCCCACTTCGTCTCGTCTCCCGAGGATTCTCACGCAAGATACTTATCTGTTATCCATACAGGTCCCTCTCACTCTCTCAGTTTATTCAGGCTGCCAGCCATCTTGTGTCATGGCTGTGTGCCCAGTGCCAAGATTGGTGGAAAGGTTGTGAATTAAAATGATTCACTATTGTGAAAAGTGAAAGTGAAAATGCATTCAAATATCTTAAACGTCAAACAATTATAATGTGAGATTGAAATCACAGGCACAGAGAAATAACATCTATTTAATCGTTAATAACTTGTTTCAAATAAAGTCGCATTTTTATGGTATTAAGTAGGGTTTCCCAGTAGAGTGGTGGTTTCAATGTTTTCAAACTTGCGATAACACAATGGGTAGATATGGCTGTTTTCAAATGTCAACAAACAATGGCTGAAGTAAAATCTCACCATTGTGCTCCATTACATCCCATAGGCAAATACCCTCTTTTACAGCTCAAAACCCCCGTAATGAAATTCCTGTGGAAAATACCCACAGTTTAATAATCCCTGAATGACACAAACAATTGGAGATTTACAAACATTTAAAGATCACATCCAGCACTCGCTGATAAGATAATTTCTTGTGTCATTTTTTGAATAAACATGACACTTGCAGAGAGATCGTAGTGTTACTGAATGCGTATGGGAGTTTCCATGGCAAGGAATCACTGCCTAGTTCCTCCTATCGCAAAAAAGTCACTAATTTACTTTCTATTTCTTGTAATTGTGGTTCTCTTTTATGTCACACTGCGAGCATAGCTTCAGTTAGGAATTGTTAATATGACATACTTCAAATGCATTCCCAAGCAGTATTTAATACTTATTTAACATAATTTTATTTTATTAATAAAATGTAAACAAATTATTTATCATTTTATTTGATTTGATATTCGAGTCGATATTTATAATTTTGCATACAATAAATTGTATTAAAATACTTCTACTAAGAAAGGTTGTTTAATATGCAGTTATTTTAATTGGAGCGCATTTATGGCTTGCTGCACAGCTTTTGGATATTTTGTAATAATCACAAACCTATAGTGACAGCGCAGAGGCATTTCATTGATCTCCTGTACTGACTTCTGCCATGTATCCACGGATCGAGAACTGATGGATTGCCCTTGTCTCCATAAACCATTAATGATCAAGACTTTCAGTACCAAAGCATGGACAAGAGTGGAGTAACCAGTGATTTACTAACAGTGGAAAGGGAATCTCAGCACCATTTAAAGGTTCACTGAGGTGTATTTCTGAACAGGTACAGTAAATTTCAACACAATTCTCTAATGAATATAATATTTTAGTGCTTTTATCTGCAGTAAGATGTCATTGACCTCGGTAAATCCAGTGATGATGATTCTAGTTTAATTTGCAGGGCTGCTTCAACAGGATGTGGCACTCTCTAAAAAGGGGTTTAGAGAAGTCAAACTCTGCTCTCGTCCCTGAAACAAGACCCTCTCGTGCAAAAGCGAAAGACTCTTCCTCGGTGGCCGTGTATCCACCCACTGTCCTCTCCCATGGCCCTGACTCACCATGTCCAGCAGCCTCCACTTCCCAGAGATGGGGCATTCTGTTCACCAAGAGGAAGCACTGCATGTATTTATAGACATTTCTCGTATGAAGTCTGAACAATAACAAACCCCCACCCCCTCAGCCACTTCAACACCACAACACAAAATAAGGGGTGGGGGGTTGAGTGCAGATAGAATCAAACTTTAGTTTCGTTGTTTGATGATGACAGGAAAATAAAACTGAGAGCACTGCACTAGTTACAGTTTTACAAGGTGGTTTTGACAGCTAACATAGAATTGGGTGATTTCAGTGTAACAGTAATCAGGGGAAAAAATTGGGTTACAATTCTCAGCTCAGTTTATCTCGGATCAAAAAACTCAATTACATATATCAACCACTGCTTACACTCTTAAAAATAAAGGTTCCAAAAGGGTGTTTTTGCAGTGATGCCACAGAAGAACCATTTTTTGGTTCCCCAAAGAAGCTTTCAGTAAAAGTTTTTGAAGAACATTTTAGAAATCTAAAGAACCTTTTCTGCATTTGAAAGGTTCCATGGATGTTTAAGATTCTTTATAGAACCATTGATGCCAATAAAGAACCTTTATTTTTAAGAGTGTGGTCTCTGAAGAACATTAAGAATTAATATTCGCTTTCAAACACTTTTTAAGAATATGATGTACTCTGTTGTCTTGTGACTTTTAAAAGCATTGTAAGCACAAATTATTATTATATTCTATTTTTATTATTATTTAAGAACTGTTGTATACACTGTAAAATAATTTGTTTCAACTTTAAAAAAAGTGTTCGTGCTGCCTTAAAATTTTGAGTTTAGTCAGTTTGGAATGTGTGACAACTAGAATATTTGAGTTGACTAAACTTAAAATTTTAAGGTTGCACAAACAATTACTATTTTAAGCTGAAACAACTGTTTTTTTTTTTGTACAGTATAACATACAACCAACCTAGCATGAAAATAAAGTTTTAAACATTAAATATCTGTATCCTCCCAGGTTCCATCCATCACACCTCAGAGATCTTGACCTAATCAACAGTATATCATTTCTAAGATATTGTTTTTGGGATAATATTTTGAATTGATATTCAATTCATAGTTTAAAATATTTAAATGTTGTTTTATTTATTTATTTATTAACTATAAATGTATGTTTTACTAACTCATTTAAAAGCCCAAAATATTTTATCTTATTTATCTCACTCACACAAATGAAGAAGATTAGGTACCAAAAACTTTTTTCACATTTATTTTTTATTCATTCGTGTAATTGTCTATTTAATTTTTGTTAATGTTATTGTAGCCTATGTATATACACACACACAGCAAACACCATTTTCTAAAGCTTAGGAAAAAATACATTGTTTAATAGTTTTGAGAACCATCTGGCTGTTATACATTCAAGGCTGTGGGCACTCACAATGCCTTCTGTCAAAACCTGCTCCACTGTACATACAGTGAGAGTCATAAACACTGAGTCACACACTTTTAGAACAACAACACAAGCAGGACGTGGATTCTTACAGGTCCCACAGCTGCACCAGTCAGCTGCTCCGTGAGGGTGCAAGATCATGCAAAAATGGTGCACAGATCACAACTGAAACAGATTGTTTTGCGTGAACAAAACTGGGTCTGCAGGTGCTGAAACCACCAGAACTGAAGTTCATGAATACACCAAAGTCTGCATGTTGCCAAAAGTCAAGTAGGCTAACCAACATCACTGTTTAAGCAGTCAGCAAAATAGCAGATGGTGCTGCCATCCTGATCTTCTGAGAACATCTTTTCCTTAATTATCTGCGAATGCTCCAACAGGCAGCTTGGTGATTATGGGCCAGCCGCTAAGCTTTATAAGGTAACGCCTATGTTGGTTCTAGAGCGCTGAGATGAACACCTTCAATGGCCCGTGTCTTGAGTGGGTGGTAACGCTCTTTATTTTATTAAGTGTGTGTTAAGTCTTGGTGCTTCAGGAGAAGTTGATCTGTAGAATAAGACAAAGCATTACGGATATGCAGGGTTTTGGGGGAAGGGTTGGATAAGTGGGGGGTGGTGAGAAGATTCTCTGAAGCCCAGCAGGTGTGTTTCTGTTTTGGTGAAACAGTAGAAGGTCCCGCTCCTGCTGTCATACATGCAGTCTTGGGAAAATCTGAACTATGCCCTATTATTGTGGCGTTGCAAGTTACAGGACCAGCCACAAAATAAAATGCTGGTTTTGTTATATTACAGCCATTACAGTATGATGCGTCTTGTGCAAGACCATATAAAATTAACCCAAGTCGTCACATATATAACATTCAGACTGATTTACACTGTTTTTAACATTCCATGGAAGTCAACAACAAATTGCACAGCTAAATCATACTCGAACTGTTGCAACTCATAATTACATCATATATTTACTGGGAGTTTGCACTTCTAAGGCAGCCAACACCCAAAACCTGACCTGATATGACCCTGGTGACACATATTACTTCCAATTCGTGATGAAAACGAGTTCCTAGTCCTTACTAAAAAATCAATTGTGACACACACGTTGAACCCCCTGCTCACTCTTTAGAGATAGAGAGAGAGAGAGAAGAAGAGCGGAGAGGAGAGAGAGAGAGAGAAAGAGAGAGAGAAGAGGAGAGAGGGTCGAGCTTTTGGTCTAAATACACAGGTAGAATAGTGAGGGGTGGTTCTGTAACTGGGTTGGAGGGGGTTGGGGAGGCTGGGACAGAGTCTGATCTCGTCATATAAACTCAAGGCAAAAAGGGTCTAGGGTGACAAAACACTGCTTACATATTGCCATAACATGCTGTAACAAACGTTATTTTTTCTAGGAATTTATTTAAAAAAATAGCCGTTTGCGGCTCTTGTTTACTTCCACATGTGATGCACACTACTATTCAAAAGGTTGGGAACTTAACTAATGCTAACTAAACTGCATTTATTTGATGAGAATCCATACAACCGTGCAATATTGTGATAGATATAAAGTGAAATAGTTTACCGATTTAATCTAACCTCCATTATTTGAATATATCCAGTTTAAAAGTAAATTTAGTCCTATAATGGCAGTCTTAATTGTAGCAGCCGTGTACCTCTAGTCTGTAAGTGGCACATACTCCCTATCAAAAAATCAGTCTAATAGGCTGTCTTCTGTGGCTCCAGAACATTCTTATTATTTTATTGTTGTTACAGTTAGTGTGCTGCTTAATTATAGTTATCTCGTTCAACAATGATGGCCGTTTTTATGAGCTTTGATGATTTTAATTTAAAGAATAGCATTTTGGAAGCATTATGAATGTCGTTTACTGGTCACTTGGATCAAGTGTTAATGCAAATTCTTTATAAAAAGTATTCATCTTGTGCCAAAAAAAAAAAAAGTACTGTAAAATGTCCCTCAGAACATTGAATTTTAGCGGATTTCCCAAAAAAAAAAAAGGAAAAAAAACAACTGAGCTATTTAAAAGAAAAACTGTAGAACGGATTTCCATGAAAGTCTTTGGATTGTGAAAATTAAGATAATTACAACAATGCCGATCGGTATAATCATTATTGTTACCAATACTGTTTAGTCCAGGTAGGGCCGAAAGGCCTCAGTGACATACAGGCAAAATTCTGTTTAGATTAAGAGACAGTGTTTTTACAAATTAACATGGACAAACGTTGGCGTGGGATGGGGGGTATTTAGTAGGTGGAAGATGTGCAGCTGTGACGTAACAATTAGTATAGACGAAGCTGTAATTAAGACTAAAATAAAGGTAAAAAGAAACCAATGGCTACGTCCCACCAAGTGTCGTACCTATTTAACGGAGGTGCTAGTGGTACTAATTATGTAGCGAACCGTCACTCGTAACGATTTTGTAACATTTTCTTTGAGGTGTAGTTTAGGGGGCGGGGTTATGGGTGTCAGGTGTCCATAAGGTGTCGTGACGAATTTGCCACCTCATAAAATACGTATGATTTTTCACATAATGTACAAATTCGTATGAGCAAGGTCATATGAATTAGCCATCTCGTGCGAATTGCTGTGAGATCGGGTTGAAGAAGCCTATAGCAAAATCTCCACAAGAAACAGTAATTCTTTGGTAACCATGTAAATGGGAGCAAAACTAGCCTGATAAAACTGTCAGTTTTACACATACAATCTACAGTCTTGATGTGTTATCAACTGTATTTAGTCTCTTGAGTCCTTTAGCAGGCAGATCTTGGTGGCAGTTGGCCGGTGGAAAGGGGGCCCCTCGCTCCATCGGATCTGCCAATCTTTCTAATCAGGGGGGTGTGGTAGTGAGGGACGAGCCGCATGTCCTAGCGCCAGACCACACTGTACCACAGGCGCGTCGAATACTAGGTGGTCTAAGCTGACGGCTAACCACGAACTGTAGTCAGTGCTTCAGTGTCTGTTGGGTTGCTGATATACATGTCTAGTTGTTTAGGCTTAATCACATGTTTGAATTGTTTGTGTCAATGGACATTAATCCTCCATGTCTACATGCACACCTTCATAAAGCTGGAGGACGACGGTATGAAAAATAGCACTAAAATCTCCCTCAGCGGTGAGTTTTCTCAAGTGGACCATGGGCATCGTGCCTCGAGTAACGGAGTTAGGTCTAATTCACAGTAATGGTTAATATGGCTGTTGTGATATTCTCAACTGAATATGTGATTGGTAAACCGAAATCTGCTTTTATTCTATGTAGAGAATCACAGGACACCTGGACTCTAGATGGTTAAAACTGATATCTGTGTGGAAATGTTTTTTGGGCTTACAGGGTGGGTGTTGTAAGTACAAACGGCTTGGTGAAAGTCTTTGTATTCCATTATTTATTTCGATCCCCATTAGTAAAGTGGCCACTAGTCTGATTGGGGTCCAAGACGTTTTACATTTCACTCTATGACTATTTACATTAAAGAGTTAAGAAAAGTTAAACATGTGGTGTGACATTTTTTGACTTTTCATTTGTCACACTGCAGGATCATTTAAAATGAACCAGGAAAGGAAAAGCATAAGTAAAAATGGTAAAAAAAAAAAAAAAAAAAGGTTTTTATAAGTTCATTAAAATTTTACCTACATTTTTGATTGATTTAAAAAAGCATATGGACATGTTAGTTTAGACAAAGCTGAGTGAAATTTCTTGACAAAATAAGTAATTGAAATATACAACAACAAAACAATCAAAAACAACCCATAAAAAGCTACTACAAAAATGAAAGTAATTTAGAGAGCAAATAATTTACCTATTTCTTTGTGCATATCTCTATTTAGTAACTGTTTAAAAAAATATGTATGCTTCATGCAGCAGAAGCTCAATTTTTTTCTTCGAGAAGTTTGAATATGGTAATGCTAGATGATCCATAATAACGTGACTAGTATTATAATCATGAGCAAACACCGTTTTCAACTGTGCTTCCAGATGACTTTTGGTATCCAGATAAACAATGACAAGGAAGGAACAATGAAGAACTCGCTGGTGTTACTGAAGATGATCTTGTTGCACAGTTTTGTACAAGCTGAACTTTTTACTTGGTCTAGTGTGGACTGTCAGTTTATACTTAGTTATCATGATAACTTATCTTTGACATATATTGTGATGTGACTTCTGTCCTAACACCACAAAATTTGTCTTTAACAGTTTAGAAGTGCAGCAAGCTGTTGAAGGTGTGAACAGATTATCATACAAATTACACCCAAGGTCTTGGTAATAACACAAAACAAAGACATTGGAATTGAGATGTTAATTTGTCAAGCGATAATGCACTTTAGAGGTGTGAGGTTCTGCTCTGACCAGTGTTGACCTCTGAGTAAACAGAGAGCTATTGTGACAAAACAGAGAATGTTGATTCCCTGTTCTCTCTAACAGACAAGCCCAGTGTTGTTGTGTTCAGAGCAAGTGATCAGGGTCCAGTTTGGTATGTTATACCATCTTCATCAAGATCATCGGACCTGAACCAGTAGGAAGCTACCCCACTATTTATCTTGTGCTCTGCAACTTCCAATAAATTGCACATGCAGCCCAAGTTTGCACCACCACCACTCCAGCCGGTGGCCCAGAATAGCACCAGCATTCCTTTCCCCTCCCCTCTCTCTCACACCCAGCAAAGACACGGCACAGCAGAGCGAGCGCTGGGTCACATGGACTGCCACAGAGCCGCCAGATCACACACACACACACACACTCACACTAATGTACAAGCACTCACAATGACCAAAACAAAAACAGCTCTGGAGAACAACACATAAGGACATATATTAAACTAGACTGATAAACAATAGGATTATTAATCTAAAAATGTTTTGTCTTCAATCAGAGTGGATATGTTTGTTATCTATGGTTAGATGCATGAAGAGTTATTGAAACATTATATAGGCCTACATACACACACATAATGTATGTATTCAGCATCAAGATTGTAAATCTATCTATCACTACTGAAAAAAATTAAGGAAAAGAAACAAATTTCACTGAAGAAATTGCTTGTTCACAATTAATTACAAAGAAACAAGTAACACATTAAACATTAAATACTGAAGTAGAAAATCTGAAATAGTATTTTCATGTAAAATGTTCTCCAATAATCTTTGTTTTATTTACAACTTAATTTTTTTTACTCTGTCTGTCTGTATATCTATCTATCTATCCATCTGTCCGTCCGTCCGTCCATCCATCCAACCATCTGAATTCAGCATAATCAACATTTTACATACATATATATAAACAAACAAAATAGATCTCTATCTATCCATCGTCCCCGATCCTCCGGCCATCCCATCCGCATAGCCTTCCGTCGTCCGTCCGTGGGTCCGTCGTCCGTCCGTCCGTCCATCCATCCATCCATCCATCCATCCATCTATCTATCCATCCATCCCGTCGGCCGTCCGTCCGTCCGTCCGTCCGTCCGCATCCATCCATCCATCCATCCATCTATCCATCCCGTCCATCCATCCGTCCGTCCATCCATCCATCTATCCATCCCTCCATCCATCCATCCGTCTGTCCATCCATCCATCCATCCATCTATCCATCCATCCATCCATCCATCCATCCATCCATCTATCTATCTATCCATCCGTCCATCCGTCCAGCCGTCCATCCATCCATCCATCATCGCCCTCCGATCTATCTCTGTGAATTCAGCACCATCAACATTTTACATACATATAACGAAATAGATCTATCTATCTATCTATCTTGCCCTTAAGCTTTACTTAAAATCAAACAGATCAGCTTCTTCTGAAGAGATTTCCTGTTCACTTTAAATCAGAAACAGAAAACAACCCAAAAACTGTAGACATAAATTGGCCAGTGTTTGACAGAAACCGCTAGGGGTTTCTATGCACACTGATATTAAGCAGAAGGGCCAATGACAACAAAGGATAGAGAGTGAACGATAGCTCCACCTCTCCGCTTTTCTCATGTATATAAAAGCCCGTTGAGTTGACCCAGAAAACACACACACTCTCTCTCTCGTTTGAAGATAGTGAGCTGCGCTCTTTTGTGCGTCGGTCCGCTGGAGTATGAAGCTTCACCTTGTGGAATACAAAGTGTAATTCTTCAGAGGCTTTTGAACAGATAAAGCTCATTTGTCCTGCCACGGCGGAGTCACTGAGCACAGGACACGGGGTAAGAGATTCAAAACGCTTGAGAAACTCACGGACTGTGTCTTAAAACGCAGTGTGCTGCCTATCTAGACAGCATTTTAGTCGTCATAAGCGCGTATAGCATTTTACGCGCTTGCGATGTGCAAATGCTGTCTAGGTAGGCAGCTCTGTAGGTTTTTAAGACAGCGCCAGTGTTTTAGAGCTCGGGTGGCAGCTCCATTGTTTGCTTCACTGCACGGTGTCTTTCTTTGGATTGATGTTGTGCATTCTTTACATTTCTGTGTGTAAAGTACAGGATTATAATATAAAAATGGCGTGTAATATTTTTTTCTTACACAAATTTAAGGGTTTAATTTAAAATGCATTTTCAGTTGTCCTCATTGTTTAGATCTAGTAGATATACTTTTAATTTATTTAGATGGAGGCTGTGTGAAAGGTTTAGTACTGAGAATAATACTCCATTCAATTTCAAAAGTGTTGTTTGGATGTGCATCATTGGGACTTAAGAGGTTGTTGAGTGGGCAGTCAGGTGGGCTGAAGGGTGCAAAAAACTTCCACAGCTCACCTATCTGTCCAATGAGTGGAAATTAGTGTAGTCTTTGCAGAATTTTTAATAAAACCTGTTAGATTTCATTGTGCATTTATAGAATTTGTGGGCAATTAATATGCACGTATTTACATGTATAAGTTTTGCTGAGAGCAAAAAAAACTTGCTTCTGTTGTCAATAGTCCAATTCTAAACCTAATATCATCTGTTTCATTGAAGGGAGATTCTATGGCAGAGCACATGATGATGCCCATGAACCACGGACAGGGTAACGGGGGTCTGCATGGCTACCGGATGGGCATGAATGGAGGCCTGCAAGCGGGCCCCCAGCAGCATGCGCCCCAGCCCGGCCTGAGAGCAATGCCCAATGGACAGATGATGCACTATGGAGTGGGGCCTCAGGGAAACATGGAGGCTGCCATGCGCCAGAGGGCCAACATGGTGGGGCCTATGAATGGACAGATGGGTCACCACCAAATGCAGTCAACTAACATGATGTTCAACAACCAGGGCCAGCAGCAGCAACATCATGTTCAGCAGCACCAACAGCACCACCACATGCACCAAGCGCAGCAGCAACAGCCTCCGCAACAACAACAACAACAACAACAACAACAGTACATGAGCGGGGGTCTCACTTCCCAACAGCTCATGGCTAGCATGCACCTTCAGAAACTCAACACCCAGTACCATGGACACCCTCTGGGACACATGAACGGCAACCACATGGGGAATGGGGCGCAGTTCCGCATGGGTCAGGCCCAGTTGAGCAACATGCAGCATATGGCCGGCCCGGCTCTCAGTCTCAATGGCATGGACGCCGATTTGATTGACGAAGAAGTTTTGACGTCGCTGGTCATGGAACTAGGACTGGACAGGGTGCAGGAACTCCCTGAACTCTTTCTGGGACAGAACGAGTTTGACTTTATCTCGGACTTTGTGAGCAAACAGCAGCCGAGCACCGTTAGCTGCTGAGACTGGAACATATGGACGCTTGAAGGCGATATGGGCAGCAAAAGTTGCTCTTTTGATCTAATTTTTTTTTGTGATCGCCATCACCAAGACGAGAGGTGATCAGATGCCTCTTTGTCCACAGAAATGGGTGGTCAAGCTCCTGTCAGGACTACAGTTATGTTTCTGGCTGGAACGCTGAGCGGCGGTCCATGGATGAATGTAACCACACTTCAGAACTGTGAACTTGGTGCAATGTAAAGACACTCAAACCTTATTTGTCTTCAATGCAGTTTTACATTCAAAAATGTATTTATTTATTGCTTATCAGATGTATTAACATAGAACAAAAAAGCAATGACATTAAGAACCTGTGGTTTATGGGACACTCCCAGAATGGTATTGCTGAATTGTTGTTTTTGATGATTTAGACTTAGAACTTTGTTCATCTGACCCAAACTGTAAGTCTGATGTTTTGTTGGACGGTAAAGTTTCAGCAAACCCAAACCACTGCTTGCTTACAATAGTGGTTAATGGCTGTCGTGATACAACTGGTCTGTCTAAGCTTTAGAATTGCCTTAAATCAAGTTGCTTTTATTTATTTGTCTCCCAAACCAACCCCCACCCCAACAGTCCAGGAGGGCTTAAACCTATGTGTGACTTGTAATAAAGATGGCCAAGTTTTAATTCTGGCTTAATTTTTCATTAGTCTCTTATCTTATTTGTGGAAATGAAAAGGGGTGAGTGAAACATGTATATCTGTCAAAAGCAAGCAGAAAAGTTATAAAATATGAAGCTTGGATTAGCTTTATTTGGTTAGTTACCATGTCATATCAAACTATATAAGTTTACTCCGTGAAATGGTTCTAATTGCAATCTTGCCTGGTTAAAGCAGTTACTTCACTAGTTATCTACCATTATCATAAAAGGGATAGTTCATTCAAAAATTTAAATTCATCCTCCTGTTGTTCCAAAACTTAATGCATTTTTTTTCTTCTTTGGAACAGACAAGTTACTTTGAAATGTTTGTTTGTGTTAGGTTGTCTTTTTTCCCCTTCTCCATACAATTAAAGTAATTTCTGCCGTCATAACTCTCAGAGGGTTTGGCATGGTAATATACATGACAATGTTAATATATTTGGTCTTGGTGGAATAGATCTGCTACGCTGCTGCGGCAGAGCAAGTACCAAGACTTGCTACTGCCAATACATCCACAACATGCCGCTGTGAGCATGTAAGAAATATTGCTGAAGCAAATATAACATACATGAAATAACCCCCATATAGCATACATGAATCACCTCGTAGCAGATCTATACAGGTGGAGCTGGGGAAGGTGGAGGGTTTCTGAAGCAAGCTGCAACTGCTACGGCAAGCACTAGTCATATATTTGAATGTTGAGCAGCGAGCTCATTGGCTACCGATACAGGAGAGAACCAATTAGCTGTGCCATGTGATAATGATGTCATTAGGTCAGATTGTGTTAGACCTATCGGACTGCACCATCTAGAGTTTCATGACAGAATTCTGCATTTGGGTCCAGTAGGTTTTTGGACCTCAATGAATGGGCAAAAATGTTGTTCAAATGATCATCTTTTGTGTTCTGGAGATGAAAGTCATAAAGGTTTGGAACTGCACAAAGGTGAATGAACAGACTTTAATTTTGAGAGGGTTAACTTTACATGGGGTTAAACTGAAATGTGCTATTAAAAACAATTACTATGACTCCCGTTAAAAGCTGTTGCTTAGGCTAACAACAGTTCTGAGAATCGTTGGTGCACCACAGCTTCCACTGACTAACCTTTCTTGGTTTAAAACAACAAACTAGTTTCATGCTTAGTGCAAAGAGGTTGAATTGTGCTGCAATAGCTACTTTCTCCATTTGTGTGCACTTATTAGGTCTTATATACAAGCCTGCTTGTAAAGCAAGAACCTTTTACCTACTTTCAGATGTAACAAAGGTGTGTATGGGGGAGGTAGTGGAAACTGTCCAGGTTAATCTGTGCTTACCTTGACATTACAAGTCTTTATGTGAACCCTGGGCCTGTGTTTTTGTCCTGGGAATGGAGGGCAAAGTGTTGTCCATTTACGGACATGTAGTGGTGAGGGGGTTCAGGCGGGGGGAAGGGTGAAGATTGCAGTGACAAGCCGTTAACGCTCAACTGTCACTTCCTGTTCCTCGGCGGAGGAAGGGCTCGAAGAAAGTCAATATGGTTACTGTGTAGTAGCACTTGCATTGGATTCCTCTTTGATTGCTCTGGTATCAGAACAAGCCTTAATAATACAAAATGAATGCCTGTGGATGGTGAATGCCAGGAATGAACTAACAGAAACCATCAGAGTGTTTCAGTGTTGGCTCCACCCTGTTTATTTTCAAAAAACTATACTGCTTGTTAGTCTCTGACTTGTTCTTGAGTTGAAGTTGGTGCCCTTTCCTTTAGATGGTCTTGGACCCATAAACAGCAAAATTAGAAGCTTATGTATTGTGAATTAACATGTGAGTATAAATTCACATTCACAGTGTCTTCATGTATATAATTTCTCATTTCTAACTGACTGATCCTCTAGAGTCTAGATCTATCCAAATTGATACAGAAGAGTCATTTTTGTTTGGAGATTCTATTTATTTTAAGCAATAAAATATATATTTATAAATGAGATGGGATAGATATTGGAGATGGGGCACTGTTTGTGTCCCTTATAAATGTGTTAAAAGTGACATACATTTTTAATCAATATCTTTAGTTTTATTAACATACACACCCGTTCAAATGTTTGGGGTCAGTAAGATTTAAAAAAATGTATACTTTAATTCAGCAAGGACTCATTAAACTGATCAAAAGTAACAGTTAAGGTATTTATAATGTTACACATTTCTATTTCAAATAAAAGCTGTAATTTTGAACTTTCTTTCCATCAGATAATCCTGAAAAATATGGATCCTGGTTTCCACAAAATGGTTTTCAACATTGATAATAACAAATGTTTCTTGAGCACAAAATCATTATATTATTATTTCTGAAGGATCATGTGACATTAAATGGCTGCTGAAAATTCAGCTTTATCATCACAGGAATAAATTACATTTTAAAAATATCAAATAGAAAAAATACTTTTTTTTTTTTTGATCAAATAAATGCAGCCTTGGTGACCATAAGAGTTCTTTCAAAAACATAAAAAAATCCCCAAATTTTTTGTAGTATAAAAGTATTATTTATTTTTATTTAATTTACACTTAAAAACACTATATATGACGAAATGTTTAAAAGCTTTTTTTTTTACTTTTTAAAAAATGCACCTGAAAGACCTGAATGTTTTGATAGTACATAAGTACACTGTAAACAAGTTGTAAGAGTAACATATGCCAAGTGACATTTAATCCAACATTTATAGATAGAAACAGCTCAAAAGAATTTCGACTGCACGCTTTTGAAATGAAAAGTGGGGGTTTTCAGTTCAAAGATGTATCAGTAATCTCACCTCTTCTCTGGGGAATTCAGCTGTCTCTGTGAACTTTGCAATTTAAAAAAGATAAATATAGGTGTGTGTGCACAACAGGGAGAGGGAAGGTGTGCGTGGCTACTTTCTTAGGTGATGGAACATACAACTATTGTGTGAAAGAAAACATTATAACATGTAACATCCCTGGGCGCCCTCGGTCAGGCCTAAGATGGCACCACTGATCCGCCTATTAGATAAGAATTGGGTGTGACCGATTATTACTGTCAGCTCTTAGCTAATTGTTTTGTACAGAAAAGAATGCAATGGAACGACAATTTATCATAATTAACTTTTCTATGATACTTGGAGTACTAAGCCTTTAGTATTACGGCCATCCCCAAGATCTTTTCTCTTTGTCAAACTCTTGGTGTAAATCCACTTCTGGGGAACCAGACTAGACATACGCTAAGCAGGGTGTGACAGGAGACATGTACTGTTGACTGTTTTTTGCTGTCTCTGCTTGAGGGAAAATCCCACCACTAATCTATAAACACACACCAGGAAACAAAACACACCATACGCTACTGTTCTTTCTCAGTGAGCTCTCTGAAACAGCTTTAGTCAGATAGAATGAGAAATGACAAGGTCAAAAAAGAAGAAATGGTACGGGGGGGGGGGGGGGGGGGGCGCACAGTACTGAAGATTGAGAAGAGTAGTCTGGGAAATTCTGTGTAGGGTTTTACCCAGTAGCCATGAAGGATCCTGGAGACCACCCCTCTTCAACATATCACATAGTCAGCAATTTCTCTTTAGCTTTCCTGACAACAGTTTGAGGCTGAGGTGTTTACTAATTCATGTGTTTGTCTAGAAGGAGAGGATATTTGGTAATTTTTTCAAAGAACAATTAATTAAATACTGTAGTGAGATGTATTAAAATGTCTGCAAACGATATCTGACAGCACAGCTAGCAAGAGCAGTGGCTATATTAAACAGTAATTTAAGTAACGACACGACATCTAGTTCAGCGAGTGAGCAATCAGTAGGCTATAGCTGAATGTTGATTCGGTGAGTTCATTCAGTTAATTCATTGGAAGGATTCGAAGCGGTAACTCCTGACTTTGTGACCGTTTCTGAACAAATAATTAAAAGATATGGTAGATAACAGTAATTTGTTGGTGAATCAAACGACAGTGTTCGTGGTCTGTGTTCATATTTGAACATGAAGCCTGGAGGAGCACTGCTGCAAATGTCAGAAATATGTAAATACATGTTATGCTCACCAAAGAACTCGTTAACTTAATTGTAGAACTTTTATTTTAAGTATTTCTTTTTTTTTTGTGCGTGGCATGAAGTTTTCGTGTTAACTTTAAAGGGGGGTACAATGCTGTTTCATGCATTCAGAGTTGTTTACACTGTTACAGAGTTGGATTCTCATGCTAAGCATGGACAAAGTTTCAAAAAACAATTTGGACGTATGACGGAGTATTTCTGTGCCAATAATCTTACTTCCGGGTTCGTACAATTTTCTGAAGCTGCGTCCGAAATCGCATACTTCCATACTATATAGTAGGCGAAAAACAGTATGCGAGGCGAGTAGTAAGTCCGAATTCATAGTATTCGAAAAACAGTAGGTGAGAAGTACCCAGATGACCTACTACTTCCGCCCGAATTCCGTAGCATGCATATGATGGACACTTTACTATCCCATGAGGCCACAGGAGAGGAGGTGTCATATTCGAAAATGGCGGAAGGCGGCGATGCGGCTCTTTTCAAGTGTAAGTACCTCAGGGAAAAACGTTGTTCCCTGTGGTTAATTTGCACTTGTTTAACATGATCTAAGTGAACGGCTGACTTATTGAAAGTTTAAACATTGTAAATCGATGAGATGATTTCGTGAATCGGCTGTAAAAAGATGTTTAATCGCCGATGAAAATAGTAAGAATTACGTGAAACATTGCTGATGTTCGCAGTAGTGAGGGCTCTTTAAATTTTGGGGCTGTTGTGAAGACGCATGTCACGTGACAACATCAACATGGCAGATGTATTACATCCGAATTCCATTCATACTACTCGCATTCATACTATATAGAACATACTTTTTTAACGGTCGAGTAGTACGTTCAAATTCAAATGTAATACCTACTAAGCAGTATGCGATTTCAGACACACCCCATGTCTCCAATCCAAAGAAGTGTGTTTTTGGTTGTAAGGGAAAGACAACTTTGTTCAGCTTTTCACAAGTGTGTTTGTTCACGAACGTTTTATAAAAAAGGCCCAGTTCAATGCTGGATTTGCACATCATTTGATACTGAAAGATGGAGCAGTCCCAGCTATAAAAGATCCCGGTCATGATTCAGAACTGCAGACGGTAAGTGAAACGGCATCAAATGTCTGTTTTGTTGGCATTCGGCGCCCAAGTGCTCGTCACTCTTTAGCTCCGCCAACCGCGCGCCTCCAGGAGCTCGGCTTTTTCCGGAGAGAATCTTAAAGCTGTATCTTTCTTTTATAAATATGATAATACTAAAGACTTTTTGGAGATATCAAGGATGCAGTACTACTCACCTCAAGATTAACATGAGATTGGGTGAAACTGTGTGTGTTATGCCCCCTTTAACATGATGTTTTTGTTGTTCTGGACCAAACTCTTATAAAAAAGTTTTGATGTTGCTTTGCAGCACCCTAAAATGACAATTCTGTCATCATTTACTCATCTCATGTCATTCTAAACTGGCTGAACTTCCTTCTTGTGTGGAAAAGAAAAGAAGATATTTTGAAGAATGTTGGTAACCAAACAGATTTGGTGGCCATTGAATTCCATTGTATGGACAAAAAAATTAAAAAAAAATGCAGAGACATTTCTCAAATACTTTCTTCTCTGTCCCACACAAGAGAGAAAGTCATAAAGGTTTGGAACAACATGTGAACTATTGCTTTAAGTTATTGATCTTCTAATTAAGAACCTTTTGTTTTTCTATAGAGTTTCTAATTTGGCTGTTTGGTTCTTTGGATTTACAAAAAAGTTTGAATTCATAAGTTCTTCAGCATATTAATGCAAGTTATCATGTGCAAACAAGGAAACATGAAGCCCACCTGGGTTCTTTGAAGCAGGTTTTCTGAAGAACCACAGCACAACTTTAAATGGGTCTCTTATGGCACCAGGCTGCAAACGCCTTTCATATCATTTATTTTCAAGCCAAAGATTTATTAGATCACAAAGCATGTGATCTAATAAGCCTATATCAGCTTCAGATCATTATATCAGAGAGAAAAATACAGGAAGAGATCGAGGGGGGGGGGGGGGGGGGGGGGGGGGGGGGGGGGGGGGGGGGGGGGGGGGCGTGGCGGGGGGGGGGGGGGAGGGGGGGGTATGGTGGAGCGTGCATCAACATGTTTTCCCTTCCGCCAACCAACCGTCTTTCAAATAAAAACATGTTTTTTGGACTTCAATTGGTTTTACCCCCACACTGAACATGCATGCGTGAACGTACACTAGAAATTGATTGTGATGGACTGCACTTCCTGCTCTTGTTTCGCCTGACTGCCAGCCAAAAACCCTAATTTGGACCACTGGATGAGCATCAGCTAGACCTAGTAGCTCTAGCTACAGAACTACCATAACCACCTTTAACTAGGGATATTCATGCTCTGGTCCATCACAGGTCTTCACACATATCAATATCTTCATTATATAGGTGCAAATGATGATGCCACACATGTTTAGGCAGGCTGTGGCACCAAGAGTGTTTGACAGCTAAAATTGCTGGAGATTCTCTTCGCTCTGCTCCCATTGTTCCCCACCCCTTCCACTGTTTATTGCCTTGGGCTTTTGAAGTTAAGGGCACTGTGTAAATTATTCATTTTCCTGTGTGAAGCTTACCTCTCAGCCAGGCCAGCTTCAACAAGCCGAGGTAGGAGTGGCACTGTTTGTTGTTTGTTCAGTGTTGTACATGTATGTGTGTGTGTGTCTGTGGGGGCGGCTTTAAGCTCTTGTGTGTTAATCTCATCGCTGAGCGCTCAACTACCGATATCCCTTAGCTCTAAGAATGACCGTTTCTAGCATAAGCAACCTATGGGCAGATGGACGCCTCTGAACATGAGCTATCCATGTGAGGTCATCCAAGTGTGCGCTCTGAATGTCTCCAGAGCGCCGTGGCAGAGTCTCAAGAACACTGTTTTGGCAGGTCGAGACGGAGCAGATTGAGAAAGCCATGTGGGTTTTGATATCGCCCGCTAGAGATTATTATCACACTGACAAGTGACGTACGACTCTGCAACATTTCCCAAACATCAGCGAGAAACATGGTTTCTGAGATGAGATGTGAAACAGTACTAGGTAAACTATAAAGCTGTAAAAACACTGAGTGGGGACTGGAAGTGGTCAAAACCTGTATCACAGATGGTAGAAAATAACCCAGCACCCTCTGGCACACAACAGTGTGTCGGCGCTCTAAGCATTCAGAATATTCTAGGAGTCTGACAGACACATTTTTATATTTGTAGCATGTCTGGCTGAGAGAGCACCTGTCTGCTCTTCCGATTGGATACGACTGGGTTTGCTGGATGCTCTTGAATTCTAAATTTACTCACTGTGATCGCAAAGACTGAAATTCACCGTTT
This sequence comes from Sinocyclocheilus anophthalmus, assembly GCA_018155175.1. NCBI lineage: Eukaryota > Metazoa > Chordata > Actinopteri > Cypriniformes > Cyprinidae > Sinocyclocheilus > Sinocyclocheilus anophthalmus. Next base: position 214,612 of record JADLZN010004086.1, read on the forward strand.
GGATTCTGTGGTTCTTGACACATCTTGATGGTCCTCTGTGGAGCAGATACGAGGTGTTTAAAGAATGTTCTGGGTTCAATACAAATTAAGATATCACCGGCTATTGAAAATTGTGACTTGGTTTGTAAAACACTTACAATTAGAACACGGGATAAAAATCCACACTATTTCCAAAGTATAGCCACAAGAGCGTAATGGTTGTTAACCAAAAAATAAAAAAATAAATGGAACCGTGAAATGAAAATTCTATCTATTTTCTAAATTCATATAATTGATCTTATTGTGAACGATTCATCTTACTTTTTTTATTTTTATAATTATTTTAATTTTGACCTCACATGACTTCTTTCTGGTGATGTATTATGGACTTTTTCAAACATTGAGGGGGCATTTACACAACACCGTTGATATTTTTGGCTATTCATTTACACAAAAACGGCGTTTTGAGGGCCTGAAAACGTAAACTTAAAAAAAAGTCCCAAATGACGCACTATACACTATGCACTATGTACTCAAACATGTAGAATTACTTGAGGTTATTTTGTCATTAATAATCGGAGTCTGATAGCGCCTCCCCCTTCTCTACATAATTAAAGCTGCTACAGTTGAGTGCATGAAGTGTCCAACATTCCACACTTAGTTTTTTCGTTATTTAAGTGCATCATCTGGGTATTTAAAGTGTACTTTTTCTTTTTGGAATTTTCAGTGTGAACACACTACTCGCACTATTTATACTACAAAACGTCATAGAACAGTGCATAAGCACGCAATTTGGGGCGCACCAATTGTCTCCGAGTAAATTACAAAATGACAAATTTGTGAAAATGATAAATGTCATTTGCATGCTTATTACGTGTTCAGTATGTGCACATGCGTGAGTTTCTTTTCAAAGTGACATTGCCAACTACTGGCCTGGCATGCATAATACTGTTCAAAAACGCAAAGCTTTTCTGTCTTTAGTACATCGTTGACATGTAAACATATCCTAAATCTGCCCCTTTCTTATAAATGGCTGCAAGCCATTTGTAGGTTTTTCCCCTGAAGGTTGTAAAAGCTTTGGTGCTATCAAAACAATGGCTGTTTATTTTTTGACCAGCCCAACATAGCAACATTGGCTCAACCAATGGTGTGAGCTTGGGACAGTGCTATCTATTTTATCTGACCACTGACCGATGGGGAGTGTTCAGAAAACCTGTTTGAAAACAGTCCTTCATTTTGTCATTCTGATACAGGGCGCTAATGGCATAGAAATAACACCCTTTTCACCTTCAAACATTGATCTGTTCCAAAACGTTGTAAGGTGCATTTGACAGAATCCTAGACGGGAAAGCCAATTTTGCTGATTCCCAAGATATCTTGGATGGATCCTTCACAAAGAAGGCAATCCTAGAAGGTAGTGCAAATCCAAGATGGTGGACAAGGTGAGAGAAATGTTGATTAGTCATTTATTCAGTATTAGAATACTTAGTTTAGCTGCATGCTAGAATCCGTGTATCATTCGATCATTCGCTTTTTGATTTAATTTTGAAAGTAGAAAAATGAGAAAACGGCTCCTTTTTCGCTTTTTTCCTGACCAATCAGCAAAAAGGGGCGTTTAATTCCCGCCCACGTGTAGAAATCAAATAATCAAGCTGTTTATTCATTTTTCCACCCATGAATGAAAACGAAAATTTAAGCTGAATTCTCGTTTTTTGGAAAAAAACAAAAAAAGTTTTGAGAAGTAACACTGTAAAATCTTTCAACAAGGGTGTATTTGCTTACAGCTGAACTCCATTTCTCTATAATACCTTAATTTTATACAAAACCTTGATGACATCTAGATAGCACAGCCTGAGCAAAACCACTGGGGATTTTGGAAAGGTACAGAACACTCCAGCACATTTAATCAAAGTACACAGACTTGAAGATCTGATGTAAATAGATTCCGTCTGACTAAAATCTGGACTGGTTGTAATCACGCAGAGAGAACACTGAAACTCCAAAATGTTTCTATAAAATGCTGGTTCAGCTAGTATGATGGAGAGGGGTTTTCCACACTACAAACTAGAGGATTTGTAAGTCACATGACTATGTTATTTACACTGTATTTGTGTACCGTAGTGTGCACACATACTGACTTTTACTGAGGGATTTGGTCAACGTGTTGCACCCTGAAAGACACCTTCCTGTTTTTTGAGAATGTGGTAAGATTTACAGTACGTGACATCCCCTCACCTCGGCTCTATACGTGTACTCATGTCAGTCAGTGAAAACCGCCACAAGTGCACTTTCACTATAGCCGTGGTACTCAGAAACAAGGTAATTCTTGACAACTGTTACATTAATTTGGATTTGCTATATTTTATGTTTGACTTTTTGTTTGGCTTTTTTTACTACAAAAATGTCCTGACCAAATATAACTTTCATATGGTTCAAACAAAACATATTTTATTTTAAATATCTTCAAGACTGTAAAGAACATAGATAATATTTTTTATAAAGTTCTGGTCTATGTGCTTTTCAGCAAGCAAGCTTAAAAATAATAGAACTAAAGAAACCAATAATGGTTGTGCTGCCCCCATGTGGTTGATAAAAGTAGTGAACCAGCACTTTACATAAATACAGTAGAAATCAGCTCAAAGTCTTAACGTTTTTGTTCTTTTTGAACAAATAGACAGTGGAGGGCATTTAAAATTCAGAAAGTGTCAAGTAAAATTCGAGATCTAATTAGTTTAAACCCCTAATTTGTGTAATTCTATTTTATAGCAATAAAGATTAAGGTTATAATAAATCCATTTTTGTAATAAAATCAAATAACAGTATGCATTCTATCAAAACAAACCAGACAAAATTAAACTAAAGTCTGAGGGAAAGTCATGAAAAAAACAACAACTAACAGAAGAAAAGCTCCATATTTTTTAATTGAAGCTTAAGAGTATAACGCTGTCAACGTATGCACTCTACAATATTGTATAAAAGTACAAACAACAAAGACAATGTAAACATCAACACGATATAAAACAGAGTGTATAATAGCTGTATGTAGAAGTAGGTGTGGTCATACTAGATGTCCTGTCATATGCATTTGAACACATGAATGCAAGTTTACTAAGAAGTCTTGTGCTTTGCTTTGAACTACTAATTGGTACGACAAAAAGACATCTGACCAACAGAGGATCTAAATGTCACACATTGACCTTTTGGACCAATGCAATGCAAAGAATAATGTCTTTAACGCTGTATTGTCTGCAGTGTTGCTGTAAAGTGGAGCAGATAATATAACATTATGAATGCTTTGCAAGTCTAGTGTGACTGCATCTTAATTCCTAAATGTGTTATGTGTATAAAGTATGGAGGATGAGTAATGGTCTCTGAGGTGTCAGGCCAGAGTGATTTCCAGCATAATGGGGGAGGTGGTCTAGTGTTTATCTGCAGTTAATTGAAGAAAATCAGTCTTGTAAATAAAAAAAGCCATAAAAAACACCCTTATTGATGTAGGGTGAAAAATATACAATTGAATGTATGTTGTATAAATCAAGACCCAAAAACAGCCTTTATACTGTCCACTTCACTGCTTCAGTCAAGTCCGAACATGTTCTCACGTTACACTTACGATTGTGTTAGTACCATATCAGAACATTTCACATGTTCGGACTTGACTGAACATGTGAAATGTTCAGTCAAGTCCCTTCCCCCCCTCCCCCCTCCCCCCGAACATGTGAAATGGTCTGATATTTGGACTTGACTGAACATTTCACAGTGGCAGTCAAGTCCGCCAACATGTGAAATGTTGCCGGACATGTTCAGTCAAAGTCCCGAACCCATATCAGAACATTTCACATGTTCGGACTTGACTGAACATGTGAAATGTTCAGTCAAGTCCGAACATATCAGAACATTTCACCAGTGTTCGGACTGAACAGTTGACACCATTTCACATGTTCAGTCAAGTCCGAACATGTGAAATGTTCTGATATGGTACTAACACAATCGTAAGTGTAGCGTGAGAACAAGAGCAAGGATATCAGTCATAAAAACTGATTATAACAGTGCTATAATTAATAACAGAATGCATTAAAACCTGGAGAAATAGACTATCAAACAAAATGAAAGGTAAAAAAGTTCGGAGCTTGAAAGCTTGCCGACACCCGCTACAGTACTGGGGGACACAAAGATCCCAGCATGCCGTGTATCTTGAAATGTGCTTGGAAGGGGTAAAGGTCAAAACCCATACAAGTGCCATAAAGGTCAACGGCCCTGTTTCAGTCTGTCAATGTGGAAGGTGAGTTTAAGGGCAGGACCCAACTTCAGCCCCATGTATTTCATCATGACATCACTGCGGAGCAGGAGGAGAGCTTTGCCGTCAATTTCCTGCAAAAGAAGAGTATTACCCAGCCAAGACAATGTTTAGCATTTTATTGCACAAACAATAAGACAGAGCATCTTTCATGTGTAAGACGATACTGGACACAAAATCTACATGCCGCAAAATGTTTTCTCATGACTGTTTGAACTGAACTTTGTCAGAGGCTAGATTCATCTTTAAATTAATGAATCGATCATCGATGCTATGCTATAATGTAAGCAAGCCATGTCAAACAAAACAAGACTGCTTCCATTCAACAGATGAAATCTTTTATGATCCCTGAAAAGGCTTGGATAGTAAAAACTATAAAAAAATTGCAGTGTGCTTCAAGCTCAAGTCTCCGGCTGTCTTTATGTGAAGGGCTTATGAAAACACTAAAGAGACAATAATAAAATAATTCAGTTTCACAATAATTCAATCTCTCTCTCTTCCAGGGTATCTGCAGAGTTTTTAGACTTGCACAAATGAAATTAATACCCAATGTTCCTACAGAACAACATATGGAAGCCCGTTTCCGCCACTAAATAAAGGTAATTGCTTTTTATCTCGCAATTCTGACTTTATTACTCGCAATTGCGAGTTTATACCTCGCAATTCTAACTTTATAATTCGCAATTTTGACGTTATAACTCCCAATTGCATGTTATAAAGTCAGAATGGCAAGATATGAACTCGTAATTCTGAGAAAAAAAGTCAGAATTGTGAGATAAAAAGTCGCAATTACCTTGTTTTATTTTTTATTCAGTGGCAGAAACGGGCTTCCAAGTTAAGTGATAATGGATTTCACTCCTACAATAACGTGTTTAAAGAAAGCCAATAAACAGATTATAATGTTGATACTATCACAATCTATATAATGAATGTGTTAATGTTCTTAGCCTTTCCTTCTGACAGGATGTCAAAAGAGTTTTTTCATGAAACCAAAATACCAATAATAACCAAAAAAAAATGTATGCATGATGTTGGACTTTTGATTATAAACATGCAACATTTTACAAAATAAAAAGCATAAAGTAAACACTGATAATTCATTAGCAGTATCTCATCAGTAATTGCTTGGCATAAATGCATTGTATTTATTGACTGCAAAATTTTCTGGAAACACAATCCAGCAGAAAGCATTGCATTTGACTTTGAACATGCAGTGCTCATATTAATTAACTTAAATTGTCGCCTTTTTAAGTTGGCTGTATAGCAATTGTTGTTTTCCGTCCCCTGACTTTTAAATTTGATCAAACTTTTATGAAAATTTAAAAGTCCAACAAAATTACAGATTTAAAAAAAAAAATTTTTAATGGACCCTGTATTCCTCACTTACATGTTTACGGAAGAGGTCTACATGGGGTCCGAGCTGAGGGTCAATGTCTCTGATGAACTGCATAACATCCTCCACCGTCCACAGGTTGGGGTCTTGTCCACTGGGTCGCAGGCTTTCCCTCGAGCTCAGAAAACGCTCTGAACCTGAGCGGCAATCAAGACATATCAGTAAAAAATTTTTGAGGTTCGTAAGTTGTTCATATGAATGCATTCATGATTTATAGTGAGATTTGCAGTGGGATCGAAAAGTCTAAAAAGCAAATGAAACATTTTCCATTTTACATCTATTATTACAAGTAATTTGTTCATTACAAAAGATATTAACAGCATCACAATTTAGAATGAAATTGAAAAATGACTGAATTGCTTTTGCTTTAACAAGCAGTTCATGAACTCCACAGGTCTGTGTAAAACATACAGAACATCTGACCTTTTGTACAAAGGAGTCAATGTCCAGGGTTCGTACACATTTTTACCAATACTTTTCCATGACTTTTGAGACAATATTCATGACCTAATGTTCCATTATTTTACAATAAAAATAATAAAAATCTGTTTAAATTATCATAGCATATGTTAACTTTTAGCTATTGTTTACATTCTTGTTTTAGTAATAATTACAAGCTGCAACTGCGCCAGACGTTACTCCACACAGAGACCATATCACATCACTGAATACTATCATTTAACTCCGTTAAAATCAGGACCTGAATTTCTTTTTGGAAACTTCTCGTTCGCAACGGTTTACATTCGCTTAAGAAAAAACAGACAGTGCTGATGAGGATACTCGCCAGGATGGCCATTTTAACGTCATTTTGTGTGTATTTTTGCCGCTTAAATGCAACAAGCTGCGCTTTAGAGCCTTGCATTTCAGCCTGAGCCCGACAGGGCCCGACTTATTTACGGCTTCGGGACAATTTTCATGTCATAGCTTAGACGCGGGCCGGGCATCGGGCTTGTTTCAGGCTTCCTCATTTTTATAATTTAGATATCCATCAATTATGGTGATGAGAAGGATTTGCTGCGCTGGTGGAAACAACACGAGACCTACCGCGACTGTCAAGAGCGGCTCGACTGTGATTAGTGTCCAGCAACAGCTGTGAAGAAGAGGAAAAGCTGGAAGAGTTCCGCGTTAAAGCGCACGCAATAAAGCTTGCCGCAAAACCCCAGCAAGTAATTACCATGTTGAATGTATCGGGGCCAGGGGAAATAGAATATTCGCTGAGTTTCAATTCATTTTTGTGAAACGCTTCTGCTCATGACCGAGACGGCAGAAAGTACACCCTGTTTGTTTAAAAAAAAAAAAAAAACACAACATAGAGATATTGTGAGTGCACACAAATAAATGTAGACCCTTAACAGTCTCGAATGATGTATTACTCTTAACTTTATGAGCAAAAAAGACTGTTGTTTCCACTGTTATAAGGAAAAAAATGCAAGTAATTGCACTGGCGACTCCAAGTCCTGCAGAGCGCGCTTTAGCTTCCACTCTCCGCACAAACGATTGGATATGCACCTAATATAGTAGGCTTGCCGCGATAGATGGTGTTAAGCCGCAACACCGGTTACATCACTTGCCCACCGCGTCACCAACCCCCACCGTCGTTTTGATTTTTATAGTAATACAAATAATTTAGCTCAGCAAAAGAACAGACACTACAATTAAAAACTGAACGCGGCTGCTCAATGCAGCGTGCCGAACGGCAGTCGCATCACAGGTCAGATTTCATTTCTCCAGTGAGGAGATGAGTCGAGCTGACTGACAAGAAGAGTGAGGTGAGGTGAGACAGACAAGACGATCGCGGATGATTTCGTTTCGAAACTAGATGCAAAAGCGCCTGTTTGGCAATATTTTGGATTTTGAAAAGCCTGTTGATTTTTGCCGTTTATCTAGGTGATTTTGGAAGTTTTTTAAACATTAGTTTCTTATTTAACCCTTGTGCGACCTTTTGTCCTTTTTTCAGTTTTGTTTTTTTGATCATTTTGCCTGTGTTATTGCCAACTGCATAAATTTTGGCACAGGTGTGTATTTTTATTGGAATTTTACTATTTCACTTCCATTTCCTTTAATAAATCTGTTTTGCACTAGGTACAACAAATTGTTCCTCTCAGGACCTTAAGGACAAAAATGTCCCCTTTGAAACCCATTAAAACTGCTATTTTTAAATCGCAGTGCCATTTAACTGTAAAATGATGCAATTTTGTGGATAGGCTTTCATTATATTGGCAAGGTTTTAAAATGTAATTTTTAAAAAATTTTTACCAGATGGTGCCATTTTTTCAAGTTTGGCATATAAAGCAAATACTCGCTTTATTCCCGTTTTCTGCTTCTGCATATTATAGAGCCAATTGGATAAATAATACAGCTATAATTGTGTGGGTGTGTTGGTATGGATGTCAGAGTGTGGTTGCTATGGATGTCATAAATTTTTTTTTAAAAAAGTGTGTGTGTGTTCTTGTAATGTTTGAGAGAGAAAAAAACGCTACTGCAAATCACAAATCCAACCACTGTGTGCACCAGGAGAGTTTTGCTGGCATCTAATGGGGAAAACAAAATCTTACTGAAAGCTCATTTTTCGAGATATCAACCTCAAATTTGGAACACAACTTGTTTAGAATTATGGCTTTGATTTTCTAGCAGGTATAGAGTTCAACATGTTTCATAAAATATATATTTGATATAAAACATCGTTCATAAATAATTTTCATAAACCTAAACATAGAACTTTTTTTTTTGGTTTCACTTTTTAAACTTTTATTACTTCAACAATAATCTGCCATGAGTCTTCTTTAAAATGAGACCAAACTTAACTCTGTGCTCCCAAGTTTAAAATTTTTATGACAGTTTTTTGACATGGACATTTTGCCCATGGACATATGTGTAACTTTTTTAATTGACGCAACAAGCGGTTATTTGGTTCCACAGTGTTTGCTGGTTTTTATTTTATTTAAACTTTGTGTAATTTAATTATTTTATTTGACATCAAGGTGTATGCCGTGCCTCCAAGACTTCTTACTCGTTTTGCTAATAAACGTTTCTTATTTATTTGGTTATATACATACAGTATATGTTTACTTATTTCCAGTTTTGTACACCTATTTAAACTTTATGCAAGTTATTTGTTATTTTATATTAGGCATAGCTTGCCTTATAGCATGGTGTATTTTTATTTGTTTTGTTGATAAAAGTTCTATGTTTTATATATAGTCTAAAGTGAGTTTGACGTTGTATTTTTTTTGTTGCATTCAAGCAATTGACGCCAAATTGACGGCAATTCAAAAGTGAAAGTAAAATGCGCACGGCGCATTTAAGCTATTTAAAAGCGAAGGAAAGCGAGGAAAAGAGGGAAAATTCAAACAAACTAAAAAACGAACAATTGCTTTAATCCGAATTGCCACTATTTGAAAGTGAAAATAAAATGCACACAGCTTTTACAAGCTATTTAAAAACGAAGGAAAGCGAGGAAAAAACAAGGAAGACAACGGTATTGTTTCACATGATTAACCGTTGGGAAAAATTTTCTCACCGTCACAACACTATAATTAGGCAACACATTTATATAAGATATATAAGAGTTATAGAGACATATATTTTATTTTAGTCAAGTGGTGATGATTTGAGAAGGCTAAATTGATCAAACATTGGCAAACTCACTGTCTGCCACTGGCCGCTTGGTCATTAGGCTACTTAAAAAAAACAAAAACTTGAATTTAACAAACAAAAAATGTTCCAAACATATTTCTAAATTAACTTAATAAAGAAACGAAAATAAATATAACCACTTTGCCACTAAAAACGAAACTGAACTATTTAAATGGCTACAACAGCAGCTGTGTAATGGGGAAGAAAGAAAGAGAAAAAAGACAAGGGCTCCAGTCGGACTCGGGCCGGTAATTCTGATAAGCTTTTGGACAAGGGCCGGACTAGGGCATATGTTTGAGGCCCGTTCAGGGTTCTAATGAGCTTGTTTGGTATCAAACTCAATTTGGTACTAGCAAGGTGGCTTTATACGCACGCCCTTTGGACGTGACTGAGCGCACAGGAAAGCACCTCATGGAGCGCGCCAGTACCGAATGGCTTAAAAAGACGTGCAAATACATAATACATTTTTGTGACGATGCAACAATGACCCGATTAGGCAAGTGACAATTCTGTCAACTGTACTGAAACATGAGCAAAAGTCTTGCATCACAGCATGCAGCAGCTCTTTAGTGCAGACGAGATGCGCTGATGTGAAGCCGTTTTAAGAGAAAGTCAAAGAGAGAAGACGCTGTACAGCTGAATCACTCACGCTGTTTTCAAATGACTGATTTGATCTGATAGTCTGTGTGGATTTATTTACTCATTTAACCTACATTCTATAGGCTATTGAATAAATGTGTGAATATTAGGGCTGCACGATAAATCGCATGCGAAATTTAACGCGCATCTTATCAGAAAGCCGGTTCTGTAATCAGCGTAAATCTCCATCACGTGCGTGCTTTCACATTGAGCAGAATTAACTACACAGAGCCGTTGTTCAATGACAAGCTGCGCAAAAAATCGCGCAAATATGAACGTGGTTTTGCGCAGCTCGTCAGTGAACAACAACGGCTCTGGGTAGTTAATGCTGCTCAATGTGAAAGCACACACATGATGGAGATTTACCGCTGATTACAGAAACGGCTTTTTCTGACAGATGCGCTTAAATATCGCATGCGATTTATCGTGCAGCCCTAGTGAATATCCATCATTTTAAAGTCAAAAGCTGTGGGAATGCGTAAAACTATGCGATATAGCCTATGCGCAATCCCGGACCGAAATTCAGGACCTGATTAAACATAATTCTATTACAGAGATTTGTGAAATTGATTTCCAAGACTTTTCCCAAACTTTCTGGGTTTATTTATTTTTCCAAAACTTTTCCAGGCCTGGAAATTGCCGTTTTAAAATTCCATGACTTTTCCAGGTTTTTCATGACCGTACGAACCCTGAATGTCACAAATCTGCTTAGGTTTGATTAGTAACCTAGAAATAATCCTAAAAATGTTCAGGTTTAAATTAGATTTGCAATCAATATTTTCAATGTGGTTTTGTGGACATGACAACTGATCTTCAACGATGGGCTAGTTTGCGTACCTGTTGAGCCCATACGATGTAGTTTCCCTGGTGAGTAGCTACTTTGAGAAAGGGAACGCATTGCCAAGCCATGTCCAGGGGACATGTGTGTTTTCTCCAGCAACTCCGAGCTGCCAACCCCATTCTCCATCAGGCAGGGCTCTGATCAAACACAACGATACAAAAACACTTGCAGAGAGGGTCAACAGACATAGGAGTTCACAAATTAAATGCTGTTTTAGCAGTGAAACAGGGTAAAATACCTTCCGAGGAGAGACGGTGGTTTTTAGATATTTTGTGCGGTGCAGAGTCGCTGTTGTAGGCGTCATGTTGGAGGAATCTCTTAGTACCCCAATGGGGTCCAGAATTCAGACTTTCTGCAAAGTTTCTCCTTTCTACAACACACATGAGGTTCTCTTTTAACATCTTTACAACGGTAAGATCAAAGAATGCACAAAATATAGTAATGAGCCACAGCAGACGTCTTTGCACGCGTGAGCGCTGACCTGTGTATGTCCGGCTGTCATAGTGAAGTCCTCCCACAGGGATGGGCTGACTGCCGAATAATGGGTCGCAGTGCAGGTTGTGACAGAGTTTCTCCAGGAAGCGCAGCACATACGTCACACTGTTCACTGCCGGCAGTGTTAGAGTGTGGTGCTGCTGCTCAAAATGGGCTGTAAAAGTAAAATAGGCAAAGTTCAGTGGTCACTGTTAATACATAATCATTAAACTAAGGTTCATTGAAATGAAACCGAATTTGCAACATGGCTTAGTGCGATTATCAAATTGCAAAGCCTGTGACTGAATTAAATAAATATAAGTGCTGTGTGTTTCAGAGTGAATCACAGCACTGTTCCCATAAATATTAGTACTGTAAAATTATTTTATCTTAAATAGCACATTTTTTACAGTGAAATACTACAATAGGGAAGTTTCATTTTGTAATAATTATTAATTCATTAATAATGAATCCCAAAATTGTTGGCCAAACTGTGCAAACCTATAAACAAGCACAGCAAATCAGCATTTCAAAATCTATTTGTAATTGCAATTAGCTATTTTCCCCAAATCCCCTAACAAGAAGTCCAAATGCATTTGAGGCTCTTAGTTCATTTCTATTAGCCTTGTGGTTCTGTGTGTTCTGACCTGATATGAGCTCTCCTCCATGGCCTGGTTTGAGGCAAGAAAAGACTGAGCTCTGGTTATGTGCACAGTCAACACAGGCTTGAACACACTGCTGCAGCACAGAGGAAGCTCGGCCTGGCCCAAAGTGATCTGGCAGTGACTGGATACGGCGTGCATCCAGATGGGGACCCACTTTCCCGTACTTATTCAGGTACACACATACTGAGACACACAAATAATTGCAGGGATGTTGTTAGCAAAGATAATATACGACAAAGAATGAAATATTTATTTATTTGGGAAAAGATCTGAGACACTTGCAGTACCTGTAGGGGCCTGTAAGGCAGCGCTGGGAATGGTGGCGTTGTCCAGCGGAACTGAGCTGGTGTCTGGTTCTGGAGTGCTAGTGCTTGGGGAGGTGGGCATAGGGTTGGGTACCAATCGGGGTTTTCTCTATATACAAATAAACATGGTCAGGAGGAATCTGCATAAAAAATGATGCTGCCTTATAATTATCACTGTGATTTCTGCTAAAGAGTTGCACCTTGCTGCCGGGTTTGGGGCCTCTCTTTTTTGGGATCTTAATGGGATCTTTTGGGTTCTGCTGCACATTCGGGGGCCAGATGGCTGGCAGTTTGCCTCTGGGTTTGCTGACAGGTCTACCAGGACCTCCGATTGTTCCTTCAAGCCACTCTGTCCTCTTGGCCCAGCTTAGCTAGAAGACAACATAAATATACAAAACACATTCAAACTCCCATTTAAAGTATTTTGGTATCAATACCATACATTAAAAATAGTGGTCAATCGATTAAAAAAAATTACCTATTAATCGCACATTTATTCCTGAAATTAATTGCAATGAAACCCACCTAACATTAACGTTTTTAAATATACTTTTATATTGCAATTTCACATTTAATCTTCAGATGAATGTAGAAATCACATAAAGACAGTATAATTTTAATATCTGTTTAATGGCATTTATGACTGAACTTTTAACTTTTTTTATGACTGAAGGCATGAATCACTGATACCAATACTATTGTCTCTATGAAATTGTCCTTGCGGTTCTCGTTTTTTTTACCTTTATTTAGTTTTTATAGTTTAATATTTAAACAGTGCGTATAGTCCATAAATACAGATAATGAGGCTATCAATTTTAAAAAAATTAGACTTTAAAAAATAACTTCTAATTTAAGCAAACTTATAAAACAATCTTTCAAAATAAACCCATACAAATAAATGGGTAATATTACCTGTGCCCTTCAACAAGTAGGAAATATACAGAAATTGAATAAAGTTATCAAACACTAAATTCTAAATTAAATATAGATTAATCTTTCAAGCTACAAGTTACTGATGTCCTCTTTTTTTCTTTTGTTCTTTGATTAACAGACACCACAGCAGCTGGGTTATTAGGTTATTTGGCTGCTATTACTTTAAGAGCTGCCGCTGCTGAATTGATTGTTGGATTGACACGCGTTTTCTTCTTATGACTATGAAATGGTTACAGGCTGCTGGCACGTGCCGCTGTATTTGTCTGGTGCAATCTTTTTTTTTTCTTTTTTGCCAATGTGGAAGAGCAGTGCGATGAGCACAGTATAACGGATGACAGAAACAGGAAAAATTTCTTTTTGACGGAAATCGGCTGACAAATCCATCTGACCGCAGTTCACTGATGTTCTGCTGAAGCTTCCTCGTCACCTGTACTGCTTCCACGCTCGTTTGACTAGAGCCTGTTGCTGGGGCGAAGTGGAGTGCGCGTCTGAAAGTCTCCTGTTTGATGTGGTTCTAAAGATGTTCTGCATTTAAATAAATGCAATTCTTGTCAAGAAAAAAAGCGACAGCAGGGTATATACAGGAATCATGGAGTTAAATTTAATACCTTTTAAGACCTTTTTTAAGACTCTTTCCATACATTTTAAGACCTCGTCGCCACTCCAAGTTTTAAACGGTTACATCTGCGACACTGTAACTTACATTTACTATATATTGATTGTAAGATAGCACAACTAAACAGACTTACTTTGTGATAACTCCTTATCAATACAACATAATTCAGAAGGGGGGAACGAAGCACAAGAGAATTGAGTGACTAACCAATGCAACCCAAGAAACAAGAATTAGACCAATAAACAAAACAACTGACAAAACTTACTGAGGAGGGAAAATAAAGCTCTCCGAGCTAACGGGGCAATGAGTTCACACAGTATATTCGAAAGATGTATTTGTCACATCAACTCTTATAACTGTCTGCAAACCATAGCTCTTTTGTGGAACACTTCTCATGACAAACATCTGACTGAACAGTTTAGCTGTGATTACAGAGTGCTTGATTTGATGCAGTGTCAGTACTCCACCTGATCGTGTCTGAATAATTATGGAAGGTAAAATAATGATCACAACCATTACATAATTGTAATTGTGCATCCCAAGCCCATGCCAGTAAAAAAAAAAAAAACAGCCCAAAGTAGCCCAATTACCATGTCCCAAATATCAAAAAATTAATTTCCATCCCTAAAATACATATTTTACAGTCACTGTTATGCACATTTATCATAAACAGAGAAAATTTTTGGAGAATCATAATATCTCTTATCTGTTGTATTTGAGCAGGACAGGGATGCACTTTGGTGACACATAAAACACATTCCCAACATTGTGGCTTTCCATCATTTCCATCATGTTTGCATATCACAAGCATTTCCTAATTTCACTTCAGAATTTTTTGTTATATTTAATCTTTTGTTATATTTTTTATACCGTTATCATTTGTAAAGTATATATATATATATTTACTTTAACCAAATTTACCTGTATTTACTTTGTTTTCATATTTGGAGACTTTTGAGGGTGGTTCTAGAGATTTTCTGAGGGAGGGGTTTGGCAACACTGCTGCTGCGTGTCTTCAACACATGTTAAAAGTAGTGGAATGGGACAAAAAACGTCTAAAGAAATGCATTTTTTTCTTACATCTTCAATGCTGGGTTTTTAAGAACACGTCAACCCCGAGATGTGAGCTCAGCGGTCAAAAGCATCATGTAGTGCATGCTTACTTTAAAAAAAACAATGGAAAAGCAGTGCAGTGGAATGCAAAAACGTGTTTTCAGCCCCTGCATGTCAGAAACCCAGGTATCAAATCCCTGGGAAAGGGCACAATAGGACATCCCTGATGTAACCTAGCCAGAAAATGATTTCTGAGCAATTCTGAGGATTGCCAGCCTTCACGTTTTAAAAAATGTTTTAATGATTGAGCTGATCATATAGAATTAGGGCTGTGAATTTTGGGTAGACAGCTAATCGATTTGATTCAAGATTCATAGGTTTTCGATTCGATTCAAGAACGATGTTTGCAAATTAAGAACAATTCAATTCGATTCGATTATAACGATTCGATTCTGCATTCTTTAAGTGCATTCACAGGATTCTTTAAATGATTCCCCTAAATTCTTTAAATGCGTAGTCAGGGGGCAAATTACACAGCAGCCTTTGTGTAAAACACGTTTGTCCATTGTTAGATGCTAGTTTAATGATGCTATGGCATGACATGGCATATGTAGACATTTATGAACCAATACTTAAAAAAAAAAAAAAAAAAAAATGTCTTTAAAAAAGTATTCTGTATAGGGATAACCATTTTGTCACACCAGGGGCTAGCCAATCATTTCAGAAGAAGACAGAAATGTCAAATAAAAAATTCTGTAGCCTATGAATGTATTATATAATAGATATATATATAGTTTTTTTTTTTACAAGGAATATATTCTATCTTATTTAATTTCTCATATAAGAAAATTATATTAAATAATATCATATAAGAAATTAAATACACTTCTGGACAATAATCAATTATTTGTAATCTATAATTTTTTCCTAATGCCAATTTTATGATCGTTTTATATACTACAAACAATTATTTAAATTTTCTGCACAGAATTAGGTATAAAATATACTTTATAGTTTCTGTACTGTAATAAATGACATGTCAATTAGCACTGCATCATTCATAAAATTGTATTTATTTATTGTGTTTATAGTCTTAACGTTTCATCAGTTCATTCTTCTTTTTATTCAGATTAGCTGCAGAGATTGGCCTGGCACGTCTTAAAGGACACCCCAATATTTTTGAAATAGGCTATTTCAATCCCTGAGGTAAACAGTGAGTTTTACCGTTTTCAATCCATTCAGCGATTTCGGGTCTGGGCGGTAGCACTTTTGTATTACTATACGCGGATGAGGTATAGTTCTAGCCATAGCGGCCTGGAAAATTGCAACCTTTAATTTCCGTCGGTTTAGTACAAGATGTATACAGAAGGTCAAGTTAAATAGGAAAATATAGAAATCTTTGTCGTTTGTGAGTGAGATGCTCATGGTCTAATCAGATTCATGATTTGTAAGAAGCCTAACAGTGCTACCGACCAGAAACCCCACGCCCGGCTCGAATGGAATCGCGAAAGACTGTAAATGTTTATTCGGGCGCTTGGACAAAGACAGCCATTTTTTACGCCCATAAGTGCGTGACTGTCCTGTAGTGTCGTAGGGGATGGAAGGCGGAACGAGTCAATCAGCGTGCCTCGCGTGTCCAGCACCCGAGCGAAACTGCTTATCTACATTTGATAAATAAAAGACATGTCGCAGCAGTGCGGGATTTAATTTCCCGTGTCAGTTTGACGAATGATGACTGCAGCTAACGCCAATGTGTTTGCGAGTCGTCTGTCCGCCACGCTGCTGACCGTTTTGCGAATGAGCTGCAATCAGTGTGATGATAGATAAATCCGTCGCGCGCGCTTCACAGGCAAGTTGTTGTTAAGCGTGAAGGACGAGAGACAGACTTGGATAAACGTTTTTACCCCCCACTTCGAACTTTACGTTCAACCGATCCATTGTTCACAAACAACCCTTTACAACACCCCCGACATGGAAGCGGTGTGCGAGGCCATTTGAGGACACTTACATTTTTGACGCTCGTGAGATGCAAGTGATGCATGAACCTAACGACTAGTTCCGATGTAGTGTATGATCCCGAGCGCATTGACAATTACAGAAAGCAAACTACGTCAGTGAGCATTACGACATGAGTAGCATACTCAGAGAGATACACATCAAGCTGCTCAAACTGAGACGACTGAGCGACGAGAAGCGAAATCCTGCTGATAGGTCACAGGCGGTAAATTATTGAGAGCTGTGTGAAGGAGATATCGAGGGCAGAAACGAACACTTCAGGTCTCTATTAATTTGTGCTTGTAGTAATTTAATTTGTATATATTTTGAAAGCATTGAATCTCTATATCGCGATTCATTCGATTCTTAGCATTTATATCATTATTAAGTAAAATTAAGACACTAATGGCTCCCATGCTATTGATTGTGATGACTCTAAATACAGTTATACCTTGCTCCCTGGTTTGGGGCCTCGTTTCTTTGGGATTTTAATAGATTCCAGTTCCTTTCCAGACTGGCTTGTCTGGGAACCAAGCGTTCCTTTCTGACCCCAGGGTCCAGACAGTTTGGTTTTCTTGCGGCCAGGCTTACGTTTCTTCTGGGGTGGGGGTCTGCCTGGTGTAGGTGGCATGCCTGTCCCCTCTATGCCACCCTCTGGTAGGGCACTAAGTGCACCTAGCATCTTTGGTAACCCAACTGCAAAAAAATGAGGGAAAGAAAATACAACTTAAATAGGGCAATATACCATAACGTGCACGTCGTGCAACAAACATAGAAGCAGAAAACGAGAAAGGCAGGCTTTGTGTGCAGAGCTGACCCATTTTTCTTTGAGCCATCTCAACAAAGAAATTAGTTGTGTTGCACATTTTTGGTGCTAGTGGCCTCTGAAGTGCTACAGAGATGAAAAGAAAATGCGAGAGAGAGAGAGCACAAGAAAAAAGAAAGAGAGAGAAATCCAAAATGTGAATTATACATGTGACATGTGGCCAAGTATGGTGACCCATACTCGGAATTAGTGCTCTGCATTTACCCATCCAAAGTGCACAAACACAGCAGTGAACACACACACACCGTGAACAGATTCTTGAGAACAAAAAAAGCTAAAAAGAATGAAAAGTTTGTAAACTTTGAACATTTGAATGCATTGAACATTTATCACAATTCCTTGTCAACAACAACAAAAAAAAACCTAGAGTAAGCCAAAAAAGACCAGAAGAATCAAAAGATCAATTTAAAGCAAAAGACAGCAAACACAAACAAACACTTCAGAGCTTTACGGACCTGTTAGTGAGGCCAGGATTGCAGTTTGTACTCATCCAACTTAGAAAAATGAATCTCACTGAACGAGAGTCTGCTCTTGATCTTGCAGTGTGTGTCAATTTGTGGCATCTTACTCTCTCAGTCAGTTCACTTCCTTCCTGCCCCTTAGTTTCGATCTGCTCTCTAAAGTCTTAAAGTCTGCGGATAGTGACACAACGACCGGCTCTTTCCCAGACTGATACGTCGTTTACACATTTTCCTAGTTTCCTTGGCTTCAAGCATAAAGACTCACAAATAAAACACCATAACAACTCGCTTACCCCGACTAGCTGTGACGTTTAGTGTGTTTAAAAGGGCCTGACAAGGCTTGTCTTCCTCTGCCAAATGCATTGGCCTTGCGTTGTCTCTTTAACCCTCTTTTCTCATCCCACTCAAACAGTCACACCAGCTATTTAATGCGAGGCCTGCTATTGGGTACAGGGTTTGCAGCAGTGCCAGCTGGGTGGATGCCAACTCCTTGTAAACCAAAACTCCAATGTTCTCTCTGATCAAATGCCTTTATTGTTTAAAGGAACAGTTCACCCAAAAACAAAAAGTCATAATTTACGCCCCTTCATGTCATTCTAAACTTTTTTAGGTGAATTGTCCCTTTTTATCTGTGTTATTACCTCTATATTTTACATTTCTCTACCCAGTGTAGCGTCTGGACCAATCAGACACACCATTTTTCATTTGATTTAACAAATCAATTATTTATTAGATTAACAAACGTTCACAGACCCCTCACTCAAGATACTGGGTTCAAGTTGTCTTTTTTGGTGACAAGGCCCAGGACCCTGGTTACCATGGCAACCCTGACACCAGATACATTTACGACATAATGGAATGTAAGTAGGGAAAATCACTGCATGTTCCATAGCAAGAGGCACAATGCACAGTAGAAATGGACTTTTCTACTAATTAATTCATAGGAAAACCTTTCTTTGAATGAACACACATATCCTTCAGCCCATTGTGTATATCATTGCTGTTTTGTATTAATCTGTTGTAATATAGACTATTTTTATTCATGCTTACAATAAACCACTCATTCATATAACCTTACATATACCGTGTTTGGTCTCTATTAATTCGTATTCGGATGATCTAATTGAGAGTGTATATTGTATGTTTATACCTATGCAACATATTAGTGTTCTAAGAATCTTTATTAGTTTGTGCATCAACACCCCAAGCGAATTACATTTGCAAATTACCATGCCCTCACACAAAGGGTCGTAAAACCCTCCAGCAATTGCAACCTCCCACTTGGAATTTCTGCCTTTCTCATTGGACAAGCCCATCTTGAGAGGCGTGAATCTTCTCCAACCTTAAAGGCATCACACCATGTGACCCACCCAGAGTCAGTGGTTCTGTTAGGTTCTGAGAAGATGTGAGCTAGAACGCTTCTGCAACCCCCTAAGTACGTGCCAGGCTTCGGCCTTGACTTTTCCATTCACCAAGACTCTCTGACTCAAACTGGTTCTTTTTCATCAACCAACTTCAGCAAAGATCAACTGGGACCTTCAGACTGCATCAAGCCTTTCTTTCAGACAGATGAGACGTGCAAGTATTCAAACTTAGTCTTATTAATTGATACATTAGGTATCATTTGCACCTTTTTACAAAGGTGTGTTTGAACTAAGAATCTGATGTTCTCTTCAGGCTGTAAATCTGCTGAATATGCAAATGGTTCCATAATCTCATTCCTTATTTCTTCTTTACTGTTTAAACTCTAACCCTTTCCTATACCAACTGTATGTGTGTGTGTGTGTGTGTGTATGTAGGTAGACCAGTTTAAGTGTTTATGTAGTATGTTAGACTAGTTTAAGTGTTTATGTAGTTAATAAAGCCTTACTTGTATCACACTTGACGTTGTTCATTGTTTGCTCATAACTGGAGTCACTTAATCATGCAGATTTATGCTACAAGCTCTGTGTAGAGTTGTACAGTAAGAAAGTTATTTCCTTTAACCAGGAAATTAACGTTCTTAGAATTGACAGACAGTTGACCCTGAGAGGTCAAGTAAATATCTACAGCGGATCTAAATATTTATAATTTATTATAACTAGTTATGATTAATTATTTATATTTCCCATGAGCTGATTCGCTACACCAGGTACTTTTGTCTTTGTCTGTTTTGTTTATTCATTCTCTGCTTCTGAGGTGTCACAATTGCATCGCTAAAGTAACATTTCCCAATGAATTAAACATACCTGGCTAATGTAAGTTTTGATAGATACTCAGTTGCTTTGGTATAAAAAGATCCACTATGTAGATACATGTACATAAATGTAAATTGCATAAAGTGCTTTTCCATTATGTCCAGGATTCAACTTAAAGAGTTACGTCACCCAAAAATGAAAATTAGCCCACAAATTAATCACCCTCAAGTCATCCTAGGTGTATATGTATTTCTTCTTTCAGACGAATCCAGTCGAGTTATTAAAAAATTGTCTTTGATCTTTCAAAGCTGTTTAATGCCACTCAGCGGGTGAACTCATACGTCATCCGCCCGGAGCTGCTTCCAGTGTACACAGTGAGTGCAAGCTAGATTAAATTGATTATTACGTTTTGAATATGAATATTTTTCTTACAAAAACGCATCGATTCGCTACAGAAGGCCTTTGTTCACCCCCCGGAGCCGTGTGAGACACTTTTTATTTTTTTATGGATGGGTGCTTTTTATATAACTTCTTTTGGACTGAAGCACTGCAACACACGCTGAGTGATTACCACAGATGAAAGGCAAAGCACAATTTTTTGTATATAACTCCGACTGGATTTCTTGAAGAGGAGTCCTAACAACTAGGAGAATGAGGGTGAGTTAAGTTATGGGCTAATGTTCATTTTGGGTGAACTAACCCTTTATTAGCACATCTCTCATTTACAATTGGTACAACTCTCTAACTCAAAAGTTTGAGGTAAGATTTTTTTTTTTTAATTCCCCCAAAGCTGCATTTGTTTGATCAAACAGTAAAAACAGTAACTTTATAAAATATTAACAAAAAACAGTTTTCTATTAAACAAATTGTATTTATTCCTGTGATGGCAAAGCTGAATTTTCAGCATCATTACACAAGTCTTTGATCCTCAGTGTCATATGATCCTTTAGAAATCATTCTATGATAATTATTTATTATTATCAATGTGAAAACAGTTGTGCTGTATTTTTATGTGATTTTGATCTTTCATGAACTTGCTAACCCCAAACATTTTAACAGTAGTGTATGTAGCACTGGCCTCTTTATTTCATGTCTTCAGTTCTTGTACATCTTACCTCCATCATTCCCTGTGCATGAATGCCAATGTAAAGTTGTCGGGATGAGAAAATCTGAATTCATACGGAGTAATCCACACCTTTAGTGCCTGGCGGCTGCAGGTTGTCTCCTGTGAGCGTGCACCAGCCGACTGGGAAGATGTCTCTGGAATCATAGCGGCAGTAGTAATCAAAAGCGCCCCGCCAGCCATCAAAGGTGATCAGCACCTCCACGCCCCGCAGCGCGCCCACTGTGGCAGGACAGATGAAGTGAGGATTCTTCCTGTCCACTGCCTCCAGCTTCATCCCCACCTGAAAACAGTTTTGCTCCGGGGCAGGTGGTTCTTGCTGAAGGTCCAAAGAGATGAAGGCAAAAGTAAGTGAAAAATATCAGGCAAAAAGTAAAGCAATGAAAGGAAAACTTATACACTTTGCTAATTTTAGTGTCAAATGTCCAGAACATGCTAAAATAATCTTTGAATAAATACATTGAACTCGACCTTTAATTATTGTTTGTGTTTGTTTGTGACAGATACCTTGTGAAAGATTCGGGCTGGGGCCATTTCTGCTCCGTTGAGTGTTTTTAATAAGAACATGGGCCATGATGATGCGTTCAGACGAAACCCTAGAGAAGAACACAGAACATTCAGTCAATTATTACTTAAATTTTATCAAAGCACATTTTTACAATAGCAAAGATGTTGCTGATTACCTGTTGAAAGATGAGAGTGATTTAACTAAAATATTGTTTCTGTATTATTTTCTCTTTTGTATAATTAAAAACATGTAAAGTAATGTGCTCTAGCTAAATTTAGGAGATCATATCATGAAAACACAAGCTGTTGAGGTAAAAGTTTTAAAAAAATATGTTTCATTGTGAATAGAATCAAGTTTTAGAATTTTGAGATTTAAAGGTCTGGGATGCAAAATATGTTTAATGCAAGACAAACTAATGATCTATTGTACAACAAAGTTGAGTAATGTGTTGTCTTTCTCACCAAGTGGCGGCTGCAGCATGCCTCCGTTCTTCTCGCAATTCCCAATGGGCTGGATTTCTGAGGAGTCCACTAGGCGCCAGAAATCATTCTTGTTGTCGCTACCGTCCAGACGCAGGCGGAGGCGGGAGCCCGTCAGGCCCACCACAGTAGCGATGCAGGTAGATGTAGTGTTCCTGGGATCCTGAGCTTCCAACTTCATGCCAGCCTTAAACTCATTCACCGGAGAAGTTGTGCTCTGAGAATAAGAATTTGCAATCAGTTATGGCATTTATAAACGGTTCATAATAATGACGTGTTCCACATTTGCATGTGTGGATGAAAAGACTCACCTGTCTGAAGCAGTGAGAAGGAGCAGCGACTGCTCCTGTCTCTTTTAGGTACTTCTCCCAACTGAAATGCCCTTTAAAATAAAGGTAAACATGTCAGCATCAAAGGACTCTTAGGATTCTGTTTTCATCTCAAATTAGCAAGCCTGCGTAATAAGACGATGGTTAACAATGAGATATAATCTAAACCTGAACAGTTACAAAAAATGACTACTGAAACATTTAGGAGATAACTAATTCTTCCCTAACTACTTTCAGATGTACATTACTATAATGCTATTGCTGAAGGTATCCCTGTTGAGGTATCTGACTCAAAGTAGCTATTTAAGTGTTATGAGTTTGATACCTTGGTACTGTGATGGGACACGAGAGGGGCGACCACTGCGAGCGTGCTTGATCCGTTTGCCATCTTTCCACTCAATAGCTGCTGGGAGAGGAAAACACTTCAACATTACTACATTCATTATTAAACCTGAATCATAAGTCAGAATACATCCCATGATAACTGTTAAAACGTTCATTATCAAAATAATCCAAAATACAAATAACTGGCGAGTATCGTCCTAAACAGTTGGTTATGCCTTAAGTGAACATAAACTGTTGAGAAAATCAGATGTGATTTTGTGTCAATATATTAGATCAAATTCAGCGCATTAGGTTAGCTACTGTCTGTGTGCTTAATGTTAATGTAAATAACAAAAGAAAAAAAAACTCACTACTCCTGACTGAATACATTTTGTAACGTAACTTATACAGTGGCATCTGTGCAGTGTTACATTTGCTAATTCAATTTCTGAAATATTTTATTTGTATATATGTTCTATTGTATTTATCGCTATTGCTTGTAAATTGCTTTTTTTATTACTGACTATATACTTGTCTTTGATAATATTTGAACTTTATATTACTTTACATTATTATAAGCTAGTATATTTTGCTGTGGTATTTATATTTGCATAGAGTTTTGTGAAATTGTGTACATCTAAAATTGTGGTGTTGTAACAACAGTATTTATTCAAATACATCACGTGTCAAGAACCACAAACATTTTTTATTTCATGTCTAGAAAGTTATAATTATATACTTATAGATTCATTATCAATAATAGATCTATAAATGATAGAAAAAATAGATTAATGTGCCATAGTGACAAGCTGGCATGATAATAGTAACATAATGTGACATACATTATTATTTGCATTTGTTAAAAAAATTGACATTTTTAAGTAAATAAATATGAATGTACCGAACAAATAAGAGTATCACCTTTCTGTGGTACAGGTTTCTTCATGATCCAGCTTATTCCAACCTCTCTGCAAAAAACAAACACAAAACTGAGATTTTAAAGCAGTTTCTTACACCAGTGTCTGTTTTAGGTGGTTCGATCTGGC
Source organism: Sinocyclocheilus anophthalmus (assembly GCA_018155175.1). Taxonomy (NCBI): domain Eukaryota; kingdom Metazoa; phylum Chordata; class Actinopteri; order Cypriniformes; family Cyprinidae; genus Sinocyclocheilus; species Sinocyclocheilus anophthalmus. The sequence goes on from JADLZN010004086.1 coordinate 238,711, forward strand.
CTGTCTGTCTCTCAGGCAGCTCAGCTGTCACGGGTCTCTCTTTCTTTACATGCTGAACCGTTAACCATGAACCCTGCCAGCTGTATTCCCCAAAGGACAATAACATGGACATCGATAAGAAAAGGTATTTTTTCTTGCACAAATTGAATACTTCACCATTTACCTGCCTAGAATGACTCAGGGGGTCGTTGGGTCAGACGCTTAACAAGCAGCAATGACCCAAAAGGTCAATGTGAAGTGGCAAACAACAGGCCAACATGATTGGGCTGCTTTTAGACAGTAGGAACCCACCATATTTAACTGAAGAACACAACAAAATAATTGTAAGAAAACAGTAATACCAACGCAAACATCCCGTTAAACCACGCGCGCCGTTTTCCAGCCGTCAATCAAATCTGAACACAAGTTATTCTTCTCGCGAGGATGTGATCGTTTCTGTTTTCATACAGCCCTCTTTTTATGTCAAAATCCAGAATGAATGAATAAAACGAACTGTATGTGTACAGATACCTCAAAAGATGGCTCCCTGTCTCCCAGTTTTCCAGTTCTCTGTTCAAAAGCAGAGCGCCTTTGAGCGCCAAACACACAGTCCCTCCCTCTCCATAAATGACAGCGCAGTAGTGGCGGGGATTTGATTCATCCCACTGCCTCGATTCATTTGAATCAACTCATTAAAAAAGATTCATTCGTGCGGCAGGAAAGCAGCTACGCGCTTGAATATGAGTCGGGTAATATGAGTCGATTCATGGAAACGGACAGTTCATTCACTTACACAAGCCAAACACCATTACAGCCTCATTTCACTGGGACGTTACAGTGTTCTTCCTCGACAACTCAAACAAAAGCGTATTATTTATTATTTTGTACATTTAAAATCATGTCAAACTCTCCAGGGATGATTTATGTGCATTTATCGATATAAATAAATACACTTTTAAGAACACAGCACAGAAAACACCACACTCTCTTAAAATCCACATCAAATATGCTGCTGTGCTACGTAGCATCATGCCATGTTTCGTACCGCATTTCGCAACTTCATATTTCTTTACGCTATACTGACCTAGATCATAAGAAACAGACAGCAAAATATACTTATTTGGGTTCCTGTTATTATAAGGCAAGGCAACACTTCATCTCCCATGCTTATACAACAAGCATTAGCTAAAGGCTAATCTCTCTGAGTCACTTTTTGTGTTTTCCCCTCTACATTTAACAAAACTAAAGTTATAAAGTGATGCAATAATTGCTAGACAATTATTACGGACGGTAGGAAGGGGACTGTTTACCTTGCGGAGAAAGGTTTTTGTGTGATTTCTCAAGTGTGAGGGTTAGTGTTTATCCGCCATGTTTTTAGTGCGCGTGTAGTCTTGTGTGTGTGTGTCAGTAGAGGGGAGGGGCTGCACGCGAATGCACGGGACGATTATCAAATGGGCAAATAAATAAACACTAAACTAGTTGTTTCGTTTATTTTATTTATCTGAACAGGTTAATAATAATTTTTAAAAAATGCAGAAATCCTGACCAATGAATTGCATACTAAATATAACATATAATGAAATTATTAAATCATTATGTAATGTTGCAATAAATAAATATAAGTACAGTGAAGTGTATATCATGTATTTCAGATCACTTTTCATTTTACATTTAAAAAACACACCGTATTTATATTTTGTACTCATTTTTTCATTACGCTTATGTTGACTGCATAATGTATTCAGTTAAATTATATATTGATTTTATTTATATTGTCCACTGGATTTTATTTCAAGGTGTGTATTTCAGTTTGTTTTCCATAAAGATTTTCATTTTAATTTTGCATGTTATTTCACATCCTTATTCTTTTATTTATTCATGCTTGCATCTTATTCACTGCAGTTCTATTTTTTATTGTTTTATTGTATATTTATTTACTTTAGTCTGTTAAATGCCTCTATACATATGTGAAACAGAGTGCATTGTGATAAAAAATAATCTCTGACAGAAGCATTGTTGTGAGATAAAAAAAGAACAGATATTTTCATTCGTATCACTCTTTTGCTTTATGTGTGAAGGGATAACGTGGGATTTTGAATATTTTCCTTTGTTTTGAAGGTCACATTAAAACTATTTTTGGATTTATTTTAGGTTATTCCGATTTTTCTTTTTCCAGACCAAGGTGTTTAATTTTAAAATAAGAAAATGAGTTATAAAAACAATAATTATTGCATCTTTAAAACTATGATTATCTAAAACAAAGTGGAACAAACAATTATTTCAAAAATAAAATAAAATAATAGATTTTTTTATACATCACAACAAACGTTTTTGACTCTCCAGAATCCCCCCCCCCCCCACCCTCCCTCCCCCCCCCCCCCCCCCCCCCCAAAAAAGATATATATTTGTCTACCAAGGAGACAAAATTGTCGTTATAAATATGAGACATGATGAAGCAGAAAAATAAAGCTTCTTTTAGAGTTTTATACTAAAACTTTTTATAGTGAGCCTCTCTATATATATATATATATGTATGTTTGTAAAAAAAATGTCCATGTCACTAAAAAGTCTTTGGTGAAGTTTGTTTTTTTGCAGCGTGTTGCAGGCAGAGGTCGCACAGCTGTGGAGCGCGAGACGAGGAGGCGGGGAACCGGAGGAGGGCGCGTCTAAAAGGATCCTCCTCAGAGTCTTACCTGGTAAAAACTACAGGAATACTTTAACGCCATAGTGAAGGCATGTCCAGGACGCGGTCACGGGATGATTTTTTAATTAGCTAGGCACTATTTTCGACCTACACCATGTATACGACTGAACGCAGGCGCATGAGCATGAGCCTGCACGAGACCAAGAGAAAGGATCCCGTGCGAGTTTCAGCTGGAAGTTTATGGCAGGATCCTTTGGCTCTCGAAATCGGCGGCGGGAGTAAAGGCGTAATATCCCCGCGGAGTAGGACCAGGGCTTTATCCGTGGTGTATATCGCCGTTGACGACGGGTCTGCGCCTCCAACTGAGGCGAATCTTTCACTGACATGTCTTAAAGAAGCCTGCGCAGACGCACATGCGGTGCTGAAGAGCATTTCTTTTGAGCGCATTGCGTTGGGCACCACTGAAATTCTGGACACTTTCTACAACGCAGGCAAGTTGTGGCACGTACATATCTGGGATTTTCAGGAATATTTCCAAAGTGCATTTGTAAGCGGTTGTAATTTTAACTCTGTGTTTAGATGTTGTTGTGGTGGAGATGAATAACACCATCTGCCAGCCGTCTCTGTTTTATCACCTGGGTGTCAGGGAGAGTTTCAGTATGACCAATAATGTCATCCTGTACTGTAACAAACGAGAAGACGATCTTCAAGTTGTGAAGGTGAGACACAACGCACACAAAAGTGCAAGGCTGTTTTCGAAAGTCACTATGAAGTACAGCGGTGCTAGTTGTCACACTTTTTATTCCATTGAATATTTCTCAGTGAGTATATTTTTGAATGTCAGTTTCTGTGTAGACACAAACCTTAAAGCCTTGGCAAAAAAATAAAAAATATCTTGACAACGATGTTGTCATGCTATATGGGGTAAGTTGTCATAATGGGACCTTCTATTTTAACACTACTACTATTATGAAACATGAAATGATTAATAAATGGGAACATACATAAATATCAAACCATTATTTCGGCCAACACAAGGTGCATTTTATTTAAATAAAATTATGAAGCATGTGACTGCTTAACCCAAATATTCATTTATTGTAAATACCCTTTTTCTAAAATACAAACATTTGTGTCTTGCTTTCCAGTATTTGTGTGTGTGTTTATATTAAAATATGTATTTTTCTGATAATGTGATAACAGAAAACAAATATAACTTAAGTTTGCAGATTTATTCTTCAAATAAGACAAATAAGAAAACAAAAACTTTTCCTGAAAACACGGTTTGACATTTCAGTTCTTCATTAGATAGTTGACTTTTTTTCATTTAAACAAGTTGTTGGTTTTACCAACAGATATTACAAAATATGATGATATTGATATTTAAGGCACTATTTGAATAGTAGAATTTACAAATTAAATTGCAATTTAAGTATTTATTATTTAGATGTTTGAAACTAACACGCACAAAACTTTTCACTCTAAACATTATAGCTACTGAGTGACCGTACTTGTCACAACCTACCTTGGTGCTATATCATATGCTTTCATTTGGTCTTCTGTATTCTTCATTCTAGGAGCAATGTGGGAGCTACACTTTTATCCCCTATATGGTGTCACCACAAGGTAAAGTATTTGCCTGTGATGCCACACTGATGAGGGGCATCAAAGATTTCCTTCATTCCAGCTTTAAGATTGAATCCCTGCTGACCCCTCTGGTGGATCGACTGGTCAAGTTGCTGGAAAGTGTTCACATTCATTCTAGGTAGGAATGTGATGTATTTTTGTGCATTTTCTTTTCCTGGAAGTCAGTTGCTAGATGCTGCTTTCAAATGGTCTGAATTAACATTTAGCACACTCTTGCCTCATAGCGAATACCTCCACGAGGCAATCCGCAGAGAGATCCGTCTGGCCCGAGAGCACTTCACCGGACAGGCCCTGAGTCAGGAGCTGGGCCGGATCCAAATGCGCCTGGACTCGGTGGAGCTTCTGAGTCCAGACATTGTTATGAGCCTCCTGCTATCTTACCGGGACATCCCAGTGGGTTACATATGCACAACACTAAACTTTCAGTTACCAGCACAGCTAATGTGAATGATCACATAGATAGCATACTGTGTAGTTATTATATTATAGAAACAAAGAGGCTCTTTTATTATACATTTGCAGTATTTTTGAATGCATGTTTGTGCCAGAATTTCTTTGTATGAATGTTTTGATTGTTCCTGTGATGCACACCTGAATCTGTTTAATTATTAATGAGATCTAGAAATGAGATCTCTCCGTCCTTGATATAATAAATCATATAGTAAACATTATGTAATTGCTTCCTGTTCTTGAAGATTTTCATACTGTGCTTTTTATTTAATTTGATTACATGCAATTCCTTGTCTACCCAGAGGAATAAGCAAGAATATTTGACAATGGTTGTGAAATATTAGAGGTGCCAGCCAAATGTGTGAATAATTCATTGAAATGGAACTCTCTTTCTCAATGTGATTCAAGGACTACGACGCCATAATAAATCTGGTGGAGACTTTGAATAATTTGCCCATGTGCATGGTGACAGCACATCAGAACATCAAGTTTCAGTATATATTTGCATTGAACAGGTAAACTTTTTTTTGTTGAAAATAATGTAATACACAAAAACAAACATTTATTTGAGAAAATATTAGTATTGTTTCCTTCGAAACATTTTGAAATGTGTTTAAAGGAGGAATCACCCTGGTGATCGTGCCAAGGCTTTAAAGCTCATTTTACCCATCGTGGAATCGGGGGGCACCGTGGCCTCAGATGTGTACTGCCTGTGCGGGCGCATCTACAAGGACATGTTCCTGAGTTCAGGCTTCAAAGACACAAACAGCAGAGATCAAGCTTGTTACTGGTGAGTCATTACAAATTACCCTCTGTTGATCTTTATGTCTGTTACACACATTTATAAACATCCACTTCACTGTATAGTCCTACGGTAGGATAGCATCTGATCTGAAATAATGCAAATAAAAGTTAATAATCCAGTGGTTTGCACATGCTTCCAAAACCTGGTCAGTAGTTTTGTCTTGTTTTCCAGTACAAATATGCAAATAATCTTAAAACAAGATATGTTTATTAAAATAACTTGAGACTTGTTGTCAGAGAAGATGTATTTTTCCTGTTTTCAAATAATGAATACATTTTTAGATAATAAAAGAAAAAAATATTTTTTCTTGTTTTATGCATAGACCTCACAAAATTTTGTAGATGTATGCTTTAAATAGTAAGAAAAAAAACACATAACTATCATTTCCACAATGCGCTAAGAAAATACAATTTTAATAATAAAAGAAAAACATTTCTTATTTTTTAATAAAAAAAATGTTGTGCAAATTTTATCACTGAGGTTCAAGCAGAGATGAAATCATGTATTTTTATGTTTTTGTGGTAATGCTAATTTCTCTAATATTCCATTTACAGTAATGACGACTTGTGTTTCTACCTGTATGTTGTCCTGCAGGTATGGAAAGGCTTTTGAGATTGAACCAACTTTGCACTCCGGAATCAATAACGTTGTGCTTCTGATAGCTGCTGGGCATGAATTCGACACCTCTATTGAACTGCGGAAAATCGGTGTGTTTGTGTGTCCCTCATTTAGCTTCACTGCTCGCTCTGGTTGTGAGCACTTTAAACAGTGAGATGGGTCATGGTTTGGTCTACATATCTTATACAGTAGTGCTTTGTGGGTATAGCAGGCTAGTGTATAGAAACTGATATTTAGTGGCCTACTTGTATGATACAGATGCTTCAGGCATTGGACATGAATGCATGATGACACAAAGTATGTGTATAGAGAATGTGAGAAAGTAAGAGTTTGAGGTGGTTAAACTGGTGTTGCCTTGCTTTCACACTTTACATGCATGACTCCCACTCTTCATTCATTTACTAAACAGTTTTTATGATTGAGTTTTGGTTTATTGAGTCATGGTGGTTTTTGTGCATTGTGCAGGTGTCACACTCAGTAGCCTGCTGGGCAGGAAAGGCAGTCTAGAGAAAATGCAGGACTACTGGGATGTGGGTTTTTATCTGGGGGCTGGAATCTTGGCCAATGAGCAAAAGAAAGTCATAGAAGCTTCTGAGAGAAACTCTACAGGCTCAATGCGCCAATGTGGTGAGTAAAGGAAGTGAATGTTTATTTAGCTTTATTTAAGGTAGTGTGAAGTAAAACGTAAGTTATTACTATTAATGAATATTATTGGAATGATTTTCATTCATTAAAAAATATATTAATAAATATTTTTACATTTCTTTTTACTGAATAAAATCTTAAAAAATACAAATAAAAAAATAATAAAAGTGAGGTTCCAAATTGATTTACATTTACATTTAAAGCCCTAAGTTTTATTTTCAAAATCATAATACCCCTCATTCAAAAAAAGGACTAGGCCTATCAATTTATTATTTTTTTTTATGTAATTAATTACACAATATACAGATTAAATCAATAAATTGCATGATAAACACTCAGATTATCAGAATCAGATTATAGTGACAAAAAATGTAGGTGGTACTTCAAGTTTAAATTAGTCATGAATAATTGCAATATCACATTATTTTACAAATATTCTGAAATTATTAAAACACACTAACTGACAAACCTAAATAAGATTTCTCCCTAAAAACAGGTATGTTGCATCCATCATGGAGACATATATACTGTACAAGCAGTTTGCCAAACCTCGAGACGTCAGTCATCCTAAACAGCAAACTGTGGACTTTTGGATGGAGTTAATGGTGCAGGCATGCAAGCCTACCGTTTCCACAGCGCGCTGCCCAGTAAGACTGCTTCTTTTCTCCCTTCTCATCGGTACAACGTTACCCTACTGCGCAAGAGACAGCTTGTTTCACTTAGCTTCAACAACAATTAAAGGAAAGGCCAAAAAGGTGGAGACATAAACAGACTCAAAATATATATATTTTTTAGGTTCTGATTCTGGAGCTCACTAAAGTCTTCCAACCTAGTATAATAAGCGTAAGTGAAGAAGATGACAGCCGTACAGTGCAGCTGAGACACGTCACTCCACTTGAGGTAAACATCCTTGACCCTTGATGCTTTTTGCACACGTTGTGCAGGCTGCAGTGTGTGTTGTCACGCAGTGTAGTTTCCATGTTATTAAATTATTTATGTGATAGATGGGCATGACGGAGGGCGGAGTGACCCGATGCTTTATGCTGTAAAATTCAACATTGTGTACATGTCTGTGGGAGTGTAATGTGCTTTATTTGGCTTTCCCAGAAAGGTCTTCATGAGTGGACTTTCCCAGCATCTGCGATTCGTGGAGTAAGGTACTGTGCGCATATGGGAATACTGTCATTTCCACAATTTCTTTTTTTCTGTTTTCCATTTCCAAGCTTGCAGAGGTTTATAATCCCACTAGGGCTGCTCTGTTTTGGCCACAGCCCAGTGACTTTCTCTGAATAGGCCTTTTTTTTTTTTTTTTACTTCCTCACTTGTTGCTTGGCCTCGTTGACGCCTGTTATCCTCTATCCAGCTTTTAAGCTATAGGTCAATGTCTCTTTCTGTTCTTTTTCTTTCTGTTTTTGTTCCTATTTCCAGCCCTTAGGGCAGCAGACATCTTGTTTAGAGCTCATGTTGCAAAATAAAGGACACTGGATGTTAATATTTAAGGTCACATTGACCCATAGTTAAAAAATTATTTCAGTTATGCATAAATAGCTCTAGGAAGGGTTTGTATTCCTGGTAGGATTAGTATTTTCACACAGATGTGCATTATTTGTTTATCTGAACATGATTCCATTTTCTAAGGCATTTTAGCTAAATGAAACTAAATGTCTGGGTTTTTTATAAAGTGTTGTATTTGTCATTAAAATGTTTTAGAGTTGCAATTAGCTGTTCAGTCACGATGTCAATTTGTAGGCCATCCTGGAAGGCTTATTTGCAATCCTGTGAATATTTAAATATTGCTTAAAATTTAAATATTTGATTGACATTATTTTAAGAGAGTTTCAAATGTTTAATATAACACATTAAATTTCATATTCACCTATAACTTATTGAATTTTGAAACCATTGTGGGTTACAGCATTACAACAGTTGTCAGATTCACATTGTTGCATTTTTAAAATGTCAAAAATTCACTTTTCAAATATTGAATGTTATATATATGTATAAAAAATATTTTACTTATAAATGCCCAAGGGAAACCACAGATCTTCTGAGTTTTAGGACTACAAACTGAATCGCTGTATTTTGATCAGTTTCAAATGGTATAAAATTGCTTGACCCATTATCTTTGATGTTTTATTTTTTGGCTTGTGATTGAGAATCCCTGTTATTCCACTCTTGCAGCATCTCCAAGTTTGACGAGCGGAGCTGCTTTTTGTATGTCCTGTACAATTCAGATGACTTCCAGTTGTACTTTCCCAGCGATCTTCATTGTAAAGGGTGAGCTCCTCCCATCGGCACATTGCTTAAACACGCTGCCAAGGACAACATGAGGGAAGAACTCCAGTGTCATGATGGTTTTGACATAGAATGAACTCTTAAAAGATGTTCTGTGAATTTGTTTTACGAATAATCTGAATCTAATCTTCAGAGGTGCTGCGGGCGCTATTCACGGAGCCTTTAAAATACATGTCATATTATTTTCTCATGTATCCTGTTGTATCAGGTTCAGTAAGTCACGTTTGACCTCATTTTATGAACTTGTCATTGTTCCAATGAAATAAGCATTAAGCGATTATGTAATGGCAAAACGATTAAGTGCATTTAAATTTTTTTAATCATAAAGAAATATTTTGCTGAAATATGTCACAATGAAAGAGATTTTTCCATTGAACATATTCTCAAACCCTATCATTTGTGTTGCTTGTCAGGTTCTGTGATTTGGTCAACTCTCTGTTGCATCACACAGAAAGTCCCGTGGAAGATTCCAGTCCAATCAGGGGAGGAGAAGGAGATTTAGAGGTGAGAGAAATCCCCATGAATATCATATAACCTCTCATTGTTTGTTCAGGCTAGTAACCATGCTCAGCATTAGTGAAAATGTGCACTTGGTTGATTAAGCAGCTGTTTTTATCTTATCCTTGATATACAACTCTTAAAATGACTTCCGCTGATGTAGACTCCTAGTAGAATTGGATGATATTATTGAGTTGAATAGACCTGAGATATATTTGAAAACCTCCTTAGTTTAGTTTTGATTAACCAATTAGTTGATTAATTTCTCATGGCTTGGACTGTGCCAGTCAGGATATGTAGTGTCAATTGATTCTGCTATTTTCCTGTTTATTACTGTGAAGCTGCTTTGACACAATCTGTACTGTATCTGTAACCACTATATAAATAATGGTGACTTCACTTGACATTTTATGGTCCAATAGTGTCCTTCAATGTGGATAATTCCAAATGCAGCTTTCCATTACATACTGTAAATATGGTACCACTATATGACAGACAGTACCATAATGCAACTGTGATTTTCTTCTTCTTTTACTATCTTTAGTATTGCCATAACTCCACGTTTAAACCTACCTCCTGCTGTCATGTGTTCTTAGTGCCGGTTTAGTACTTGCTGAATATAGCAGTTAAGTGTGAAATGTAATGCTTCTTCCTAGCAAACTCAGTTTTGCTGTTTTTTTAACAAGCATTGGGCATACTATCTACATACATACGTACATTCTATCTACTTGTTTTTTCTATTTGTGTGTGTGTATATGTGTGTTATAATATATATATCTATATATATATATAAGATTATATAATATATAATATATAACACCTTGCTACGTGACTTGTCGTTTTGGCTACCATTTGCACGGTATATATGTGCTCTTTGTTTAGTTTTGACTGCGTTTTAAATGTCCCTCTTTTGTAAGTCGCTTTGGATAAAAGTGTCTGCTAAATGACTAAATGTAAATGCATACATGTTCTTTTAACTTAAAACTTTTTTTCATAAAACGTTTTTTCATACAACATATATTATCGTTCAAAAAAGTTTTGAGGTTGAAGATTTTTAAAATGTTTGTCTCTTGTAATCACCAAGGCTAAACCTATCTTTTGTAGCATTATTAATGTCTTTGCTGTCACTTTTGATCAATTTAATGCATTCTTGATAAACAATTTCTTTAAAAAATTTGCCGTAACATTATGAGAGGAATGAGAATGGAGACAAGGTGGTGCTGGGGAAGGGAACCTATGGAGTGGTGTACGCTGGACGGGACCTCAGCAATCAAGTGCGCATCGCAATCAAAGAGATCCCAGAGAAGGACAGCACGTATGAACTTGTTGTTCCATTGATTACATTTTTCTAGTGAAATGTATCATTTAGAATATGTTTCTTATCAGTTTAGCTGTACGTTTGTTTAATTTATTTGAGCTGTGTCATGAAGAATCAAACAGATAAAAGATAAAATAACTTTACATAACAATGTACATTAAAAATATACTATAAGATCCACAACTCTTAAAACATGTCCATTTTTGCCACAACAATTTACTACTCGATGAATAAGATAAAATTAATAAAATCTATGAATAATTTCATATATTAAACAGTGAACATATATTAATAAATTAAATAAAAAATAATAAAATTATGTATAATGACTTTTACATTTAACCTTTAATAGAAAGAAGATTTACATCACTTCTGAACTGTTTATACATTGTTGATCTGAAATCCAGTGTTTGTTTGTTGACCTCTGACCATGTTCAAAGGTCCCCATGGCCCAGTGATGTTTGTCCGCAGGACTGATGCTTGTTTAAACTGTGCTCACATGGACATTTAGCAGATGTAGACCTCTCCATGTGATCCAAGTCTTGTGCTTAACCGTTTTAACCAAATATGCCCATAAAACCCTTATGATTGTGGTCAGAACTGCATAGCGTAGATGATCATAATATTTACTTTTTGTCTACCGTTTTGGTCTCTTTCTCTTTTTTGGGGGATCTTAGCTACTCTCAGCCACTCCATGAGGAGATTGCCCTGCACAAGAGGCTGAAGCACAGGAATATTGTTCAGTATTTGGGATCAGTCAGTGAGGATGGCTTCATCAAGATCTTCATGGAGGAGGTTCCTGGAGGTGTGGCGTGCTTTGCTGATTGTTCTCTGTCATAAACTTTTAACTTTTCCTTTTTGATGACATGGGGAAATGTTGATTTCGTAAAGTCTATTGAGAAATCCTTGGTTCTTAGAAAGGGTGTGTTGTGTGTAATGTCCATGTGTGGGAAGATCTCCAACTGAGAGCGTAATTAAAATGTGCTATACTGAACAGCACAGACCAGTTTAGAGTATTCACCTCAGAGAGTTATTTATGGGTCAGTGACGTAACACTCATTGATGTGTTTGGTCCTACACCTCCTATATGAAGACTATACATAGACTATCCTGAGTCATGAAAAAAAGTTGAGCAGTTTGTAGTGAAGTAGTTACTTTAAAACTGCTTGAATTTTGAAAAGGGTTATAAATGTTTTACTGGCCCTTTTTGATTAGTTTAATGTGTCCTTGCTGAATAAAAGTATCTTTCTTTTAAAGAAAAACATTTCTTACATCAAATTTTAGAACTGTAATGTATTGACATTTATCATTTTAAGTAATTTAACCTTAGATTGTTGAAAATAGAGCATTAAATCAACAAATACAATCATATTTTAAAAATGTTGATGCGTTTTAGATGTTATAAAAGAAATCATGATTTCTTCTATTATCTATCTATTGTATGACATTTGACATTTTATATTTATTTATGTGCATGTGGATACAGAGTGTATGATTTTAAAATGTATTCCATTGTTTTTTCTTCCTTCACAGGAAGTTTGTCCTCTCTCTTACGATCACAGTGGGGGCCTCTTAAAGATAATGAGGCGACCATTGTCTTCTATACCAAGCAGGTTCTTGAAGGGCTGAAATATCTCCATGACAATCAGATCGTCCATAGAGATATTAAGGTATAAATAGATGCCAGAGTCGCCGTTGCTTTCAGACTGTCTGTAAGAAAAATTTCAGCTGCAGTTTTCAATATCACATGCCATTACTTTTCATCTCACCAGGGTGATAATGTTTTGGTAAATACATACAGCGGACTGCTCAAGATATCAGATTTTGGCACTTCTAAGAGACTAGCAGGAATCAATCCATGTACAGAGACGTTCACAGGTGAGTCTCCTAGTGCATACTTCTCACATTACATTATGTACTTTTGTGTGTTTGCTTTTCAAACTCCTCCTGATTCATTCATCCACAGGCACTCTGCAGTACATGGCTCCAGAAATCATCGACCAAGGTCCTCGTGGCTATGGCAAACCGGCTGATATCTGGTCTTTGGGTTGCACCATCATAGAAATGGCCACAGGGAAGCCACCCTTTCATGAGCTGGGAAGTCCTCAAGCGGCCATGTTTAAGGTGGTGCAGGTTTTTGAAGCAGGAATCTGAGTTTTATTTTAAGCTGATGGCTATATAACCATGTTAAATGAACTGTGAAGTTTATTTACATTCCATTCTCACATTCCCAATTGACTTCATGCTCAATGCATATTTAACAGAGTCACAGTTAGGCCAGACAAATAACTAGTATGCAAGAGGAAGACAGTTTACGCTAATGTCTGCTATAGAGCCCATTGTGGAAAAGACTGCTGCTGTTATGATTTATTTCTGGCACATTTTTTGTAGCTAGAAGTGTTTGTGTATGCATACTTGCTTGAGTTTCAGGCCTAAATGTTAATATCTCTTACAAAGAATCTCATCAGGTTTAATAACTGTCCCCCTACAGGTGGGCATGTTTAAGATCCATCCCACAGTGCCGGAGTGCATGTCAGAGGAAGCCAAAGGCTTCATCATGTGCTGCTTTGAACCCAACCCAGACAAGAGAGCCACAGCTTCAGAGCTCCTGAAGAACAGCTTTCTGAAGGCCAGTTCCAGGAAAAGGGCAAAGCCTCAGTCCGACAACACTCTGAAAGAACCTGTCGGTGAGCTTGTAGAACCACGTCTATAAATCTCTGACACTTTAAAACCAACAGCTTTAAATGGGTGTTTCTTCAGCTTTGGCTGCTTTTGGCCTTTTGGAAATAAACACTTCTTTTCACACTCACTTTTTTTGGTCTACTTATGTCCAGCAATGTTTATTCATGTTGCAGAAGAAATCTGTTTTTATTTACTTATTCTATTAGTTTTCATTTAGTTAAATTCTATTATTACCTTAATTATTTAATAAGTTAATCATTCATAATTCATTACTTAGTATTGTATACTTAAGCATTTACGATTTAATTTATTTATTATGTTCTTTATTTGATAGAATATTGTATTTTGTTTTATTTCATGAATTTATCATTATTAGTTTTTACTTAGTATTTATTTTTAAGTTAATTGTTATTTTTGTTTTTTTTCTGAAAAAACCAAACGAATATTTGTCGCTCCCATTTAAATAAATGAGGAAATGATAAAGTTTCCCAGGCAGTTTTAATATGATCTTCATACAGCCAAAAGGAAAATAAAAGTGGATAAAATCCCAAAAATAACCCCTGAAAATTAATTAGAAGCTTTTGAAGTAACACCCACTTATGTATAGTGACTTATACATTAAAGTAATTTGATATTAATTGCTGAATACTTGCATATTTTGAGTTTATATGGTCATTATATTGTAGGAGACTTTCATAGGAGCATGTCCGTACCCATTGCATTGCGTGTGGAGAACGCAGATGCTGAACACAATGAATTGTCCTCCTCTTTTGATCTGAGAAGGACCACTCCTGCCTTCAAAGGAAATGACATGGCTGAAAGTCCACCCAGCTCCAGCAGCTTTTTGGCGTGAGTCCATGCATCAGTTCTGGGAATTGTATATTGAGAAAAATTCTTCCAGCACCTGAAATGTCTTATTTGCCTTCATGCTGGATGTATTTTTCTGTTGATAGAGTGCCAGATGAGCCTCAAGCAGACATGACCACAAGCCCAGCGGGTTCTGGAGAGAATCTAGGTCTGTTCGTGCTGAGAAAGGACAGCGAACGGAGGGATACGCTGCATAGGATCCTTACGGAGTACATCACCAATGTAGTTAAAAACATTCAGGAAACGCTGCCACAGGTACGTTCTCACACTATTGTGTCACCTGAGATGTCTGATGTGGAATGCTGTCACACCACCAGTGCCCTTTCTTAAATGCTTGTGTGTGAAGATTTGCCTTTTATTCATCTCGCAGGCGGAGGAGCCGTGCATCACCTCAGATCTCATTAGCGAGCTGATTGGCTGCCTCCGAGAGAACATCCGCTCTCCAGACAAAAGGCACTTGACTAACAGCCTCCTGACTTTGCGCTCCAGCCTGCTGAACTCCTCTGTGTCTCTCAGCAGCCTGCAGGCGGTGCTCTTTAGCTTCCAGGATGCAGTATGTTCTTTGCTTTCAGTTTGTGTTCATTTCAGTAAGCCTGAATCAAACTAAAACTAAGGGCTAATTAGCAACATTTGCAATTACTAAAAAGGCAATTACTATTATTACTATTACACATACAGAGGGTTAGGGATTTGTAAAAAAAAAAATAAAAAATGCTGTTTTTAAAAAGGTTTAAAAAAGTAATAAAAATATTTTTTTAAATGTTAAACTCATTTTACTTCTGCGCTCTATACATTTATATATTTGTAATTAAAAAGAAAAAAAAATGTATACATATATTTGGGTATTGATTTTTTACTATACGTCTTAACCTTCATATATTAAAGTGGGGGGGGTATGTGTTACTCTTGTGTTTTTGTAGGTCAAAAAGTCCTGGAAACAACAAATAACCTCTCACTGGATGGTTTCTTTGGACAACTGCTGAGGCGGCTGCAAGAGCTATTCACGGTTTTGCTCCCGGTGCGTAAAGTACACCATTTCACTGAAACCGTAATCCCCATGCTTTTAGTGCTCCATGATCGTCCGTTCCCTACTATCTTCCTTGCCATCCCTAAAATCCCTTTCGAGCTCATGCTTCAGACTCCCGTCATCATTTGAAAATGAGGAAAGTTTCTCCATAAAGGCCGATGGGAGCCCCAAGGCCTATTCTGAAACCAACCGTCACCCCCTCACGAAAACAAAGAGAATGGGGTATCAGTCAAATCTGAAGAGGGTCATGCCAAATGCGACAATTTGCCCAGTGAACTCATCTCTAGCCACTCTTCACTTGCAAAGGAGTTATCAGAACTTCGACTTGAGTCCAGGTGGTATTGAAAACCTTTGCTCTCTCTCTTGCTGTCAAACCTCACAGTGTTTAATGCATAAAAATACTTCACATAATTGTCCCTACCATCAAGTGTGAGTTCAGAAAATTTTCTTTTTTTTTTTAAAAGTAAAATAATACTTTAATTCAGCAAGAATGCATTATATTTGTTCAACAGTTGAAACGTAAAAACATATTATTAATTGTTTTTTTAGTTTTTTTTAATAAATGCTATCTTTCTTCCGCGTCCACAACAAATATTGAGTAATATGCGTGACATGGAGTAGTATACCGGATTTCTGAAGGATTATATGACACTGAAGACTGGAGTAATGGCTGCTGAAAAGTAAAATACATTTTAAAATATAAAAATTGGAAAATTTCATAACATTACTATTACATTACTGAATGTTTAATCAAATATATGCAGCCAGCATATGAGACACTTATGCTGTTATTCTTACACTATTACTTAGTGTTAGTCTTAGTAATTAGTCTTACACTATTAAAAAACAAAAAAAAAATTTGGAATGGTAGTGTGTGCATGATGCAACCACAACTATAGACAAGCATTTATCCAACTACTGCAGTTATCCAAGCTTTATTTTTTAAAGTAGCCACAAGAAGGTGGTGAATGAAAACCACACTGATTTCATGCGGTTGTGAATTGTTTGCATTGCATTCCAGGTTGCTAATTCAGCTGAATGAAAAGGAGAAAGAATTCCAGGAGCTTCTGATGAACTCGCTTCAGACCAAACAAAGGCAAATCAACGCCCTGGAGGTCAGGGCTGCGTCTGCAGCGGCAGGTTGCTCATGTTTTTTCAACTATAACTTCTGAAATAAGCTCTGTATTTACTACTGAACAATTGTTTCTAAACTTCTTCCTCCATATGAGAGGAAGTTCTCGCCCGAGGCAGTCAAAAGGTGTGGCAATGGAGCAATATGTGTCACATTTATTCACATCCACTCCACATGCCACTGCTTGTCTTTAGTTCTGGGTGGAGATTTTGAGACTCCTAGAGAACACACCCTGTAATCGCTTATAACTGTTACCCAATTTCGACCAACCCAATTTTATGCCTTATCCTCGAGGCTTGTGTTTTCACAACATGTACTTCTATAGATATAATCCTTGTTCTGGAAGTGTTTTAGAAACAATACATTTTGTAGTGACCAGTTTTTTAGTAATAGCATATGACAGTAACATTACTGTAAATATGCTAATTATGCACCCATAGTAACAGTGTATGTAGCCATTGTGTGATATGTTTATTCTTTCCCACAGATAATAAACCTTCACACCATAATGCTCACAATGCTGCTATGATGCGCTGGTTAAGAGGTGTTCCAGTGAATGAGAAAACCATAGAAATAGTGAGTGAAAATATGGAAAAAATTTGTACTTTTGATCACAAGCTTTGATTTGCTAATTCATATTTATGGCTTAAAAACATAGTTGATAGTGATTGCCTGTTCTTTGATTTCTTTAAGCTTGTTTTTCATGAGTTTACCTTGGACAGTCTCCTCCATCTCGCCTGCAGAGATGATCTGCAGTACTGTGGCATCAAGTAAGTCCTTTAGACATCCGTACTGAACAGGAATAATCTGCCAAGGTGCAGGAGATATAGTTCAAATTCAATATTTCATTAAAGAAATCATATACACTGCTGTTTGAGTTCTGTAAAAAAAAATTATGATTTTGAAAGTAGCTCTTACGCTCTCCAAGGTGACATTTATTTGATTCAGAATACAGTATGCTTATTATTTATTTATTATATTTCGAAAGCTCAAAAGAACAGCGGTTATTTGAAATAAAAAAAGAATTGTAACAAAATAAATGTCTTTACTGTCACTTTTGATCAGTTTAATTCCTTGCTAAATAAAATTGCTAGAAAATTACAGTCTTTTGAACATTTCTGTATAATGTGTAGTAGATCTGTGTTCATGCATTTGTCACTCAGAGTGTGGGTGCTGCGTTCGTTTGTGGGCTGCCATCTCCAAGCAGAGGAAGTCGCATCTCAGTCCAGTCAAAGAGGACAGTGAAGATTCCATTCTCTAACAGACACGAATTACTCTCTCTTGACCAGTTTTTACATCCTATGAGCTCAGTGAGTTTGCAGTTTTTAGAGTCTGTGCCTTTTTTGGCACTGTTATTTTATTTCTATGCCTGGCTACTGTTCAAAAGTTTGGGGTTGGCAAGATCTTTTAATGTTTTTGAAAGAAGGATCCTATGCTCTTCCAGACTGCATTTATTTTAGTAGTCATTACTTCATACTTTAGTGTCACACGATCCTTCAGAAATCACACTTATATGCTGATTTGATGCTCAAGAGACATTTATTATAATTATCAATGATGAAAATTATTATAGGTTGTGCTGCTTCATATTTTTGTGGAAAAACATATTTTGGAAGAAAAGTGTAGTTGAAATATAAATGTTTTGTAACATTATAAATGTCTTAACTGTCACTCTGAATCGAATGTGTGCTTGCTGAATAAAACGTATGTATTTTAAAAAATAAAAATAAAAAATGTATGACCCCAAACATTTGAATGGTAGTGTACGATCTCAGAATAGTTTGAGAACATTCAGTCTCTCAGATGTTACCTTTTAGAAAGAGATTCAGTATATTTTTTATGGATATAATGTGTGAAATATTTATGCTAACATCAACAAAAATCATATGTTATTGTGCAGGGTATTGAGTTGTATACTGTACAGGGTACAAAAATGCTGTATTTGTATTTATGAATTGTCCGTTCTTACTAAATACTAAATATTACCTACCCTTACAGAAGAAAGCGATTCTGACAGCTAAACTAGAAAAAAGTCAACTAAAATTTTGTAATTTATTTTAGAAATAAAGCTTTTGATTGTAATGTACAAGTGAAAGGAAACTGTTACTGGTCTACATTTCTTTCTTGTTCATTTTGACTGGTCCTATTCTATAACAAATGCAATTTTTAAACGCACAAATATTTCAAGTAATCCTTCAGTTCATGTGAGATAATAATAGCTACAAGATAATAATTAGTAAATGTAAAAAATATTTTAATATGGAGTATAGTGTATTGCACCGGACAGGACGTCAACTTTCCAAAAATGTATTGTTGTATTTCCAAAGATGTCAACTATTGTATTTTTTTTAAGCCAGAGGAAAAATGTTGGTAATGATCTTGTCATAAAAGATATTACAGTATGCAAACCCAGCCACACAGTGATAGACTGACTGACTGCTAAACATCTGAGTAACCGTATTAGCAATTCACTTTGTTCTTGATGCATTTTTAAGGAAGCCAGATTTTTGACAAGCTTTCTAAATAGACAATTTCTATGCATTTCATTTCTCAAAATATGTTATTTTAACTGTATATGTAGAGGCCGCTGCAGAGGTGCAGTATCTGAATACTTTATGAACATGTAAATATATCATTTTATGAGAGTCCAAAACATCTGCGCACACAAGCATTAGTAACATCCAGTGTGAAATCTCACTGACGTTATTCACATTCCTCAGAGATGCGTTTCAGTCCTTACTGGTAATACAAAGTGTGTCAAGTGTGTGTTTGGTAGATGGGTGGTTCACAGTCATGTCTGGAAGAAGTGATGCCATGCGCTGAAGTTGATCTAACAGTTCCAGCCATGCTTCCTTATGTTTCTGAACTGTTTATGTTGCCTTAGCAACAGCTATCACATCATCCTCTGACCGCTGCCTCCAGGTTGCGGATCAGTTTACCACAGGGAAATGTCCTCCTTTCCCTGATATGTCTGTGGCTGTTTGCACTTTTTTTGGTGCGGTCAACCACTTCGATGATCAAGCAAGAACATGAAGGTTTTAATCACCCAATTCATCATAAAGTACATGAGCTAATCAGTGGGATGGGCTTCTCTAGTCATTCAATGAGCCATACCTTGCATTTTTTTCAATAAAAGGCTGGAATAAACCACAACTTTTCAAATCTGGGCAGATTGTACACATAATACACTTGCATACTTTGTAAATGGTTCTTTATTAAAACTGGGCATCGTACACTAAACAACTGATGATCACACATTATGCTCTCCGGTAAAAAAAGGTACAAAAACCGTCACTGGGACGGTACACTTTCAAAAGGTGTACCTGTAGAAAGGATACCACCCCAGTGACAGCTTTTGTATCTTTTTTTTTCTGAGATGCAAGCAACACATGACAGATGAAAACAAAACATGTTCTAAAATCAGCTCAAAATAGGCATCAAACATGTTCAATATCATTCGACTGGATGGATTCAAAGATCAAGAGATTCAACTCTGACTGCCCAAAATCTGCTGACTGACTCTGACTTTATGATCAGGGTCTCTGAAGGAGAGACTTATTTATCATCTTATTTATCAATCTGTACAGAAGTCGTGTATTCCAGCCTTAACTGGCATGACAAATAACCGGGAAGTTGTTGGCATATATTTGTTGTTGAAATATATAATTGTACAGATTTTGAAATAATTTTTTGAACCCAATTCAATACTTTTTGTTGTCCGTCATTTTACTTTAAATCCCATTGCAGTAAACAACGCTAGTTGAATTTCAGTTTGCCTTATATTGATTATACATCAATTGCTTTTTAATGACTTGGCAAGAGTAATGACTCGCAGAGCATAGCTTGCCCTTGAAATCGGGTTGTAGTCCAGGGCTCTCCACAGCTAGTGGTGCTTTTCAGCAGGTGGAGCAGATGTCACTGCTTTGGCCAGAGATTTTGAGGTTAACTTAACAGGATTTGCTTTTCATAGCCGTCTATTTCTTCTTCCTTCCTGTTCTTTTTTTTCTGTGTATGTTATTGAGCTCATTCTGTCCTCCTTTTGCTGTCAAGACCTCTTTATCTGTCTCCTTGTGAAGGCTGGTGGTGCGTGCGATCCATTAAATAGGGAATTCTGAACAGGGATTATGGCTTTCGGACTAACTTCATTCTGTTAGAAGGAGGATGTTCTTTTTCCTCAATGAGATTTTCCACCATTTCGAATAAAGCATTATTCGAATAACTCAGTCTACCATTTCGAATAAAGTCTTATCACTGCTCTACAGCCTCACGTTTTCTGAAACTGTCCAGTGGTCCACATTATGTGAAGAAATTACATTTGGTGAATGTTAGATACTCATATGTGTATGAATAGGCAATATTTCTTTAATAAGGTGTTTTATGACCTTTTGTGTTTAATACGGCTTCCAAACTTCTTAGAATAAATTCATACAACTTTTGAATCAGAATATCTGCCAATTGCTTGTTGGAGATGTTGGAGGAGAAAACTGTGCCCAAAGTGGTTTGATAATATTCAATTAAGGTGATAAGAGAAGACAAGGGCAGATCTTAAAGTTAATCTTGG
Source organism: Sinocyclocheilus anophthalmus (assembly GCA_018155175.1). Lineage (NCBI taxonomy): Eukaryota > Metazoa > Chordata > Actinopteri > Cypriniformes > Cyprinidae > Sinocyclocheilus > Sinocyclocheilus anophthalmus. The sequence continues at coordinate 259,879 of JADLZN010004086.1, forward strand.
TGCTCCATCTGTCCAGGTTTTATGATCATGACCATCATTTTTGCATTTTAGCATTGTGTCAGTAATTAATGTTTCAGCAGTTGCAGCTCTTTGATGGATGTTTGCTTTGTGAAGTTCTATGTGGCCGGTTCTTGTGGAAATAGAAACTTCAACGTGAATATTGAGGTTTGCTGTCTCTCTTACTGCAGTATTTTTGTGTGGTTTGGACACAAACTTTCTTAGTATTTGACGGTCCTATCATTCACATTCAGGGTTTTGCTCACTATACTTCTTCACTCATGAAGTTGTGCTTGTGTATGCAGTCATAATCGTAAAGACTGTTGTTCCAGAGAATTGTTGATGTGTTTGCAGCTCAAGAATATGTGACCCTGGACCACAAACCATTGCATACGTAGCACAGAGTTGTTCGGTCAATATCCAAAATATTCATTTTGTTATGGGTCAAATTATCTTTTTTTTAATCTTTTTTTTTGTATGGGTCAAAATTATAAATTATCAAAATTATTTTTCTTTTATCCCAAAAATCAGGATATTATGTAAAGCCATAGTTCATGACTATATTTGCATACATTTGTCTCTACCTAAATATAATCAACTTTTACTTAATTTTTGAGTTAGTAATACGCCATTCAAGCACTCATTGGCTACATAACTTTTAACGTTATTTGCTCAATTCATTTTCCTATTTTGTTTTTCACCCCGGATTTCTGCTTTTCAATCAGCCAAATATTGTTCCTATCCTAACAAACCATACATCAATGGAAAGCTTATTTATAGCACAGCTGAAGTATCTACGTTGCCCCTTGCAGTGGCATGGATAGTGCTCCTTGCATAAAGCGTTTTTTCTCTTAAGTGCGGGCTACATTACATTCTGTTTACAAACTGTCGTCAGTTCTAATGTTTCCATATAGGGCTACTTTTCACCTTCAAATCAGATTGAAGTACATTGGTCATGGTAATGAAAGGATCTTTGGATGGTGGAGTAGGGGGTGGGGGCCCACGTGAAGGTGTAGAAGGGCAAAAAGGGGGCTGTGGTTTCTGCAGTGCAAGGTTCAATCCATGGCTTTGGAAATGTGTCCAGAGGTGAAGTGTGGGGAGGGGTGAACATCTTCTGCATATTCTTATTTGTGTGTGTATGGCTCTGTTACCTATATGGGTAAAAACTCTAAAGTGCAATTGTAGCATATGGACAAATGCATTTTATTTTTGGCTAATTTTGTTTAATGATGAAAGTTTAAGATCATGAAATGGGTCAAATGAACCCATATTCTGTAAGAAAAAAGAGATAATGTCTTTGCAGAAAATGAACAGTACTTTCCCCATTAAGTTTACTCACATTTTCTTTAACTATAAAACACATTGCAATGCCTTAATTCAAAATACAGGTAAAACATCTGTAGAAAATCAATATAGAAAATTCCTTTATATTAACCATGGTACACTTGGCCGCATTTTTACAAACTTTTCTTAAAGTATACATGGGGCAAAAGTTTTTGCAGAATATATAAAATGTCACTTATATTTTTTGATTACTTATTTTTGATTGCTTTTTTTGATAAGGGTGTCATGCATGTAAAATACTTGATAAAATAAAAGTTATGCATTTTGATTATTTAGTTGTGTAATTACTGACAAATCACATAACAGAATCTCCAAATTACACTATAACAATGCTTCTGTATTTTATGGGCTTTGTGCTCTGCACAATGACAATAAAGTTGCATCTAATCTAATCTAAAAAACACCAGTTAAAGTAACTCCTGCTATTATTCTACTAACTTTAGTGAGTCAAATAGTCTGTGTGGACACCGCTTTAAATGCAATCCTGATAAGAAATCTCAGAAAGATAAAACACCTGAGATTCACTATAATCCTTTATTTCCATCCTCACCCCAACAATTAGGAGGTCCTAAAACCTCAATCACATAATGCAAAGAAATAAAGTGATCCTGTAAATTATATGACTCAGGGGACAGCAACAGTTAAAAATGGACAACAACAATGCAATTTTCAGATGGACGATAAAAGCTTTTATATGGTGCAGCTCATCTTGACCTTGAAATTTGGCTTTGTTACATATTCACACGTGTTGCATATAAGTGGAATTGTTTAGGCTTATTTGGGTGACTTGAATTTCTCAATTTTATTTCGGCTAAATGCAAATGGTTACTCAGTAGGTGTTTCACTATGCAAAAATGATATTTATGTTGGTTGTTGCCTCATCATGACATTTCACCCAACAAGTGACTTCATTTTGTGAGGCACATTTATAAGTATTTAGATTAATATCATTATACTTAATAGAAAACCCCTTTGTGATAATCATAACTCTGTATTGTTTAAATAAGGTTAATAGACCCACATTTTACAAAGAACATTTCCCAACCTTATTTAAATTTGCAACACACATTTCCATTGTGACATTGTTTAATATTGGTTTACATTACCTCACTTATAATATCTAATGTCATGCAGCATTACACCAGAACTGTAGCTAACTGGAAACAATTATTTCAGACAAATGACACAGTATGCCGACTAACTGGTTTCTCGTTCTGCTGTGCATTATGATCTCTAATAAACAAAGTAGCCTGATTTATTTGACACCACATTGTTTTATTTATGATCTGTCCGCTCCATCCTTTTGCTTCCCATCTGAACTCTACAAGGCAGGACAGACTTTGGCAGAAACGTTTCAAACAATGAACAGATGAGACTGCCCAGGCTTCTTCTCAATGCATCATTCTCTCACTAACTCTGTTCTAAAGTTGGCTGATACCACGTTCCTCACATAGAAACACACTTATGAAAGACTGAAGGTCTATCTGGGTGCATTTTGGGCATTCCTGTTATTGTGATTTAATTAAGGGGCCACTGATGACCCTGACCATGCAAAGATGCTGACCCTTGGGTTCTGCAGGACAATAGACTGGCTTCTCGAGACAGACTCTATTGAACCTGAGCCTCGCTAAGCATATAAAACTAAAGTTTTAAGCCCAGTGTCCAAAATGGGTAGCAATGGACCCCCTGTCTCGCTGTCCGATCAGCAATGAACTGTCTTGTTTCGATAGTTGCCCTTTGTTCCTTTTCGGCCGGCCTGCGCCCCTTGCGTTTCCATTCTCTTTTGGTTATTGTCTTGCCCTCGCCCCCCCTCCTCCCTTCAGCAACCGCGGGGCCCTCCTTTCTGCGCCACGCCCATTCTAGGCTGGACCTACTCCGCACACCACCCCCACACCTGATCACACTCCCTGCTTTATATTGTTTCAACCCTCGCCGTTCTTCTTCCGCACAAACAACACAACCTCAAACCGAATCTACTCCTCTGACCAACCCCAGCCACACAACCACCGTCTCACAAATAGAGACCCACTCACACCCGGCACCTACTTCCCCCCCCCAGCTACTGTTCCATTCCGTATCTCGCTTGACCGCTCCATCGTACGACGATCCTGACTCTACACCGGTTGGCCTGCCGCCCTGTCCTCCCCCCCAGAATCCGCAACTCAACCCCGACTACTCCAACACCCCAATCAAGCCTCCCCAAGAATATTCCGCACCCCCACCCCCTTCGAACCCCCAACCCTCGCCCCCCGACACAGGACGCCTCATCGAAGTAGAGTCGCTGACGCCCACCGCACAGACGCGCGGAGACAGCGACAGCCCGGGCCCACTACCATCAGAATACGCCAGAGTGTGGTGTGCATCAGACAGTCACCTCTTTAGTCGGCCCCCACCGTGCCTCTCTTTTCTGTGACCGCACCCTTGGTAGCGTTTTGTTATTTTCATACACATGCCCCCCCTCATACACCCAGCCCTGTGACTCACGCCTCACACACGAACAACCATTACAAGGGTCAACCACATAAAACTCTCGTCCCCAATAACAGACACATTATCCCCGCCGACCGCATTATGTTCTGCTTCGTCACACCTATTCATCTTCATCTTTCAACTCATCAACAGACCAGCTTCGTGACGCAGAGTTCTTTGTTACCATAGCGTCCTGATCCTTAAACCCAGTGCACCGCCCCACGACAATGAGGTCACTGAATAGCGGGATTTGCATTTAGTCATTTAGCAGAGCTTTTATCCAACACATCTTGCCTGCAGCATTATCAGATTGTGGTTAATTCCGTTTGTACTTTTCATTTTAATATTACAGCTCCCAACCAGCTTTCGGCAGAAGGAGTAACTCAGAACTGACCCGGTCTTTTCAAACGGAATTATTGGCAGTAATTCATGATAGATTTAGACGATGATGCTTCCTACTGTAGAAAAGGGTCCAACCCCCTGTGTGCCACCCCCTTACACATTCAATTGCCAGAAAAGCTGGTTTAACTTCCAATTGGTGAAAGTGACATGGAGATAGCCATTTAATTCTTGCATGTGAGGGACCCAGCCTAGAATTACAAATCTTTAATTCAAAGATAATTTAAGCAAAGTTTGTCAAGACAAAACCCTCACCCTGCCCACACGCTGTTTCGTTAACACTTGTTGGGAACGTTTAAACCACACACTCTGGACATTTAAACCTTTTTTATAGCGTGCAGATAGGATAAAGATCAAGATACCCGCATAGATGATAGACAACACACCACAAAAGTGAACTCCAGATAGACAGAAGCAGCATAAACAGAGCAACCTCCGATAGACAGCACAGAGACGCATACCGACACGAGACACTAGTAGATAGATACGATAGATAGAGAGATAGACCCCTACCAGACACTACCGATAGCATACACAGCACTCCAGATTAGATAGTTTATTGGGGTTCCTGTCTCCAAGTTTCTACGCCCACACTCCCCCCACCACACCACACAAACAACTCTGTCCAGTCTGCAGTGACGGCAGAGATACGCAGAGAGAGTTAGGCACGTGACTAATCCACACAACACGGCAACCACAGCCCCCCCCTGAAAACCCCCAAACCACCACACAGACCGCAGCCCCACTGGTCTTTTCGGGGGACGGGATGTCCCCTCTCAAGCGTGCCATTTGCACCCCCCGATTTCACTCCTACACCAACCCCCCTCTTCCCTATAGCGTCCACTCTTATCCTCTCTTGAACAGATGCCAGCTGCGCTCTACAGGTGGCAAGCAGCTTCGTAATTCATATTTTTTTTGTTATCATTGTTTTGCCCCTCAGGATATATTAGGTCATGTTGAACTAAACATTAAACAGTTTGTTTGAATGAGAAACTGATTTATTTTGCAATATGATTGTGACATGTTATGAAATTTCACTAGGCCTATATGTTATCTAATCTACACCATAAAAACAAAAACTTGAATAAAAATATAATGTATTACAAACACCAGTTTCGTCACTGTATTTATGTGTTTCCTTTTGAAACAGGATGTTTGGACTGGATTTTGAAGGTGTAAATGATTATTTGCTACTTGCATTGTAGGTTGTATTAGGGGAGGGACGTTCTCGTGTTAGCAAGCATTTGATTGGATAAAATAAGCCAGTGCAGGATGAGTCATCAATATTTTTGGTCTGTTGCCAGGAAGAGAAAGTATAGATAAAAAGTAAGTAGGTAAAAGGGATTTTTTTTCAAAATATAGCATATACATGACCTCTATGCTAACACATATGGACAAAAGGCACAAAACTCCAATTTTGATTTCATGGGTGGTTACATTTTTTACACATATTTATGCATATAATTTGTAAGGGATAAGGTGATATGGGCTCAAAACAGAGAGAGAGAGAGAGAGAGAAACATCACCTTGGATAGCCGTTATGACATCTTTCTAAAATGAAATTTAGGTCACCGAGTCACAAACACACAACATTGTGGAGACGCAAGCAGACGGAACCTTCTAATGTAAAACAGGTTGGACAAGTAAAATGGGTAACAGTATTTAAAAGATGCGAGCTTTTAAAGATAAAAAAAGACACAGTAGATATGTTCTAACTATTTCTGACAACATTTGTAGTTTCTAAGCCGTATTAACAAACCATCCGCCGGTAATTAGGGATTCCTTTATTTCTAGATCCACCCCTACGTAAAATGTGGAACATTCCACACTGGAGGCCGAGTTGGGACGGTCGTCGGCTCACAGAGAGCCGCATGCCATCACCTTCAGAGCGGCAGAGGGAGCACACAGAGGCCGTTACCGCTGTGTGTCAGAAAGTTTATTCAATCTCACCGCTCCATCAGGCCTGGACAAATCTACAGTTTTATGATTGGACTTTAATCACGGGCTCCTCATGCATCAGTCGTATCCATAATACTTTCCCAAGACCCTTCAGTTGATTGTTTTGGGGGATTTTGTGAGCAGAACAGAAACAGGGATTGGTTTCGTGTGCCTGTGGAAACCCGGAGCGATCGAAGAAAGTTTCCCGTCTCACGAAAAGAGGAAAATCCGCATGATTTAACGACAAACATGGAATTCAACCATCTTGACACACAGCCGGGGATAAATCAGTTGACACCCTCAGAAGCACGTAAGTCGGCGTTTATATTTCCTTAATAAATCTGTATTTTCCCTCGTGAGTTATGATCGGTGTATGAATATAACGTTAGTCCGTTGAATAGAGAAGCCTTTAAAATCCGTTCAATATAATAGAATCGTAGGAACGATATAGAAACTGTTATTTAAGATAAACTTGAACAAGGTGTGCAGTTCGTTACGCATCCTGAAGCTAGTTTATAAAATTTGAAATAATAAATTAAATATAATAATGCTAGGGCTTCCGCTGTTCTAGAGTGGTTTATTTTTTTCTTCATTCATTTATTTAATATGCATTTACGTCATTTATGTAACTTTGTATTTTTTATCTATGTGTTTATTTCAAAATAGACAAACACTTATTTATATCGATTTTTTTTTTATTGCACTGCACCGCCCCATTTCTGTGACACCACTCTTGCAGTCTATAACATTAGAATACAAAATGATTAAAGACGAATTTCAATTGATCCGTATGATTGATTCATCATCAAACACTTCTGGTCGCATGCAAGTGATTTCTAATGAATCTGTTGACTAGCCTACTTAATCTTGGCAGTGACACCATAGTCACCCAATAAAGAGAAGCATATGATCTTCAAAGTGATTTGGATGATACATTCCTTGGTAACAGCTAGTCTATGCAGAAAGCCATTGAGTTAGGATACACCCTGCAATTATGCATGTCCTGATAAGCATGAATATACAGTAACATGACAGTTGTCTATTTCTCAACTCAAATTACAGTGATTTTATTGCTCTGCTGAGAAGACAGAGTGGATCTTTATGTCTTGGGGTTTGGCTGTTGCTTCTGATTAGGAGGTTTTGTTATGTGACATGGAGCCCTCCTGCAGTGTTGCTTCCTTTTTGTGCTTTATTTTGGCTTCATGCTGGAGGGGATCAATCCCGATCCTGGTCATCCTTATAACTGAACAGAGCACTGGTCTGTTCTTCATCAAATTGTGGTATGGTGATACTCTGCAGTGTTTTGGAGGGGTTGGACTTTGTCATTCATTTGTTGCAGATGTGCCATTTCTTAGTGACTGGTCTCTGTATGAGGATCATTCCTATGAGTAAATATCCTTGAGACTTTGTTAAAACACTAAAAGACTATACAGTATAGTCACTTGCAAAACTTTCAAACTGAACATTTTGTCCTAAAACGGACTTGAGTTTCTTTCTCAGAACCTGAACAAGATGCTGCTTTTGTGTTTTTGAGTCCTCTACATTGAGGACTTCATTCACTGTCGACTGTTACTCATTAACTTTCTTTTTATCCTTCATAGAAGGGCTCGGTTTGTGCCTTTAGACTGATTAATCACCTTTCGTTGTCCTTTCGTTTTATGCCAAAGACAAAACAAGACGCGTTGCATGCTAGCACACACTTAGGAGCCCATTATTCAGTTGTTTGAGAGAAAACAGAAAGTAAATTTAAGTTCTCAATGTTAATAGCTTACCCTGAATGGGAGCCTGAGGTGTTTTTAGCTCTTTTGAGTTCTGCCCTGTCAGGACTTTTGAAGAGCATCTTCTAATCTCTCTTTTCTTTAGATCTGCATTCAGGCACGAGTGCTGCTCGGTTCCTCCTGCCTTTCGTTTTACACCCCCAGCTGTCTGCACTGTTTGGCTGTCTTTCGTTATATTCTCCCTTTGCTAACCTGAGAATCGATCTCTAGTATGCTTGAATCATTAAGATTCATTGCATTCAATAAAACGGCTTCACTGAACACTAATTAATCGCCACTTTAATGACCCATTTTACTCCTTTAGTTGGTTTGCTTATAGATTGAAAGGTAACTAATAAGAATTGAAATGAGTGGTTGACTGATGTCTAATCACAATAATGTTGATATTTATTTTAAAATATACTAATTACTGACCGTGAATGAAATGTATTTAAATAAATGCTTATTTTACACATTTACTTGAGATTTGCTAAAACAAATAGCCAGATTTGGAAAAAAAATCTCAAAATTTTTTGGACCAAATATTGTCTGATTAATGAGCCTATCGTTATTTCGGACAATTTACTATTTTGAAAGTAAATAAAGTGCAAAGAGAACTGTTTTCAGCAATGTTTTATTACTTATTAAAGCGGTGTTGACTTTTTTTATTCATGAATATCCAAGCATCATGGTGTTCAGGTTTCAACTATTTTTATTGAAATAGCATATTTGTCAAAATATGTCATTCAGCTGTTCTGGGCAATTCAATCTGCTTAATAGCATTCCATATAAACAAGTCTATGCTAATAAAATATCAAAAATCTTTTGCAGTGTGGCTAAATGACATTTTGAGTAATACCTTCAAGAAAAGAAAAATCATAGAATAAATTTGTTCAGGCTAGTGCACAAAAAAGCTTTGTATTTGGGAGCATGATCCATGACATTATATATTTTTTTCATTATGCATCATTTTAAGTGAAAAAATTGGTGTTTCTAGAAAACCGTTTTAATCGTTGTGTCCATGTCAGTTCTGTTGTGGCTAAAGAGTTTGTCAGACTGACACAGGGGCCAGTTTCTGTTGTGTAAGATGTAGCAACCCCCAACACACATTCTTATACACACCCCTCTCTGTCACGCCTGTGAAACAATATCATTCAGTTTCAAAACCCTGAACCAACAGGCTCTTATGTAACAGCAAAGGACCCCATTTTTGGGATGACGACAAATGACTTTGTAACAGAATGAAGAAACCACAACTTTGGAAAATATACTGTACTCTAAATTAAGATAACATGGTATCCCTTTAGGCAATTGGCACATTATTTAGTTCCTTTTTTTGAAGTGGTGGAAAATTTTACCTTGGCTTCATACAGATGTTTTTGAATGAGTATCGACAGCCTACAGGGGATTGTGTTTAATTGGCTTGTAACAATCAAATGATCCAATTTTATAAATCCCAACCACAAGCTTCAATACTCTCACCCCAACCCCCAACAACACAACCACCCCCCACAACACCACCACACCACACACCACCCCACATGCATGCACCAGTGGTAACTGAAGCACATTCAGCCTGAGGAATAGATGTGGTTCTCTCCACTGCATCAAATCTGGCCTAGAAAATGTGTCTCTGGAGTAATTAATCCTCTCGGAAGAATTTAATTTTGTCAGACCCAGAAAATGGCAAGGAAATGTGAAGGAAAAAGATTTTGGAGGCCACATACTGTACTCCAGATTCTTTCTAAATATAGATTAAATATAGATTTTTTCTTTCTTTGTTCATAATAGGAAGGCTTGACTCTTGATAATCCAATTTGCATGACCTCAAAAATATTGCATGTCACCTATGGTTTACAGTATGTATTCATTTTGCTTCCAACAATACATACAAAAGTTTGCATTGAATAAACATAAAAAACACCCCCCACACGACACCCTCGAGTCCCACCGAGCACCGTACACAAAACCTCAACGCCTGTGTAGCTGTGGTAATATTTGGTCACTACAGAACAAATAGGCTGCAGTTTCCAGTTTACAATGGTTGGGAAAAGTGATTATAGTTCACCCAAAAATGGACATTCTGTAATTATTTATTCAATGTCAGTCCAAACCTATGGAGATGCTAAGGGGAGAAAAAAGAAATGAGTATTAAACAAACATATTCCCGCAGAAGACAGAAACTTGCATTGACTCACAAAGCATTTTGCGTTCCCTAGCAAAAGTTCCTATCAGAAACTAACAAATATATGTTCATATAACACATTATTTCATATTTCAATATCTCATATTATTATTTCCATCTCAAAAGTTTTGCAAACGATACAAAATTCCTTGGGGGAGCGCAAATTTTTTTTATGAGAGAACACAAAGCTTCTTTTATTTATTTCCCCCATCATACCCATTTTTGGTGAATTATCCCTTTAAAATGTCAGATATTGAAGTTCATCATTTTGATGTTGGTCTTGTAATATGGACAGAAATTGAGCTATCTTAGTACGGAGACAACATTCATATTTGCCATTTACAGCAGGCACTGTGTTTTCTGGTGTGGCCACTGAGTGCTAGGAATGCTAAACATTCCTCACTGAATGTGTGTGTCTTCTGTTCAGCTGAGGAGAGAGCGGATGGGGTAGGAACGGTGTGACAAGATTCCAGAGCTCATGCTTGCATACAGATGGAATCACGTCAGGTCTTCTTTCCCGTGTAGCACACAGATGGTGTAAATCACAGTCCTGAGCACGATCACAGACATGAAGCGCTTGCAGGACAGCGTGTTTGTCGTCCCTCTCAGAATGGATAAAAGCATCCATCTGCACCAGATTAAGTCAGAGGACACACACCAAATGCACTGCCACCATCTTTCTCCATTACACTGAAGTCTTTGTCCTTTTTAAAAGAACATGATGGACTGATCTGTTGGTCGCTGTTGGAAGGCCACATGTAAAGTGTCACTGTTATCTGACAGAGTGCACTGAAATGGGTTTCTTGAAAAATGTTATTTGTCTCTGTGGCAGCTATAAGCAAAAAATAATCACTCATGTTAGCCAAGCAGAAAAGTTTGGAGTGGGAGAGATTGCTTAGAGTAGCTTTATGGTGGGAAAAGCTTTATTGTTGATTATGCAAGGAATTCTGGGAAATGGAGAATGTGAGAAACTAGGAACCACTAGAAAAAAGTCGACTCTTATTCTATTCTTGCTGAAAAATTCTATTTTAACTATCTAGTTTGCTGGTCTTACATGTAGGTTGTTTTGAGCTGGTCTCTCAGCCTGACCAACATAAAAGTCCTGAAACCCCTTAGAAAACTGACTTTCAGACCACCTAAAACCAGAAAAGTAGCTTAGGTTTAAGATGATTTTTTAAAAAGGCCTTTTAATACAGGTTATCTATTAATGAATTAAACTTGACTTGCTCCTGATTTTAATGAGCTCTTCTGAGTGCTCTAAAGCACTTGTGTGTATTAGTTGGTGCTTCACTACACACTTCATTAGTCTCAGATGTAAAGATGCATAAGATGAAGCAGGTCACGTGTTCAGTGTTTAGAGTCTCCACTGGTTGTGGATTTGTGCATGTTAGTTACATCGCCAACCAAAACATTAGCTTAGTGAGCTGTTTTGCTGTCTAAGCACCTTTTAAGACAACATCCTAAAATGGACCCTCATGAGTGACTGTTTTGAGACAGCAACTCTATGCACCATATACTGTATTTGCAAATTGAGTTTGACCAAAGTTTAAGGCAAGTCTGTTCACTCAACAGCCAGATTTATAGCTAGCAAGCTTTTTTTTCTATGTAGGTAAAATATATAAAGTATAGGTCCTATCTACTTTGGGAAAGACTGATGGTGATGTATGTCTGAGTGAAACAGATTATCAAAAAAGAAATAAAAGTAGGGCGGGGATAGGGTTGTGACGTTGAGGAAATTTTCCCACCAGTTAATCGGACGTTGTGGACAAACAACGGAATACCGGTATCACGGGTGTACCCTCCCCCACGTTCCCTCTTTTCCTCGCTTTCCTTCGTTTTTAAATAGCTTGTAAAAGCTGCGTACGCATTTTACTTTCACTTTCAAATAGCGGTAATTCGGCGTAAAGCAATTGCTTGTTTGAATTTCCCCTCTTTTCCTCGCTTTCCTTCGCTTTTAAATAGCTTAAAAGTGCTGTGCACATTTTACTTTCACTTTCGAATTAGCGGCAGTTCGGCCTCAATTGCTTGAATGCAACAACAAAATACAACGTCAAACTCACTTTAGCCTATATATAAAACATATAACTTTTATTAACAAAACAAATAAAAATACACCATGCTATAGGGCAGGCTATGTCTAATATAAAATAACAAATAACTTACATAAAGTTTAAATAGGTAGGCCTATACAAAACTGGAAATAGGTTAAGTAAACATGTATAATATATAACAAAATAAATAAGAAACGTAGAACCTTTATTAGCAAAACGAGTAAGAAAGCTTGGAGGCACGGCATACACCTTGATGTAAAAATAAATAAATAAATTACACAAAGTTTAAATAAAGTAAAAATCAGCAAACAATGTGGAACCAATTAAATAAGAATGCAGCCGCGTTCAGTTTTTAATTGTAGGGTCTGTTCTTTACTGACTGAGATGATTTTAGTATATAAAAAAAAAGCAAAACGACGGTGGGGGTGGGTGGGCAAGTGACATAACCGGTGTTGCGGCTTAACACTGGTATCCCCGTCAGCACCGTCAATCGCGGCAAGCCTAGGAGGGAACTTGGTTCTATCAGATGGTTGTTGATTGGATGGAGGCAGATCTTAATGTAAGCTTGAAGTCAATTGTAAGAAAGAGAAAATGACTGGAGAAGTCCAGAATATATAGCCAGAGAGAAGTTTGCTGTTTTCACCTCAAGATTGAGCTGTGTATTTTGACTCCGAGTTACAAGGTCAAAAATGAAACCGATGCAGAATTGTTCACTAAAACCAATAACATGCATTTCATTTTCAGCTTTCATTTCATGCTGACTTTAAAGTCACTCCGAAGAATCTTTAAGTGCCTTTTAAATACCTAAGCCACATTCTTTGTCATCTCATCTCATAGGTGGTGTAAAGTTCAGAGATCAAAACACAGGAAGCCTTGGAATTCAATGAGGGCATTTCCTCTCTGTCTCTCCTTTGCCTGTTTTACTCTCTTTATGTGGGAATCTCATGTTTTGATGGCTGGATGTGTCCTAGTTTTAGTCCATAACAGCTGTACTGCACTTTGAGCCCTGCTGTATGTCATCAAAGGCTGGATTTACAGTCTGTTTCTTCTGAGAGGACTGGAGGTGTGAAGATCATATCATGGAGAAGTCGGAATGCAGTGACCGTCACCTGATCTGTGCTGTAATGTCAGAACCCATCTGACGCAACTAAATGACAGTGATCTGAGTTTCAATTGAGCTTTTTTGTTTTGTTTTCTCACATGCAGGTTTCATTATGTCATTTCTATAGGGATGCTCAAATGTTCAAATTCTGGCCAATACTGATTAGCTGATAATTATTTTCATGTTATGGTCAATATTGTATAGGTTTGTACTGTTTTGTTCAAAAAATTCAAATAAATTGCTAAAAAAAAGTAACTAAATGCATCACATTCTATTGTTGCCGTTTAGGACTGGTATTTGATTTAGGACCGTTACCTAAAAAGTCCATTAACGTCCGCCCTCTGAGACACCACCCCCCCTCCACCAAAATTGTCGATCAAAGTTAATTTAAATGTAAAAATGGGGGAATGGGCATGTATAATTAAATATCCAATATCAGCCAATATATATATTCATTGACCAACAGAAATAAATTAAAATATTTAATATGTGCCAGACAACCAATATACTACCAATATATTATGCATTCCAAACTTTCTTAAATTTGTTTAGAAGAAAAATGGGACATGATACATGCAGGTGTGGTTTGTAAAGTCTTGATGAAGCACAAAGTAAAAATGTCAGTAAGTTATAAAGATGATGTGGTTCAGATCTACACACAAAAGGTACATTCAAACTCAACCTCAAATCTTAATGTGGTGGAATTAGTAGAAACCACTAATGGAGATGTCAAGCTTTTATGATGACGCCGACTTAACCTCAGATCAATAGTTGATTTTTAATATATTTTGTTTCAGCCATCAAATCAGACTGCTTACGTTAGCTAGATACAGATGCTAACAGTACATAAAATTAGCAATCGATTCAAACCATATGACCATTTTGTTGGCCAAACCAAAATAGTCTCCACATGTTGAGGTTGAATATTGACTATTTAAATGATTTGATCCAATTTCTAAATGTTTGTCTAAGGCCTCGTGTTTTTAATTCCCCATGTGATAGTTTAGCTCTCAGTTTGCAGATCTTGCTCTTGGCTCTGGTTTTCCCCTGCTCATAGTGTGAGTTACATGTAAGTGCTTTAGTGCTGAGGTTGGTGTGTATGTGGATCCCATAATTAGGCTTCTGCTGCTGGGATGGTTGTTGGGTGGAGTTGGAAATCCAAACACTGAGTTTAGCAGAATCTCCAGACTGTCTTGAATTGATGTTTAGGTCTTCACTGGTTTAAAATTAACTGGTTGAAGGTTTCTGATTTCTTTTTTCTACCAAAATCATACTGGTTCTCAAGGTTGTAGGGACCGGTTTGGGTTTTTTATTGAAAGAAGTTAATACTTTTATTCAGCCAAAATGCATTAATCAAACAATAGTGTATGAGATATGTTAATTTTGTGCTGAAATTGGTTGCTCTCATATGAGAAAAGTCTTTGAATGCTTAACAAACTGCACTAGTAGTCACCAAGGATGACAGCTTGCATCACGACAGAGCAGGAAGTTATGAATGGCATCCATCGCTGCATGTCAGCCGTGGCCTTGCCAGCTATGGCCTTGTCACTTCCTCTGAAGATCGCCCTTTAGAGGACAACATGCAGGGGTATTGTGGTTACAGACCCAAGGGACGTTCTGTTGAGTTCAAACCACACGGAGTCATCCTATCTCATTGTGTCTGTGGTTGTGAAGTGGGATACTGCTATTTAGCAAAGAAAGTTGTCTCTGAATGGTAAATATCATTGTCATTGAGTTGAGTTGTTTACAGTTGTCAAGCAATGTCACAACTTGTCACATTGATATTAGGGCTGCACGATTATGACAAAAATCATAATTGTCGATTATTCCCTTGATATTGTGATTGCGATTATTAATTACGATTATCGCAATTTACATTGAATGATGTTTATACCATTGTTTGATGCAACTGCATGCCGTATTTTTATATGAAAATAAACAAGCTGAAAACACTCTAACTGAAAAACTTTGTGCTTTTCTATATTATTAAGCCTTAAATGTCAGCTATACATCGGATTGGTTTCTTCTTTAAATTACAAAAAAGTACAAATATGAATGGTATTATAATGTTATACTAAAACTAAAATTAAAATAATGGGAAAAACCCTTAAGATAACATGTAGAATGAAAAAAACGCAGAAACAAAGCATGCAGAATAACATAAGTGGAATTTGAACAATTAATTGCAGCTTTGAACGATTACATAATTGTAATTGCGATTAGAAATTTGATTAATTGTGCAGCCCTAATTGATATAGAATTTAATTGGTGTTTGGTTCAACAGATGTGCACATATTGGCTATTTTGCAGTGGCTTCAATCTGAATCCACACTCGGAACTATGTTTTGTATTGTTAGTTTTACTACTAAGTGTTTTGTTTTTAACTCCAATGTTACATCAGACATTACCGCATGATTATTCATTATTTATTATATAAACTACTTGTATCATAATTTATTCTGTTGCAGTAATAGAAAGTTTCTAAACAGTGACAATTATTTAGCATTCTTTATGTTACTGGGAATTGATAGTATTATATATATATATATATATATATATATATATAATATACACACACACATTACTATGCATGTAAAATTGTGTGTGTGTTGTAAGTATGCAATAACTATACATATATAAAACGTTTTTATTTAATTAATTTGTTTTAAGAATATACCCATGCACATACCACCACACACAGTTTAAAATTTATAGTAGTTAGATTAAAAAAAAGTAATATATAATGAGTTGTTATTTCACGGTAACTAAAGAAATGTGGGAAGCAAAACAATGAATAAAATATGTAATACCGAGCATACTCACATATCTTTCTTTTCCTCTCTCAGACACTCCTACTACACACACACACACAGAAACAAGTTTCAGCTCCAATGTGAGCCATTCAAAGGTACTGTCAAGAAAATCCTAAGCACATTCGTCGTGCATGCAGTGACCTAAACGTTCACTGTCATACAGTGCACTTTTTGGCACCTCAAGCTTGAATCTGAGGGGCTTAAGTAAATTAGTTTTGACGCTTCACATTTTAGCAAGTCCAGACAGTCAGAACTTTGGAGCACCATTACAGTTCATAGTCTCTCCCTCTGTCTCTTTGGCTCTATCCCAGCAGCTGGTGTTTACTCTGGGCTTCCAGTGAGTCTGCTCCTCTCCCTCACACTTCCCCCAGAACACACTTCCCCCTGCTTACATCATCCATCCGGTGAACTGACAGGGTGAGGAGCGAGGGGCCGGGGGGGTTGAGGATGAGGTAATTCATTATGCCTCTAATGAGATGCAGATCCATTCTCAGTCGGCCTCCCAGTTCTCCTGTTCTCCCCCAACCCCCCACTCACCTCTTCCGATCTCTGATTTAACGGCCCCTGCTTGCTTCCACTTCCGGCTCCCTGTTTGTCTCATTTCCATATTTGAAAAAGAGCATTGCTCAAGCTCTATACCCTACAGGATCAATGCACCCTTTTTGGTGAGACTGCTCTGCGCTCTTCATTTACCGAGTTTCTGTGGTTTTAGGGCAACATAATGGCATGTTTTCCTTGAAAAAGAGCGACAGATGTGCTTAAAGGAGAAATTCTGGTTTGTTATTTATTTTCATTTTTAAAGATAAAGACTGTATTGTATTGTAGTCCTATCTATGTTATATGATTCATAACATATAGCTTATTCATTGCTATCATATATATATATATATATATTATAATATATATATATATTTATATATATTTTTGGGGTTGGTTATAACATTTTCATGTCTCTATACTGTTGAAAATGGCAGATTTTGTCTTAACATGAAAACATATTTGCCTGTTTTATAGTGATGCACCAACATTTCAACACCTGACAATATTTGGCTGAAAATGTATTCTCTTTTGGCTGAAACTGTCAAGTAGAAAAGTTTTGACATATGCACTATTTTACATATTCGTTCATTATACTTAACCTGTTGTCTTTATTATTTAGTGTACGTTTGAAGAAATCTGTCATTAAAACTGTTTTTTTAATGTTCAATTCAACAACAAAATGTAGTAAAAGCAATTAAAAAGTTGATATAAAAACTACCTTATGCAATATAAATGTATTTAGACAGCTCAGACATATTTATTAAATCAATGTGATTAATTGATTATCAAATAGACTTTACCTCTATGTTGGTGACTGGATGCTTTGCTTCTAATATTGCTTTATTTGCATGTGTCAGTTGCCTGCTTGATTGACAGCATGGTGCACTGCTATAGTATCAGTCTATTTTCAGATATGATAATGAGTACCAAGCAAATGCATAATGCAACAGTATTCAGCAGTCACATTACAGAAGTTTCCCTAATGGCTGTACTCTTAGTTACTACTACTTTAAAACTTAACAATTTATGCATGCAACCCAGATCTTTTCTCATGCTTAATGTCTTTATTATCATTTCATGTCTGGTGGTAATGCTATTTTTTGCTCACCATGAATAATGCAATGCATGGCAGCATTTACTTGGTTTGTCCCTGGACAGCGTGCAGTGCCAGTGCAGAGAGGAAAAGGGATTCAGGGTGGATCAGAACGAGTAAATCTCGCCTTAAGCACAACTGAGGACTAAAGCAGACCCAGAGCTGAAAAATCTCCAAATATTAGTCACTGTAAAACTCAAAACATCATTCATTCATTGCCATACCGTCCAATCTCATTGTCCCAGGGACAAAACAGTCCACTGCTGATGGGTTTTTTTTGGTCAGAAAAACTCTTCCGCCTCACAGCAGCTGAATAGACATGTTGAGGTGGAGAAAACACAGCCTCTGAGTAAATACAGGATGTTTTCATATTTACTAGGCAAGCTGATTTCTACTCTATAGGGTGTAGTGTGTATAGAGCAAAATGATATGTTGAAAATCCATGAAATATTTGTGATGTTTATATTTTATATAATAACAAAATCACATCTTTTTAAGTTTGACCTTTAAGTTTTCTAAAGACATTAGCCCTCGGATTCACAGACAAGGCTTAAGCCTAGTCCTAGACTAAAGTGTAAATCTGAGCCGTTTCAAATGAAAGAAACTTGCACTGACTGATCTTAAAATATATCAGTGCCTTTGTTTTGTCTCAAGATGCACACCAGTAATGTTTTTGTTCTAAGGCACGTTTATAAAAATTACTTAAATGTCCTAATTTAACTATGGCCTAATCCTGGTTTAGGCTAAACCCTGTCTATGAAACCGGGCCTAGATGTCTCTGATTTTAACCTCAGTACTTAGTTGGTAAGTTCAAATAATTTCTGTGAATCAAGTCAGTGCCTGTGTCATTGTATTGATTCAGAGCTTTGATTCAATGATTCGGTTGTTTTGATTACTTCCTGAAAGTTGCTGGCATATTCATTCATAAATGTTTGTCATAAACAATAGTAGTTATGGACTCCTGCATTTGCTACGTTTTGTTATATTGGTGCATAATATAAATGATTGTGATTAGTCCTTGTGTTCGTTTGCCTTAATCATTTCTTCTTTTTACTTTTTTTTTTTATTTTTTTTTTGATGTGCTTAGTTTTGCTTAAAAATTGAAATTCTAGTAGACATGGGCCGGTATGAGATTTTGACGGTATGATAACCTTAAGCAAAAATATCACAGTTTCACGGTATCACGGTATTGTCATTACCGGTCTAAAATGTGTTGTTTTTAAATATCTGGGTAAAATTTGTGTTTTTGAGCAACATACAGAATATTATGGAAACAGCAGTATTTGTTACTTTTTTTCGGTGATGTTTTGAAATGTCTTGCTGGATTGTGGGCTGTCTGCAGCTTTTGTTGTGAAAAAGAAAAAAAAATGAAGAAAAATAAAGACTGACATCTTTTTTTAACCTAAATCTGTAATTACAGTTACTTAATTTTAGTTATATAATTCATATACATAATTTATATCATTTCATATAATTTGATTTAATAATAACCCTATTTGAAGCAAAAACAGAATGTTCTGGCTAGTTTTGTGAAATTATACTACATGCCTGAACGAACAAACAGCAGAAGCTCTGAATGAGAATGAGATGCACTCTCTGACAGAAGGAGGACGCTTCTGGACCACCTGATACAGCTGGCCCGTCCCAAATGGAAACCACTTCATGTGCACTTTCGGTCTTGTTGGCTTACAATGGCGCGAATGCGTGAGTCCACGAGACCGTAGGGAGTCCCAGTCGTCATTTTAGCATTCAAAAGTGTGTTATTGTGCCATCGATACAAACTTCTGCCGACCCGCACTGGGGAGAGCCTCCGCCAGCAGACTTATACCGACAGTCAAAAGCGCATTACGTCAAAAAGTGCAGACTCGGAGGAAAGATCGCGAGGTTTAAGGGTGCCATTTGGGACAGGGCGGGCGCTTTCTTGGTTACCGCTGTAAACAAAGCAGGCTGTGCTTAAACACTGGTTTAATATGCACTACATAGAGACTAGATGAAAAGAAAATACCATCTAAACCTTTCTGAGGACAGTCAGTTCCCCTCAGAAACACAGTCATATAAACACCAAATCAATATTGAGGATGTTCTTCCAATAGTTTGTGAATCATGAACAGTGAATGATCTGCCTGCTACAGTATTTTTCTATGTGCGTCCATCTTCAGCGTCTCTGGCCTCTGTTAACGTGCGTTTACAGACTTCATATTTTCACATAAATTACATTTTGGATAAATTACATGCAACGCATTCTGTGCAAGTCCAGAACAGAGACGAGTTACAATAAGACAAAAAACGGCCGGTTGCCGATCGCTTAAGCTTCCAGAGGAAGCTCCTTCGGCCGTCATGCACACACGTGACTGACTGCTGCACCAACAGGAGGGGGAGGGTTCATGAGGGATTCCTACACGTTCAGTCTTTGTGGAGACATGAAAAACAGCGCAAACCGCAGGAACGGTATAACGGAAAATATTAGCGGTTTTGAAACCGCTGACATTTTCAAAATAGCAGTATACTTGAAACCGTTGAATCGGCCTATGGCCTAATTGCACCACCAAAATAAGAATAATCACATAAAAAAGAAAAAGGATTTATGTATATCATCAAAAGGTTGAAAATTGTTTTTTTTTTTTTTAATTTTTTTAAACCTATATTGCCACACCTTACTCTGACATCTGTCTGTCTTTCTGTGTGTGTTTATACATAGACACTTTATTGAGTCTGTAATGTTGGCCAACATCAAATCGGACTCTAACCCAGGTCACTCTCTTATCAGTGAAAAACAGGTGATCTGTTCAACCTCCTCCTTGTGTGTGTGGACTGTCTCGACGTGACAGCATGGCTTTAAGATATCAGAAATCCAGAACTCGTTTTCTCGCTCATTTTCTTGGATGAATTTTTTGATTTAGAGTTTTAGTCTGTTAAAACATCCAGTTAAGCAACATGCTTATCAGTAGGCATGGGAATCTTTAGCTCCTCACATTTCACTTTAGGTGGATTTTGAATTTAAATTCAGTGTTAGGATTCAGAATAAATATGATTCTACATATTTGACCTACCATTAGAAATAAAATTACCTTGAATCTTATGTGTATTGTTTAATGCAGATTTACACAACAATGATCAGCCTTGAGAGAGGAAATTATGCCTAAAGAAATGGTTTAGTCTAGAGTGTCTGATCAACAGTAAAAAAAGACTGTGTTTCTCCTATATACTAAATCGATGTTCTTGAGGGAAGTGGAAGGTGGCAAGGTCACCATTATTTTCTTGTGTCAACAGAGCAATCCTTCAAACTACCAATAATCAATTGATTGGAGGGCAGTTGAGGTTCATATTGAGCTGCCTGCAGCGTGACTTTAACTCATTTCATCTTTGCTGTACCGAAACATTCTGTTATGGATCATGTGTGCTAATCGAAAACAAATCGATCTGGATTTAATCTCTGCGGAATGTAACTGTGAATGACTCTTCTATGTAACTGTGTAATCACACATCTAGAAGACACATATACTCGAGTGTTTGCTGTAGCTTTGGAATGAAGTTCGACTGGTCTTCATCTCTTGGTTGACATTTGTCACTTTTTTCGTCTTCTATCTTAGATCCCCCAGCTGTTCCAGAGACCAATCCCAGTGATCCCAGCTCAGAGGAAGTCAACACCCCTTCAAAAACAGAATCAGGCCTTGAAGCTAGCACGCCTACAGAGATGGACACTGCAAGGAACTCAACTACCCCGAAACAGCCAGACGTCATTCCAAAGTCCCCTGCGACACCCACTCCGAGGTTGAGTGGTAGCCCTCAGCACAAGAAAGGTGGGTACCTTGAAGACAGTTCAGTTTTTGTTTTTTGTATTGATACTTTTCATTATGATCAGGAAATTGCTTCTTTTGGCCTCTTAAGTACCCTTTACCCCAAAACCAAAGCTGGATTTGCATGGTTTCTGGTTGGATGAATCTGGTCTTTTATGGTCATTTAGTTGATTTATGAGGTTGATCAACGGCACCACTAGCAAATGGTGCCCAGATTTGGTTGATAGACCATCTTGGTCAAGCTGGTTTGGGTTGGTAGACCATCTTGAGGTGCTTAAGGTGTTTGAACACAAAACTTGTTGGCCTGCTTGACCTCCATAACCTGGTATGGCCTTTTTATTCAACATAACATTGATAGCAATAAACCATTAAACCATTCAAAACCATTTCTCTTCTATGAGAAGCATTCAGGAAGTCTCTTGAGTAGGGATGCTCCGATCCGCCTTTTTCGCCTCCGAAACCGATTCCGATACCTAGGGTTCAGTATTGCCGAGTAACGATACCGGATTACGATTACCCCGTGAAGTTTTTTTCCACATTTAATATAAAGGTTAGACTGATAATCATTCTTTCACAATCTACTAGATACAGACTCATTATAAAGAAAAATTAAATAAACAAATATGAAAAAATATTGGCCTATGTATTTTTATAATCTATGACAAAAATGTATCATAAACTAGGTTAGTGGATAATTCGGCAGCAAAAGTTATTCTAGAAAAATCATGTGTGCACAATAATTTTATAAATCCAAAATTAGTGTGAAAAAAACTATGTTATTTATAACAAAATAAAAGTGTTGCTCTAAATGGTAAATGTTACACAAATTGCTATTTGTATGTGATGTATAAAATCAATTCATTAAAAACATCATGAATGTATGTTATACAAAGTATATACTAATAAAAATAAAATAAATTCTTTTTTAAGATGCTTATAGCATATTTTTTAATAAGGAACAACCTAGGATGCAGCGAACTTAACCGGTTTCGCGATTAAACGCGCTTTAAAAGTCACGGTAATTCGTAAAGTTTCCGCTAACGAGTGGTCTGTAAACGCCGGAACGTTGCAGCTTGCGCGAAAACTGAAAACAAAGTTATGACGTGCTCATTAGAGGCACGGAGGCTACTACATGCATTAGATTCACTGTGACAGAGGGACCAAACAGCGAATCTTTATTTCCACCAGAGAAATGCCTGTCGATAGTGAGGGACCACCTGACGCGAAGCTACAGCTCGTTAGCTCAGCGTTCTGCCCGTTTCAGATCAGAAAGAGATGAAATAGTGCGGTAAGATCACATCTATTTGAATTAATTTAAAACATTTAGCTACATTCATAATTTATTCGAGATTGAGAGGAGAGCGAGAGAGAGTGAGAGAGAGTGAGAGAGAGAGAGAGAGTGAGAGAGGTGACAGTTGCCTTGGGGGAATTAGCCTACCTGCGTCTGTGCATCTCTCCAGTAAGCTATTTAATCTATTTTATTAATAAAAGTCACGGGCCAGCATTCAAAAGAAATTTGTGTCCTCCTGAATGTTTGTACATGTGTGCAGCACGATCTCCGATCTCACAAACCAAAATAACAGACATGATTTTCTCATGTAAAATCATACGAATTATTATAAAGATTATTAAAATGAACACGTATGGATGACAGTTGATTACAATATTTCAGTTTATTTCCATCATTAGTAACAGTTTCCCTTGTGGGACAAATAAAGTTAATATTAGTCGTATATTAATAATAGGCTACTTTAACTTTATTTACTATCCCTGTTGTAGTATTATTCATAAGTAAAAACCAACAAGATTGCTTTTTTCACCATGTTTCCAAAGTCTCTACCCCAAGTCCAAAAGAAATTTAAAGAATGTACAAACTGAAAACATTAAACACTTTTGCGATCTATTTCCATTTGTTATTTCCAAAAGAGAAATATGGTCATGGATGTTTACAGAGCAGAGGTCACCTTTTTTTATTCCAATGGGAGAGATGGACTTTTGTTTGTCTTTTGTTTATCATTATTTTGTGCTGTATTGTTGGTAACTGTGTATTTCAAAAGCCAGCAATAAATAAAACTTTAATATCTAAAAGAGGGTGTCATGTGATTATACAGTAGTATAAATTGTTTTATACTGAAACCAGTTGTACATGTTGGGAAAGGGAATACTACTGGCATAATAATTCATAAGCGATAAACAGTGATTTTTCGCAGACAATAATCGTACCAAAACAAAATCTATAATCGTGGGCAATCCATAGCAACAACATTATGAAAGATACGATAGGACAAAAACAAATACAGCCACTGCAGCTTAGAACTGTTTTTATACGTTATGAGAAGAAGTGCTTAAAATGTGTGCATCGGTGTGCAGAGGATGCTGCGCTGAAGAGCAAAATTGGCAGTCAACAGGAAAAAGTTTGTGTGAATTTAGGTAAGGACTTTAAATATTAGAAGTAGCTCACAGTAAGCATCGATGGGTATTTCCAACCCTCTACGCACACCTTAGCAATATAAACGCCATTGGCTAGTAAATTTTTTTGTTTACTCGCCAGACTGATTATTACTATTTTTAAACACACACACACCCCACCTGACACACACTACAAACAACGTTCTACTTAGCTATCTAAATGGGGACATTCTAGACTCGATTGGTTTTAATACAGATTAGGTGATACACGTTTTTAAAAACATAAAACCACCCCTTCTCCTAACCCTACCCCTCACAGAAAACTTTCAGCATTTTTACAATTTTAAAAAAACTTTGTTTACTTTATTTTTATAACAGTTTTACAAATGAGGACATCCACAAATTTAGGTTTTTGCCGATTTTGTCAGGTTTTGCTCACTTTTGGGTACAAATTTGTCCCCAAAATATGGTTAAGTACACACACACACACACACCACACACACCACATTGAATTTCCCACCCAATAGCTTAATCTTTGTAAAATGGAAAAGCTTCTTAAATAACGGAATGTGCACTCTTAACTTCAGCCAATCAATTATTATATTATGATAATTAAGCACTATTTAATGATAGAACTAGTGATTAAAACTAAAACTTGGTAACCATGAATGAATGCATATTTGTCATTTTAACTGAACTTAGGACTGGTGGTGGTGTTTAAGATATTGTTGGTCATAGGTAATAGTAATTATTATTAAAAGATACTACTACTACTACTATTATCTGCTGGGTTCATGAATATTAATCATGTTGTCAGCGTTCGCTCGAACTGATTTGCGAACTCAAAACACGGTGATGGGAATAGATGGCGCCAGGCAACAGAGCACTGTTCTGTGACATGAGCTCCGCCCATGCGGAAGAAAAACCGGGCAGATCTTCTGCTTGTTCTTTTAAAAGCTGAATAATTCGAAGTTAAAGGTTATTTGACAGGAAAAATACACAAAGATATGGTTTAACAGGTTTAGCGCGTCGATTCAGCGTGGTATGCAAGACTCTCGCTCTCTCTCTTTGCATGTGTGAGAAAAACAGCGCTATCAGTAAAGCGACGGCGAGTCGTGCGCCTTCACACTAGTTTACGGTACGTCAAATACAGGTGCGTGCGTGCTACATTCTGCCCATCCATTGAGTACATGACATGAGCCATTTCAGCGCATCAAATAGACAAACGCTTGCGGAGTAGCGTAAACTCTCGCGCTCATCAGCTTGTTTATCAAGTTGAAAATCTGTGTGAAACACCTCTCACACACATACTGGTGTGTAAAATCTAAGAATTTATTAGCCAATGGCTAATGTTAGACATTATTTAGTCGCCCAGAGTAAGATTTAGTCGCATATGCAAGTGATTTACTCGCAATGTAGAGGGTTGGGCTTCAGAAGTAACACAGAATAATTCGTACAATCGAGAAAAAAAAAAAAAAATCTCGTATTTGGATCGGCCCTCTCTGACCGATACCCGATCAGAGAAAAATGGCACTATCGGAGCCGATACCCGATTTGAATATCGGATCGGCTCATCCCTACTCTTGAGAAAGGAGCCAGTCATTGAGGATTTACCCCTGACCAAAGTCTTGAAAGCTAACAGAGGCATTTGTTAGTTGACCCACAAAAAATTTCCATGGTCATTCTTCTATAAATGCTCCCAGAATTAAGTTATTTCGGCTGTATTACATTAATGTAGAAACGGATCGTTCAGTGAGGAAAAGGTTGGTGCTAATGCTGATTTGTGCAGGCTGGCGACAGGCAGTTCCTAATCGCCTCTGGTCATCAGCTGAGGTTAAGCAATGAAACCTGACTGGGCATCACATTTTACAGTTCTGTGCCAATTGGAGGGATTTAACCCTCCTCCTTGGTTCTGTCACGTTCATAGTATAAAGCCTTCACTTGTACGAGTACACGTAGATACATGTTAATGGGAGAGTTGTTTGGTTTTGAGAAAGGAAGTGGCTTTTCTTTGCCTACTTCATTGTTGTCTCTATACAAATGAGGTTGTGGTTGTAGAGCATTTGGTAGTTGTTAATTTTGTGGGAAAAGCTGGTACAGCTGTGTTTGACTAGCTATTTATACTTTGTTACTATGCTTGATACTGTGTATGCAGTTGTAATTTAGTGTTATGTTGTTTTGATCTGGTTCCTTTTAATGATCCATTCCTACTGATTTGTACAGCATTTGTGAATCACTCAACTGTAAAGGCAGAGTTTAGGAGGATAAATGATGTTTGATGAGTTGACATGCAGGAATCACTTTACCATAAAGTAACCTATATTAACCATAAATGAATGACTTTAATGCAAAAGCGAACACACTACTTGCCGGGACTTCTGGGAACAGTTTTGTCTCAAACTAATTAAATTGAATGTTTTTTTTTAGTTTATTTTTGAATTATGTAAATTGTTTTATTTATTATTCATGCATTATTATTATGCATTTTTCTGTAAACATTAATGCATTTTAAATTAAATCGATACTAATCTAAATGCATTAAAATACAGTTAACTATTAAAAAGAAAAATATAAGTTGCATTTCTTATTTCAACTTAAAATCCATCTTAAATTCACATAGTAAAAGTTCAGTAAAGATTCTAAAGTATATGCACAATTACAATTGACTTGTACCACCCTCCCATTTATGATTAGTTTTAAATTTATAGTTTTGAAAGCTTACAAATCCTTCTCACACCCCTTGTATTTAGTAAATTAGAGTCATGACTGCACCTTGAGATCATAATGTTCAATATTGTTAAGTAATTAAGGTGATGAATCAGTACATAAGTCATTTTTCCTGCTTATACATTTGTAAAGTATTATTGTTGTTATTATTAATTACGGTTTTAATTTACTTGTAATTGTTGTTTGTACTTTGATTTTGATGGATTTTATGTCATTTAAAATTGATAGCTCTGGTCTTGAATGCTGGTTGGTCAATATCAATCAGTCCTTTCTGTTCATGCAGATTATGTGTTTTAGCGCTTCAGGAGATGGTAAGGTCAGTGATTATGCATCTCTCTGCTGCCTCAGACCCTCTGGAAACCCTTTCTGGGTCAGTCTGCTACTTTTTCTGTCTGTGCCCAGTGACTCATCAATGACAACATGGGCCGCTCATCAGGGCCCACAAGACTCGGCGCTTTAGCTTCCTGTGCTCTATAAATACCGAATCAAAGTGGAGCACAGGTCATGGAGAGGAACACTGCTGGAGTCTTATGATCATTATTAATGAGTTTGAGTCATCAGATAAAAGTTGTACTAGACTTTGTGGGTCATGAGATGCCAACTCAAAGACTTCATGGGGCCAATTCAATGGGGTGCAGTTTAAAGTGTTGAACTCTGAGTGAAATGGTTTGAATGTGTAATTAAAATAAAGCATGTTTCTTTGCTGTGTACTGCACAGCCCTGCACTGCACGTGCTGTGAGAGGCATAACAATAGGAAACTAAGACTGTGTAGTCATCTTAATGTGTTGTATAATGAATCAAATGCACAGGGATCAGAACATGTACAGACAATGAAGCGTGATGCTTGGGTGATGCTGCTTAATAATTTATGTTGTGGCGTATTAGTGATGACATAGTGTTAATTAAAATATAGCTCTAGTTATTTGTGGTTTCTAGGTTGTTGAAGCATTTGAGCAAGTTCCAATAGTATTAATACAATAAAAAGAATTAACTGTCTTTCAGTGCAGGTAAAGGTTCACTCTGAATGAATGTTAATAGTGTGGTGCTGAGTTGATTGTATCTGTACTGTGAGTCCTCAGGGCTTTCTGCTGTCAGTCGGAGCGTGTGAATGTCGCCAGTCTCTGCTGCTGCCAGCTTCCAGTGCTTTGTACTGCTGCAGATGTGAGCGCAGACTTTACCACACAATAACCTCTCTCATTCCCGGCACCCTGCTGTCTGACTGTCTCTATCTCTCTTTATCGCTGTCCAGGAGAGCTTTAGTGGGTAGAAAGACATACTTAGGAAGCAATTTTGGAATGTTTCACCAAAACTAAACATTTCATTCTGCCTCTTTTCTCAGATGGATTGAAGTTGGATGAGCGACAGAAACAGGCGAAGGAGAGGCGGGAGGAGAGGACAAAATATCTCAGTAAGACAACACAAGGAATACAGTGAGACAGTACCCCCTGCTGTCTGGGGTCTAGATGTGTTTGGACAAAAAAACACTTCATGTCATTCATGCGTCAAACTCCTGAGGCTTGTGCTAAAGCACAGGAAGGCTGGAAAGAAATACCTGCAGAAATTCTATGGCCTTTATAGATTTTAATTGGTTAGCGGTGTGAAATTTGTTATGTCACATTTTTTTCAGACTAACACAAGCACTGCAAGCATTTACATTTTTGCCTAGTATTGATAATCCCCCCCCCCCCACCCACACACATTGTTTAGTTTATATTTTATACATCTCGTTTTCTGTTATACTAATAGCCTTAATATTTTATATTTTAACATTTAAATTTCATATTTATTTTTAATAATGATTTAAAAAGGATAGAATATGATACACTACAAGCAGTTTCAAGTCAACAGTTTTCGAAAAGGATGCGAGGGTATTTAATAATATATTTACATAGTAATGATTATATAGTGACTTTGTATTTACAGTACTTATGCTTTCTTTTTATCTGTAGATATAGTATTGGTCTACAAATACTGCAGGAAACACTCGTTACGTCCCCTCGCCTGGTGCATGACAAAGCTCTTTTTACTGTTTTCCTACGGCTCCTAATTAGTATAATATCAACCAGGGCTGTCCAAACTCGGTCCTGGAGGGCCGTTGTCCTGCAGAGTTTAGCTCCAACTTGCCTCAACACACCTGACTGGGAGTTTCTATGCCTAGTAAGAGCTTGATTAGCTGGTTCAGGTGTGTTTAATTAGGGTTGGAGCTAAACTCTGTATGACACCGGCCCTCCAGGACTGAGTTTGGACAGCCCTGAAACCTTTCCCCTAGTTATAACAATTATGACTATGAAAAAACTTCTAAATGTTTTACTGCTTTTGTGACTTTACTAAACCAGCACTTTCCTCTTCAGAGAATTCTAATATTCTCACATTGCCAGTGTTTTGTTGGCATACACTGTTCGTGTTTATGGCTGCTGAGATTGCTGCGCTGTGCTGCTCTGCTTTGCATGATTGACACAATGTTTTTGTCTTCTTTCTCACCTTCCCTCCCCAGAACAGCGTAGCCAGACTCAAGGTAAGCCACTCCTCCGTCTCTGGTGGTGTTGGTGACTGATGCGCGTCATCCCTTTCTCTATCAAATGCTCATTCTCTTGTAGAGCTGCTTTCCATTTCCATTGTGTCTCATAATCATAATTAGTGACAGATTGTTGTGTGTCTTAATTTTGAGTGGAAAGCTGCCACCGTTGTCATACTCCCTTGCTGGAAAATTGTTATACCATTTCAACATAACTGGGCAAAGCTGGCAATTTATGGTCATTAGCTGGTTTAGGCGGTTGATAAGATGGTTTACTAAAGATCACCTCGACTAAGCTGATTAGGACCTGGTTGAGTTGGTTAAATATGTCTGTGTTTTCTATACAATGATTATGTATGGTAACACATTTTAATGATTTATTTTAGAATATTGTGGAATTTAATCAAGTGTTTATTAGTAATGACGTACAAGTAATGACGAACGGTTCAGAAAGTGAGCTGACTCAGCAACTGCTCAGATTAATTCAGGGTGTTCATTCAGTCATAAGACTGATTCAAACCTGATTCAAACATTGATTCATTTAAAAAAACAGCTCATTGGGGTCATTCATTGCTCTGTGACTTGGCTCATATTGGCCACACCATGTGTTTGATTTGAAGTATGGCCTGTTTTTTCCAGCAGGGTCAGCTATCCTCCTGATTTTACCCTAATGCTTCGCTTTCACAATTGACTCACTGAATTTCATACAACAAACATGATGGGGCTTGTCAGTATCTTAATAAAAGGATGGAAATGTGAAAATCAACCAATTTACACTTTAATTTTTAGGTTATTATCTCAAAAATAATTAAGAATTTTTTTTATTTGGGATTCTCTTTTACACATTTGTTTTTCAGTGAATATGTCAAAACGTCATGTAGGTTTATATATGACAATAACATGATACACTGCATTCATGTTGTTTAGCATTGGGGTCAGTTATAGGTCATAGGTCCACCAAATTTTTTTAACTTTTGACCGCTAAACCTCCCTTCACGTGTGTTTTTTAGAAAGCTTGTTTTCATAGCAGGGTTTTACAAGTTTCCCATAATTACAAACTGCAGGATCCATTTAGACCCAGAAATAACAACTGCTGCTGTCTTGAAGTGACTGAACTGTGAATAAATCATGATTGATGTGAATATAATCATGATAAACACATCCTGCTACATTCCAGTCACACAAGGGTGAAGTGTGTCATTGAGACCTAACAGTTCAGGCTATAGTCAATCGAACTCATCAATCCATCTCTTCTACCATCACCATGGACCTCCACATTAATGTTTAATATTTGTGTGGGCTGCAGCAAGTGAGTCAAATGTTCATAGTAGGACAAGTAGTGTAGTCTCTCAGACTGTGGATCGTCTTCCAGCTCATCTATCTGCCAGCAGGGTTATGAAAGTTTGATGAAGAGCGTCGCCCGGGCACTCTCAGGCCATCACTATTTTATAACTGTGGAGCTCAGGGAAAAAGACTCAAAACCTCCAGCTTCAGAAGAGATGAAGGCTCCCAGCGGAGTGTCTTTTCATGTCAAGCCTTGCTTTCACTCTTTATTGCAGTGACAGTAGATATTGCACATTAATGATATGTTCAGCACTTTTTATACTCTAAAAGCAGGTAGTATTTATTCTGAATCGACATATATAGGCCCAACAGTTAATGTACAGCTAGCTTTTGCTAGCTTTAATGTCAAAGTTGTTTTTCTTTTCTTTCTAGACAGCTTCTATATAGTGTAGAGTGGAGCTAGTAACATATTAGTGTCCCTGTCATTGTTGCATTTGTGTTTGTTTGAAGTTGTGCCATTGTCATTTTATGAAGTCATATACCATAATTAAAAAGATGTTGCATTTCATGAATGAAAAATGTTTTAAACCCACTTATCCCAAAAGGATTCTTATATACTTAAGACACAGAACAAATGTGAAACGGATATTTTTTTTATTTTTTTTTATTAAGTAGTACGTGACTAGGATATGAAATATGCTGTTTATTGATACAAAAAGCTCAAAGTTAAATAAACATGCTCTGACAGCTTTTTGTAAATGAATAATGTTCACCTTGTGCTTAAATAGGGGTTATGTAATTGCTGATATTGTAAAGATTTACTAGTTAATATTGATTATATAAACCCTTATACTGTAGCGTCTTGAGAGATTTAAACCAGATCGATGGGAATACAAAATTTGACAGCTTGTAAGATATTTAATCATACATTACCATTCAAAGGTTTGGGGTCAGTAAGTAATTAAATTAATACTTGTATTGAGCAAGGAACCATTACATTGATCGTAAGTGACAGTAAAGACTTGTACATTGTTATAAATATATACATTATATTTCAATTAAGTGCTGTTCTTTTGAACTTTCTATTCAGCAAAGAATCCTGAAAAGAAATGTATTACAGTTTATTACAAAATATTAAGCATTACTTTTTCTGTTTTCAACATTGATAATATTAAGAAATGTTTTTTGAAGAAACCAGCATATTACAATGATTTGTCATTACAGGAATAAATTCCTTTTTTAAATATATTAAAATAGAAAACATATTTTGAGTAGTACTATTTTTTACTGTATTTTTGATCAAATAAATGCAACCTTGGTGATCAGAAGAGACTTCTTTCAGAACCATACAAAAATCTTACCGTCCCGAAACGTTTGAAATGGTAGTCTATGTTAAAATGATAGTTCACCCAAAAATAAAAATTATTTAATTTTCTCACCCTTGTGTCATTCCGAACCCAGAAAATCAGTTCAATTTAATATGGTAAAATGGACCTGAGAGGGCTTCACTCTTATTGGGTGCCAAAAACGTGTGATCAGATATCTAATAATTGAACATGCATTAGGAATTGGGAATGTATTGAATGATGGGTGTCTGAATTCTGTTCAAACACTGATAACTGAAGGTCAACATGCTGGCCTGGGTTTGGTAGCTAACAGGCTCTTCCTCTCTATCATGTAGCTGCTAAAAAGTCTCAGTGGCTGGAGAAGGAGGAACGGGCACGGCAGGTGCGGGAACAGCAGCTGGAGGAGCGGAGGAGGAAGCTGGAGGAGCAGCGGCTGAAAGCAGAGAGGCGCCGCACAGAGCTGGAGGAGAGACAGAAACAGAAACTTGAGAAGAACAAGGTGAGAGAGTAGTGGTGTTCAGTGCAAACCCACATGACACAACCTGTTCCTCTAATTTTACACAGGATCAGAGTCCGTGAGGTTCCTGCCAACTTGCCAGGCATTGTTTTCCCTTTCAAGCCTCCGATAATGCTAAATGAGTGTTTATCATGAAAGTGGAGCAAAATTGGGCCATGAGTTTTCCCCTTTGAAAGATTAATACCATCTCCTTTGCTCCTAGTGCCCATTATATCTAAATGTGCAATATAAAGTGTTTGCTACACTTTATTTATTTATTGTTCAGGAGCGGTATGAGGCGGCCATCCAGAGGTCTGGTAAGAAGACATGGGCAGAGATTCGGCAGCAGAGATGGTCCTGGGCCGGAGGCTTGAGTGGCAACTCCAGCCAAAGCCAGAGTGAGTTCCTTAAAATGCACTTACATAAACACAAAAACGGTACCTGTAGGTAGGGCTGGGCGATTTTCCTGATTTTATCGATTAATTTAAATTTGTTGTTTTGCCACGATTTTATTTTTTAGAAATCGAGGAATTGCGATTTTCAATAGAAGTATTACCAAATATTAGAGTTAGACACTTTGACAATATGCCGGTGATAACAGTAAATAGAAAAGAACGATTCAACCACATGTCGGTGCAGGTGATTAACCGCTCACGCGTGATGTGCTCTGTGAAGGACCATAAATATAGGCTAAGCGCCATTCACACAGAATGCGCTTTTGTGTTGACAAAGATGTGACACGGGAAGTGGAGTAGGTAAAACATGCAAGAAGATGGGAGTGAACTTATTTTAACTTGAGCGCAGTGTTTTCAGAAAGCCGTTTCATGCATGAGACGCTGCAAGAGACGCGAGCGCAACAGTCAAACACATCCATGTTTACACAGAAAAAACTATGGAAAAGCAGCGCAAGCGAATAAAAAAAACCTATAACTACTGCTGTATGTCTGATATTTCATGTTTACATCATGGCGACAGGCTGAAAGCTGCTGTTGTTTTTAAAGAACCTTTATAGTTAATAAAAGTCTACTGGTGTTATACCTTCAGTCATTTTCAGAATCAGAATCAGAAAGAGCTTTATTGCCAATGCCAAGTATGCAAGGAATTTACATGCAAGGAATTTGTTTTAGTGACATAAGCTTCCAGTACACAGAGACAGCAACAACAACACAGATAATAAAAATAAAGGAAATATAATCCTAATAAAAAAACGCAGGAAATAATTGACAACTATTTTTTTGAAAAAAATATAAATTGTATATACAGTTTTGCTATAGATGATAGAATGGAATAGAATAGAATGAGATGCAGGGATGTACTAGGATGGAGGTGGTAACAAATAAATATAAGGTTATTGCACATTTTTATTGCATAATGTGGGGAACATTTAACTGTTCATGAGGCAGATTGCCTGGGGCATAAACTGTTCTTGTGCCTGGCGGTCCTGGTCTTGTTCTCGTAGTAGCCGGCCAATGGCAAAAGTTAAAAAAGGAGATGCCTTGGATGTGATGGATCCAGAGTGATTTTCTGTGCCCTTTTCCTCACTCTGGATGTATACAGTTCTTGGAGGGTATGCAGGGGGGCACCAATAATCCTTTCAGCAGTCCGAACCGTTCTCTGTAGTCTTTTGATGTCTGATTTTGTAGCTGAACCAAACCAGACAGTTATTGAAGTGCACAGGACAGACTCAATGACGGCAGTAGAACTGTTTCAGCAGCTCCTTGACTTTTGAGATTTTCTAAAAGAATTTTCCTCTTATTATTTCTGAACACATAATATGTATAAGACAAGCTTGTACAATATGTAGTTGTAGTTTTTGCATCTTTTCTGCAAAGATATTTAACAAATGATTTGTTTAACGCTTACATCATGTTGACAACTTCATGTGTGCTGCACCTGGAATAGAATATTCTTTAACTAGAGGGTTAATAAAGAAAAAGTAACTTGAATCATGTTGTAGTTACATTTTCAAGTTGACTAGTTAAAAATCTTAAAAAAATCGAGAATCGGTCACATTCTGGAAAAATCGAGATTTAAATTTTTGGCTAAATCGCCCAGCCTTACCTGTAGGTATTGCTTCTGGTTCCTTTTCGTATTAACTGGATCCATGTTAAGAAAAGAATAAGCTGGATTGTCTTTGGAGGTGATTGTGATGGAGTTTACTGAGACTGATGCATATAAAATAATTCTGTCTCTCTTTTTGTCGTTTTTGCACATTTTCCCCTATAAAATACTTAAGAATAGACAATAAAAAGAGAATAAATGTCTGTTTTCCATTTCCATATAAAGGAAAGGTATCAGGTTCTCTAGATTTTCAGACTTTTCACATTAGATGGTTTCTTATGTTGCAAAAAAATCCTCACTCAAGTCCTTTTGCTCAAGCCTGACTAAACACTCTTTACTAATATGATAATAATCAAGAGATCAGTTGCTTTGCTTCTGGGGTCATGGGGACTTTAATGTACGCCTAGGCAAATGCAAATACTAACTGAGATCTGCAAATGCTTTTCCATTTTTACCACAGTATCCTTCCGTAGCATTAGTTTCAGTGAGTTTTGTGCCCCACAAGAGTCTCTCAGAAGGTGCACATGTCCTTTGTTTAGATTTTTTGTTAAAAAATTAGGCCTGTTTTTCCTTAAATGTTGAAAATGTACAAAAGCTCAAAAGATGAAGAGAAACATCTTCATAATCTTCAGATACGTGCCTTTGTGTATTTTATGGGTCCGTATATAACAGAAGGTGAGAATGACTTACTGAGAATGCTTGGAAATAGGGTAATGAACTTCAATGGAGCTTTCTACCACTTCCCCCAGGACTCAAGACCTCAATTTATAGGCTAACCAATGCTGTTTCTCCAAGGATCTTATTTTCTGACTTAATTTAGTTTTTCCCCTCCCAAAAGTTGTGCACAGTCATTGCAGTCTCTGATGGTGCCTTAAGAGGTAAAGAGGAGGCGGTGACCCCATTATAAAGTCTGTAGACTCTGTAATAATGAACTTTGAGCAGCCGAACTCAATAAAAAATAGCATTTGAGTTAACATCCAGACACTGCAAACATAACAGTGGTTATCCATAGGGTTGGGTATCGTTTGGTTTTTTTTCGATACCGGTGCCAAATCGATACTTTTAAAACGTTCCGGTGCCTGACTTGATACTTATTAAAAAATAAATAAATAAAAATTCCCCAAAAAATTATGGATGGGCCATTAGCACTGTAACATATGATGTCTGTTTTATTCATACTGGACACCAGAGGGCGCCCTCGCACAGAAAATCCACATATCCAGTCAATCCAGTATCAAGTAGTGGAACACATGACCCTCCAGGAAATCCCTTATATGGACAAAGGCATCCCTATTATAGCTGTAAGTTAATTGAGTAAACAGAACATATAAACATTTTGAATGATAAAACAAAGACAATAACCACTCGACGTCTGCTAGCAATTAGTTTATCTGTGTTATTCAAGCCATCTCCGGTATTTTCTTAATAATTAAGTACATTTATAATCCATTGCTAATCGACGTATTCTTTTTAAAATAGCTTATGGAACATATTTTCTGCCTCATTCTGTGACAAGAAGCCACATCAGATCACAAAAGGAAGCATTTGACTGGTGTTGTGGAGTAAAAAGGTTATAATGTTCTCTTTTGTTGGAAAACAGGTTTAGAAATGTGAACACAAGGGAAGTTTAGCTTTAGGCATTTTAATTTAAGCATGTTTAGCTTAGATAATGGAAGGCTACCTGCTGCCGTCAGAGCAAGTGTAATTACTGCATTCACGCGCTCCTCGGATGCTCTCATTTCCCGAGTTGTGCTTTTAAGTCGGAATGTGAAAACAACATGGACACTCTCGTTACTACAAAGATGTGTTGGATTTGTATTATTAGAGCTTTCCGACTTGAGTTCACATGAATTTTCTTAGTCGGGAAATTATTTTTCACGTGCAGTGCCGGTGACGATGCTTCTTACGTCCGTTTCGGAGAACCAGATGCCAAATATTTCACAATTGATCACTCAGGCATGGCACCGAAATGATGCACAGAAATCTGCGTTCTGATTCGGTTCTAATACATACCGGTTACATGGGTCATATTGGTACCTGGTTTAGGTACCCAACCCTATTATCCAGGATACAGATAACCATCTTTGGCTGCTCAAGAAGTAGTTTTAAGGTATATTTTGACATATATATTTACTTGTCCTATATATCTGGCTGTTTTGTTTGTTTAAGGGATTAGTGGTTAATTTTTTGACTGCCCCCCATCATTCCGCCTTGGTCCCCTCAGCATTGTGTATGCGGTGTTGTCTGGATTTTACAGGCAGATGCTCAATATCAGCGGTCAACCTGCCCAAACATGTGGATTCAGTCATAAACAAGCGGCTCTCCAAATCTTCTGCCACTCTCTGGATGTCCCCTAGCAGAAGTAAGGACACGCCTCCGGATCTAGTCCCTCCCTCACACCTTCACAGGCTCCTCCCTTCGCATAATTATGAGTTTCCATTTTCTCCCACCATCTTTGATTTCTCCCTTGAGACCAATCACCTGCTCGTCCTCCGTGATCATTCAATCATTCCCTCCTTCCAAACTGTCTCCTCGTCAATGTCTTCAGTTCGACCGAATTTGAATTTTTAAATCTTCATCGTCTTTCACCGTCAACCGTCCTCAGTGGTGTTCTGTTTTTGTTTTGTTATTTTTGGTGTTGGTTTTCTCTGTTCATTTTTCCTTTTTCTTGATGTAACTTCTTTGAAGGTGAATACTTGCATACTTCTCCATACCTTCACCTGCATATGATGCATGATGATACTGTGGTCCCAGAAAGTATTTGGACACTTACACCACGCTTAAAATGTATGAATTTTCAGAATAAAAAAATGTATGCTAATACTTTTTGTATTTTTTTTTTTAGAACAAACTATTATTTTCTAAGTGTCCAAAATGCTTGTCTGTTTGAGCAATATTATGTATTGTTTTTTGGTAACACTTTACAATATGGTTGGTTAATGATGTTTGTTAAAGTATTAGATATCATACATTTTTATAAAAGTTTTACAGTCTTTTATTAATCTAGGTTGATTTTTGACTTGCTTTGATTAAGTTACAATTTTTTTATTTAGATTTTTTTAATTGCATTCAAACTGTGTGCAAAATTAATATTACAATACACAAATATAGTACAAATGTTTCTTAGTTAGTTTTCTTATATGCATTACTAGTTAAGAATTTAAGTATTGTAATGTTACCCATTTTAACTTTTAAAACCTAACAACATCGTTTGGGATGTTTTAAAGTGTGCTTGTGCTATATTTCTTTGAAATCAGTGTCCATTGTTTTGATGTTTTGTTGACATAAGTGTCTGAACATTATTCAAAAAGAGAAATGTGTTGATGGTTTTACATTCCACACAGAAGGGCCATTTTTCAGTGATTTGAGGTCTAGTACTCTAGTTTATTATTTCTTTCCCAAAAATGGCCGGTGCTTCTTTTATTGCATGTATTGAGGTCATGAAAACGTAAGTAGGGCTTTGTGAGTGCACCCTAAAACAATAGATGGAGTAGAGCAGAAAGTAGAGTTCACAGCTAATCGAGTCTTTTTTTACTGCAGAGTGCTGATGAATGTTCAGCTATGGGCAATTTCTCTCTCGATCTCTCTCTTTCTAAAATGCCTCTCTACCACCTAATTGTTCTTGTGCTCTTGCTTTTCGTATCTTACCATGCATTTACCTGCGGCTCTTTCTTGTTTCCCCTTTTCTTTTCTCTTGAAAATCACATAAGTTTAGAATTAGGGTTATTGTAGGGTTATTTCTCATTTTTTTGTAGTTTAATTTGTAATACTAAAACAGCTAAAACTAAAATAAATGTAATAGATGAAAATTTTATAAAAAGAAATATAGAGAGAGAAAAAAAAACTAATAAAAATGAGAAAAACATTTGATAAAAATATACCAAAAATCTTAAATTAAACCGAAAACCGAACATTTTAAAATAAAATCTAAATATTACTTAAAATAACACTGTTGAGAATGTGATGTAACTGTTTCTCAGAATTAGCAATGATGTTTATTTTTGGTAAGTGTAAAGTTTTATTGTAGTGTTTTATCACTGTTGTTTTTTTTTAACATACATAAACATGTTTCATTCGTTTCTTTGTCCTTTTTGTGTT
Source organism: Sinocyclocheilus anophthalmus (assembly GCA_018155175.1). Lineage (NCBI taxonomy): Eukaryota > Metazoa > Chordata > Actinopteri > Cypriniformes > Cyprinidae > Sinocyclocheilus > Sinocyclocheilus anophthalmus. Next base: position 298,301 of record JADLZN010004086.1, read on the forward strand.
AATAATTCACCCAAAAAATGAAAAATTTTATCATCATTTACTTGTTGCAAACGTGTGTGACGTTCTTTCTTCAGTGAAACACAAAATCTGATATTTTGATGAATCTTCACACAGTTCATAGTGAAAAACCACCATAAATAAAGTCCATATGACACTCCATATGATTCTTATTTTTGGATGAATTCGTCTTTCAATACGTTTCAAACTTGAGTTAATTTTCACAAAAGTTATTTTTTTGGACTTGTTTACTGATTACCTTTACTGGCTTTTCTAGCATGTGGCAGTGTTATGAAATCCTCATCCTCAGGATCATCCATCCTCGTTGAGAGCAAGGGAGACGAGCAGTTGTAAAACTGAACAGTTGCACAATTATAAAAATGAATAATATCGCAACTGTTATTATAGGGAAAGGGGTTGTTGCGCGTATATATTTTAATAGGAACTTAATTTTGAATCTTTTCTTGCAGCTCGTAGCATGCAGCTGAGTCCCTGGGAGAGCAGCATCGTGGACAGGCTGATGACGCCCACTCTCTCCTTCTTGGCTCGTAGTCGCAGTGCTGCCAGTGTGCTGAACAACTCCAGAGATGCCCGTGAGTGACAGGATACAATCATAGTACCCTTTATATTTGTGATTAGCCTCAGTGTTTTAGCAAGGGCCTGTGCAAGTCAGAAAAAAAACAGCATGACCTTTTTCTGTTCTACATGCTGCAAATTGGGATTTAAATGTGTTTTCTTTCATGCAGAGTCTCTGTTGTGTCCGCGCTCAGCATCTGCCAGCCCTTTTTCAGCGTGTGCTCATCGGCCACATCATCGCTGCTCTGAGCGCTGGAGGGTCACCACCAGCACGCCCGATATTGCCCAGCGGAGACGAGACTCCACTCCTGTGAGTCATTTAAGACTCCCTTTCACTCTACATCTTTCTCATACTCCTCATACATCCATCCTGCCTGTTATATCATATTTTGCTGTGATATAAGAGAAGGTGTGAAATTCATCATTCATCCACACGCCCATGAATCCATATAGCCAAGTCTTGATTTCCAACCTGTTTTGTCTCATGTACCCGTAAAGCACTAATCTTCATTATGAAACATGTTAATGTGGCCTTGTTAATGTAATCATTAATATTATTAAAGTTGCCATTATTGCAATAATTCACTTTTGAACTGAAAAAAAAAACAGCAGATAGTGCGAGTGAAATATCATCTGATCAAATAGACATTTTAATGAGAAATTAAAATTTAGAGTTAACAAAGGCTTACTCCTGCTGTTGAGCCACTGTCTTTATTTTTTGTCCCATCTTTTTTCAAGATGAGGAAGGATAAGAAAGAAAAGGAGAGAGAAAATGAAAAGGAGAAGAGTACTATCACCAAAGAGAAGGTGCTGAAGAAGAGACAGTCCATGCCTTCAATGAAAACCAGGATAGAGTCCAGGTAAGATGACTGTCATCTAGCAATATAACATCTAAATCTGTAACCTAAATTGAATTTTAAGTATCAAATTGGAGTAGTTTTAGTCTTACAGCCATTTAAACACAATGGGATAGACAGACAGACAGACAGACAGACAGATAGATAGATAGATCATAGATCATCTGATCAGAGTGACAGTCTTAGAAACATCTAAACAGTTTTAGATATTCTGGAAGCACTGCCTTTCACATTCAAAAGGAAGATACAATAGAAGCTTTTTAATGGATCTTTTTGCCCTGAGCATTTTCTAATTCTGTTAAACCAAAGCTGTGTTATGTAATGCTGTCTCTGACTAAACATTTCACCTTTTTGTAGTAGTCAGAAGTCATAATTTAGTTTCAAGTTATGCTACATAGATATATAGTTTAGCTTTAGTTTTAAAGGTGCTTTTATGTGTTTAATTTGTTTAATCGTCATTTATCTATTTCTTGGACGTTATGAAAAATCAGGCTGCATTTTAGGTCATGTTCTTGCCCCTGCTGTGAACATGTTGTATTAGTCCCTCCCCCAACTTGTGTGTAAGACAGACTTGTGTATAAGATAGTCTTGTGTATGGATTAACTGGTTCTCGCCATGAATATAGCCATAGATGCTGGAATGGCGTTAAGAAGAAAACAAACAAAAACATGTTGTATAGTACATTTTTTCCAGCTTAGCCATTAAATTGAGTTTCTGTTCATGTTTATAGTCCGAGTCCAGTGTCCAAATTGAGAACGGCGTCTCCTGTGACGCCTAAAGGCCGTGCATCCTCCCCCAGTCCTGCAGTATCTCCCAAACCTCCCTCAGCTCGAGTGAGTCCAAGCACTCCTAAAGCCAGACCCAAGAGGGCCAGGACCCCTGCCTGCGTGGAGACCCGCACTGCCTCGCCTGTCACCATAGAGAGGGTCAAAGAGACCCACAGGCCTGCAACGCCTGAAGAACCAAAGAGTGAGTGTGGTGATGATGATTGTGGTGTTGCCACATGATTCTCTTTTAACAGGAGTTTTTCCATTAAAACATGCAAGTTTGTCATTTTACACTTTTTTTCCCCCTCCCTCCAGTCCTCATTTTTTCTCCGCTTCGTTTCTCTGTGTTTTCTCCAGCCTCGTCTCCCGTCCCCTCCATTGTCCTGTCATCTGTTCTGGACACGTCCCCTGTTGCAAGTGCACCATTCATGACAGTTTCTGTGCCCTCTGTCCCCGAGGAGTCCTCTGTTGTCCCTGCTCTCCCACATGTGGCTTCTCCAGCTCCTTCTCCAGGCAAACCAGGGTGGCACAATTAACCAGAGGGGAAGCCACCCGCATCCTGCAGAAGAAAAGACGACAGGGCCGTGAACAGAGAGAGAAGGAAGAGCAAGAACGTAGAGAACAGAAGGAGAGAGAAAGGTTTACCATTTTATATTCATTTTTATAATTGGTTTCTGTTTTATGATATATATATCTATATACATTTTAATTTTATATTTTAATGTGGCGTAGGGGTAGTTGTGTGTGTGTGTATAGAATATGTATTTTACTCTAACATAAAATAAATAAATAACACACAGTATTGGCATTTTAATAAAAGTATTATTTTCATTTATATTATTATTTTATATGCATTTCATTTATTAAAAAATTAATAATCATTATTTTAAAAACAGTTAGTTTTGTGTATATCTTACCTTAGACTTTTTTTCCCCCCACAATTGACACTTAACTGGGCGTTGTCACTACTTCACATCCATATCCTCATTTTCATATGAAATTTAAATGGACTGCCCTTTCCTCAACACAAACTCCATAATGCAGCAGATAGCCTTACGTGGGAAACATTGGTTTGAGTCCAGCTTGCAACATGCACTGATCCCATTCCACTTTTATCACACCAATAACTATCTGTCATTTCCACTATATCTGTCTAATAAAGAGGCAGGATAACAATTGAATCCCTATAAAATGTTAACTTTGAAAGCTTTTGACCCTTTGTATCCCTACCGTCAAAGCCAAACTCCACCTCAGCTAACGCGCGTTCTGGTATGCTTGTCCTGCTCCATCAGGCTGTGGTCCAGGAATAGCCTCTGTGGTGTGGAGCTGTTGACGTCTGGTGTTCTCAGTGACAGTTTGAGTTTAGCACATTTATGAGCCAAAAGGGACTTTGGCAACAGCGTAATGAGAGTTCCACTCTGTTTATGCTCCGGTGCCGCTGGTAACTAGGGGTGTGGATATTTTGGTCACAACTAAAAAGATTGACTGATTCACGGTCTCCATCCACTTTGCATTTTGCTTAGACCATATCTGCAATTTAAAGTTTCATGTTACCAGCCACAGCAAAATGATCAATGATCAAAAAGTCCACTTGCATTCCCATGCCCTTTTGTTTCAATAATTCACAAAGTTCAATGTTTAATGCTACCTGAAGGGACTTTTTTTATCTTACGTGTGTACAATGACTGACTGTCTTCCATCACACAGGCATCAGCGCGAGGAGAGGCTAGCACAGGAGGCAGAGGAGAGGAGGCGCAGAGAGGAGGAGGCCAGGCTCATGGCGGAGCAGGAGAGTTTAAGAGAGGAGGCCCAACACCTGCAGGACGAGAAGGAGGCACAGGAAAGAGCCAAAATCGAACAAGAGGAGAACGAACGCCTCCAGAAACAGGTCAGAAACACTGCATTTCCCAGAATCCTAAGCAACACACTTCACTCTGTCAAATAAAAGCTGTGTACATGCATATACAGACAGTCATGTACAGTACATATATAGACTTTCCAGTACTGACTATTGAATTGCTTAGTTGCATCAGAGCCATGGCCTGGCACTTAGTGCACATGCTCAAGACATGTCGAGCTGTGGTGCTCATATGGGAGACATGGGTTCAGATCTGGCCTAAGTTGTGTCCTGATCAGTATCATTTTAATATGATTTATATACTATTATATTGTTTGCTAATATTTAAGTTTTAGTAATTTTGTTATGAGTTTTTATATATATATTTTTAAATATTTTTAAAGTTTGTTTTTCATGTAATTGTATTTTTTCCTCAGCTTTATTTCAATTGCCAAAAATTATTTTTAATATTTTTAATTTTACTTATCAGTAGCAACACTGGTCTTTGGGGGGTTTTTAGGGTTTGATCCTTATATGACCTAAATGCTATAAAATATGAGCATGCACTTGTATCCTCATTTTGTAAGGATGATGAGACAAAAAAAATGCTACACAAGTATGTCAGGTTCTTACATATCTGCTCTTCTAGGAATGCATTAATATTAACAGTGCCATTTAGCGTAGTAGCATTTTTGAGGTTTTACCACCACCTGGTGTTCAAAATGGCATTTAAATAGAAATTAAGTAGGTATCAGAGTTCCCACAGTCATGGAAAACAAAGAAATATAAAGACATTTTGTGATTTTATTTAAAGGCCTGGAGAAGCCATAGAAATGAATAAAATATTAAAAAGTCATGGAAATTTCTATAGCTATCATAGAATTTTCTAGTTATATTATGTTAATGTTTCATCAGCTGGTATTTAATTAAAACATATTTTAAAATAAACTCAATCACTAATCATAAATAATAACAATTAATTCACTGGATAAAATGTCATCAGCTGCAGAGGAAGTTGTGTTCAGTGTGAATCTGATCATGTGATCATTGTATCTGTAGAAAGAGGAGGCTGAAGCAAAGGCTCGAGAGGACGCAGAGAAACAGCGACTGGAGAGAGAGAAACACTTCCAGAAGGAGGAGCAGGATAGGCTGGAGAGAAAGAAGGTCAGAAGGGTTTCCACCTCACATTTATATTTTTCTCTATAAGGTCATTTTGAAATCATCATGCATCTTTAAAACCCGTATTACAGGGAACTGTTTGCATATCTTCACCAACTGAAAACTCAGCAGCCTATTTAAATCCTTTAATTTCCTCTCCTAACAAGTCACATATGCCCACAGTAGCTTTCAGGCAAAATATGTTTTCAAGGTGACTGTAGGATCACAGTGAAGTGCGAGCTCTCAAGATTCATGCATCTGCCATAAATCATACAACACCTTGACATACACCTCCTGATCCTTTTCTGTGAACCTGTTTAATGGAGGTTAGCCTCGTCCACTCGGTTCCAGTAGTATTACCCCACCAGGACAATACGTCCCGCTATAAGTCAGTTTATCAGGGCTGCGCTAGAGCCTCGACCCAACGGTCCTCAGCTCATGGTGTGATTTTTGGAAGACACAATGTCCTCTGAGCTTGACACACTGTACACTGAAAAAAAAAAGATGCTTACATTTTTTTTTAAGTTAAAGGGGTCAGCTGATTGCTAAAAAGAACGTTATTTTGTTTATTTGTAAATTTTTATAAATTGATTCCAACCACTTACCTTAAAAAATGTTTGTAAATTCAATTAATCATTTTTTTTCAATGTAGTGTAGACACCTGCCGCTGTCTTTTGGACTGCTTAAAGCTGCAGTTTCTGATTTTGAAACTTTGAAAGATTTATAAAGAACCAGACAGATATCTATTGATAAAAGTAAAAATCACCTTTTGGAATTGGGAATGATGTGGAATAATTAAATTAAATTATAAAAAAAAAAAATTCTAATTTAATACATAATTTTTTGATTAGAAATACATACAAAAAGAGTTACAGAGGACCAGAGAGAGATATGTCTGTAAACAGTACAATTTGGAATTGAGAATAATGTAGATTCATTGTTGAAATCTAACAAAATGAATTAAAAAATGAAATATAACAAAAATGAAATAAAATAAATCTGAGACACTTGCATTTTTCTAAATGAATACATTATTTTTCTTTACTAATTACATTATCATAAATATGAGTGAAAAGTTGACTTGAAAAGTGAATATTTTTCACTTCAAGTTCAAGTGAGCTCTATTGTCGTTCCTCCGTATGTGGAGACATACAAGAGAACAGGAACACGGCGCTACATATAGACAGACATATAAATTAACTTAGTATTAAATATTACATATTAAATGAACTCCACAAGTTTGTGTGAAACCTGATGACCATGTTCTGCAGAATGATTCAGAAATGATCCAAAGAATATCTTGTGCTTCATGATCAACAAGTTACAAGATCAATGTCACAATGTTTGCTTACTTGATTAGTAACCTATAAATAGTACAGAATCTTAAATATTTCTTCATTTTACATCATAATGTTTCCTTTGTTTGACATTTTTCAAAGTTCAAAAACTTAGTTTATTTCCTGGTTTAAATTTGATTGTGAAACTCTTGTCTCTTCTGTGCATTGTTTTTAGCGTCTGGAGGAGATTATGAAAAGAACACGCAAAACAGATGCTGGAGACAAGGTACAGCGCCGTTCTCATTTAAAACGGCCTCACTGCGGCAGTAGCAAGGCTCCAATTTCCCCTTGTGGTTCCAGAGCTCAGAATCTGATTGTGCTCTTTTCTTTTCTTTCCTTCATGCAGAAAGACACAAAATCTCCATCTCAAGTCAATGGAAAAGCTTCAGATTCTGAGATGAATAAAGGTATGACGTTAGTTTAAAATTATGTAGGTTTAAAAATGTTAGTATAAATTGTGTTCATATCACTACTAACAAATAATCTTTAGTTGGATTTGGCATTCAGTGCTTTGTTCAGGACTGTTTGAACATTTCTATTTAGATCTGTTTGAATCAGCAACAGCCCGTTTACGTCAGTCCCACATAATGTTTTCCCTGGCTCTGTCATTGTACCTTTTTTTTTTTTATTATTTCTTTGGGTCCAACTTTCAAAATCATTTTCCCTTGTTGGGAAATGCATAAATAAAGGTTCCCACATCCACACCCCTTTCAAGATTAAGCTTATATCTACAATATTTCCTTAAGGTTGGGAGATGGATTTGTTGCTCCATGTAGTCAGCCAGAGAGGGAGTAGCGTGCAAAACTGTGTACACACTGCTGCTTGTTACTTGTGTCATGTCGAATCCCTGTTGCCGTTCAAAACCAGTGCTTTCTGTAATGGAGTATGAAAATTGGCACAGCAGCATGGTGAATCCATCACAGTCTATTTACGTAGAGCTTTGACACTCAGTAGCGGGGTTTTTTTTTCAACTGGATGAATGACTATAAAGTCTACTTTCACCCAGCTGCTAGTATTATTCACTTTAGCCACTAGAAATACAGATAGTCATTCAAATAAATATATGATCAAAAATAGAGTAAAAAGTTATTTTATATTCAATTCTATGTAATATTGTGAAATATTATTAAATTTTAAAATGCATTTTTTGTTTTGTTTTTCAGTATATTTTAAAGTGTAATTTGTTCCTGTGATGGCAAAGCTGAAATTGTTTTTGTTCAGCAGTCATTACTCGCATGATCCTTCAGAAATCATTCTAATATGCTGATTTTGTGTTTAAGAAGCATTTCTTATTATTATCAACGTTGGAAACAGTTGCTTAATATTTTTGTGAAAACCCTGATACATAGAAGATTCAGAAGAACAGCATTTGTCTTAAATAGTAATTAAACATTATGCATTTATTTACTGTCACTTTTGATCAACTTAATGCATCCTTGCAGAATAAAACTATTAATTTCTTCAAAAAAAAAAAAAATCTTACTGACCTTCAAACATGTAGTGGTAGTGAAAATTCTAATACAAAAGGACATTTTCAAAGCAAACTCCTATTATGTATTTTGTATTAACAAGCTGTTGTAAATACAATGAGCACTGGGAATCCGGGAAACGATTCCAAATGAACTGCTGAAATGTTTATTCTGTCAATTGTACAAGCCATCTGGGAAAGGAACATTGATTTGGCAAAGGAACGCTAAAACAAACAAGATTGCCATTTTAAGAAACTATTAGCATGACATTCTGTCTTTTCCTAGCAGCTGCTGACTACCAGCCAAGCACGGCATTGAAACAAGCTGGTGTGAATGAAAGGTAAGTCCTGTGTTTGCATTTTTGTATTCTGTCAGTTTACCCAGAGGCGACAGTCTTGTTTTCACATCTTGTTAACACATGGGATGCAAACTCTGCTTTATTCGCAAATTGTATTTGCGATATTCAGATTTTTCACATAGATTACATTTGTAGTGGTTTAAACCATCTGTTTTCTTTTGCAGTCTGTCTGTTCTTGTGGTGAATGGTGTTCAGCCTTCCAAACACGAGAATGGCCTGTCAGCAAAAGGGGAGGCGTCTCACTTCCAAGAGATCATTCAGCTGTCCAATCACAATGGACGGGAGAAATCCGAGATTGACAGACCTGACGAGCCAATCATGGCCTTTGAGAGCGGAGAATCATTCCTTAAGAAAACAGGCCCCATTAAGCCTCAGCATGTGGCAGGTGAGCATCCAAAAAGTTTCTAATATTTCAGTGTCAGTCGCTTCTTAGACTGTGACTGGTGATAAATTTGAGGTAATTTGCATATTTTTCAGAGACAAGTCCACTACATTTTAAAAGGTTTTGTTGTTAACTATCAATGTTTCTTTTGGTGGGAAAGAGTAATTGTCATCATCTTTACGACTTTTTTGCGCTTGGAGGGTTAATGTTGTCTCAGGTGTGGGTGTCATAGTGGCTATATGTTGCCCTGCGGGTGCGTCAGGCAGGGGTAATGGGGTGAAGAGCCTGGCACTGAGCTGGATTCCTGAAATGGTGTCGTGAAGACCTGATCCGGCCCCACTGGCACCAAAGACTAGAAACAGGACCCCTTGGCTTAGCTCTTCACCCCCCTTTCCCTCGGCCTGGTCAGCATTACTTGGTCCCGCTCCCCTCAGCACGTACCTCCACCTGTCCTCCTGCAGACAGCCCTCCAGCCATTAATCATCCGCAAAAAAAAAACACAAGGGGGTTTACCTCATGCCATGCCAGCTCTCGTAAACTGAGATGAACATTTTTAATCCAAAGTGATATCCAGGACATTTGCTTTGCTATATCTGGAGCGCAACCCTCATCTCATGTTAGGTATAGAATTATTATAGACGTATCATGTGAGTGCGAAGATAGAAACAACCATTTTCTCAGGACTAAAGCTCTCATTTTCTGTGCACCTTGCTGGAAAAACCATGTTGTGTAAATATGCTAATTTAACTTAAATGGGTCCATACCTGCTAAGCAACCTACTTAAACCTGCTAAGTGTGTCCTAATTTATGAAAATCGAATTAACTAAATTTTGTAAAGACACTTGCATGTCTAATCTCCATATTCTTCCTCCAGAGGTCCTCTGAGGTCGTAAACTGTTGAATGAAGCCTTAAATCTGCAAGTCCCTCAACACCGTCTGCCTGAGGGACCCGGTGGAAAGAAGCACAGCATGCAAGAGACCTGTGCCAAACCCAAAAACTGTCTTCTGTTTAGACTGTACAGAGCAACCCCACCATCAGAGCCTCTCTTATGGTGCGTGATGGAAATTACAAGGAAGCTACACAATAATCAAGCTGAGCTAAACGCCAATGTACACCAGAATCACCATTCATCAAGACCCTGACCTCACACACTTTATGGCAGACCAATTCATGCCTCTTTCTGATCACCACTGTACAATGTTAGGCTTTTTAGGTTTGTTTTTGTTTTTAAAAAAGGCTTGTGACAAACAATAATCCTTGTCGTTATTCATGCTGTTATGGGTTGAACGCAGAAGTGCTTTGGTGATTTATTTTTCAATGTTTAGTTATTTAACTTGAAGAGAATTGTAACTACTGGGTACAGTTGTATGTGAATAATGTAAATTGGAAGAGACGATCTGTGAATAAAACAGAATGAAAGGGACAGCCATGTCTGCACTGTTTCAGAGTTTTTTTTTAATGCTAGAGATATTTTTAATATTGTCTTGAAGTGAAATAATTTTTAATGCCGTAGATGTACCAGATTAATGCATACAGATATAGACATGGATAAATGTTAAGTGCTTACTTGCATAACAAATGTGTCATATCCAAATATATCAACAGCCAGATTCACCATGCATCCACATGCACCTGCACTACTGAAGTTTTTCAATTTTAAACTTTAAAGATGGCTTGGCTTTTTCATTGTAAGAAACTGTTGTCACTAACTGGTATGTTCTATGTTAGAGCCTTATCATAATTATATTCCTGGTTTTCTTGTTTGTAAAATGCCTGTTATTTCAAGTTTATGGATATGGTCCTCACTCCCACCTTACATATACCTAAACCTACCCGTCTCCACCCCCTGATCCCTAAACCCACCCATCTCCACCCCTAAACCTACCAATCTCCACCCCTTAGATGTGGATCCAACCATGCCCCCTGGATCTTGTGTTCTGCAGTGAGAGGCTACTGAGTATTGGCCTATTTATAACCGACCAGATCAACATATACCCAAAGGCGTCCTATTTAACCAAATGATGGCAATTAAGCCACTCTGGCAACTTTGTTGACACCGTGAAGCACAAACTATTGGCCCTGTTTGTTGGCATATAATTTCATTGTAGTAGTTCCAATCATGGTCCATTCTGAGGACGGAAACTGATGTATATTCTGGATTCCCTCATAATTCGAGTAATTTTGGAGTATTAGGCCATGAAAAATGTATGGCTTTGTTGTTAATGTGCGTGATGTTCTGACATTTCCGCTTTTAATTTCACATCACCGAATTATGTCACTGTCAAAAATACTTCCTCAGTATGTTTTCTCTGTTTTTGCATGAAAAATACAGCCTATACATCCTTAAAATGAGATGCAAATCGGCAAAATCATGTAAGATTGAAAGGCCCACTCACAACCACACGATAACTACATTGAACGTCCCACAACCAACTCCCAATATCTTCGTCTATTCCAGCCTGCATTGCCATTCTGTCATCTGCCACTTTAAATGCTTGGGTTCTTTAAAGCAGAATGGATTCTGATTGACTGTCATTGCTTTTATCATTCATCAGCTGAGAAAACTCATTTTGAAAGCGATTCCAATTAACGATATTGTTCCTCTGTGCTGTTATCGGTATAGTTGTGGTTTGCACTCTGCTCGTTTTAAGTTTAGAACAATTTTTAAAACTATCTTTATTGTTATCATTATATAGTTATCATCATTGCTCTGAATGGGTCTTCAAACTTTTATTGAAGAACAGATCTTGAATTAAACTAGAATTATAATTTTTTCCTTGTAAAGAAAAACAGTCATGCAAACAGTCAATGTCCAACGCAATGAATTGAATGGGGGGAAAACTCCTCCTTTAGGCTGCTGTATTTGCATCTTAAATCTGAGTGATGTAGCAATGATCTGTGATATGGAGGTAATGCATATCCTTTTGGGAAATCTAACCAGGTCCAAGATGGCTCAGATGTCCCTACTTATGCTTTTCCGGAAGGCCATTGAGCCGTGAGTTACATACTTGAATCAAACTCCCGGCCAAGCTCACATCCCCCTGACCTTTGTGCGCATGCTTCAGCTCTCTTGCTGTCTGTATAGCACGACATTTAAAACCACCTCGATTTATGTCTCTCTCCCTCTAAAGCATGCGTTCAGAACTCCCATCGCACTAAACCAAATCACCATGGTTACTTTTCAAAGATTTTGTGTTGTCAAGAAGAGGTTCTTTTTCGCCTCTTTTTCTTTAGGCTCAAACTCTCCATCCTGTTTCTTTCATTTGTTTTATGCGTTGACGTCTGTAAGGCGAGACTTCTGTAAACAGTGTAACTCTGACCTTTGTAGTGCAGTTTGTCAGAGGTTATGGTTTATTATTGTCCATTATGACACATCTGTCATATTGATACACAGTAGGGGGCAGCAAATCAACACGCATGTACAGACTCACTGCTCAGGTTTCTCTCACCCGAAGACATTAAGACTGGTTGCCAACATTTATTTTACTTTGCTGCCTCTGTTTCAAAGAAGAATGTGAAGTATGGGACTGGCTATATTTTCCAGCCCAGTGTTGCCTGTAACTTTAGATGGGCCCACAAATGACGGGTTTGTTTCAACATTGTGTTGTTGCTGTGGGGATTGCTCTAATTGTGGGTGCCGCTTGTGTTGTCCTGCTGGGGAAAATAAGAGGGGCTATTTTTAGGCCGATGTCAGTCACTAGTGAGTTATAGCACTGAGACAATGCCAATGTGATGAATTAATTTACAAAGAATGAGGACCAGTGGAAGGTATACGATTGGCGTAGATGTGTATTGGAAACAAGAAGACAGAGGTTCTTTCAAAGTAAGGTCATGTCACTTAAACAGTCCTGCAATAGCTTGGGTGTGAGATGGGGAAGCGCACCATCAAGTTTTTGACATGTTGATTAACAGCCTGTTATCTCTTCAGGGCTTTTCTGGAGTTCCTCTGCTAACTTCCAGTGATGATAAGTCAATTTGTCCCATGAGACTTGCTTCACAGATAAAAGTTGTTTTAAGCAGGTTATACAATTAAACCTTTTTTTTTAAGTTATCTTTAAGGGGGACCAATAATTTGCTAGTTGTTCATTCTGCAAATGTGTTAAGCTGCTATGTTCTTTCAGTTGTGGACTTATTTGAACTTATGTGGACTAAGAATTTATTGGCGCTTTTCAAGACTTCCGTAAAGCAATAGGCTAGAGATTTTAACATGACTGAGGCACAACTGACACTTTCTTTAGAAAATGTAAAATAGTCTATTGTCAACTTTGTTTATTGGTGGTTATTCATGCTTTTATTAAAGCATTGTTGGTGCTTTTCAAGACAAGGATAAAGCAAATTAGGTTTGAGATTTGAACACGACTTAGGCACATCTGACATTTTCTTCAGAAAATGTAATAGCTATAGCCTATATAGTCTACATTGTTTATTGAGTTTTTTTTAATTAGTAACTTACATTTTAGACAGTATTGCCAGCAATAGACAACTTTTGCTCTGCCTGAATGAATCAAGGTTTTTCAATTAAACAGTAGTGAATGATTCGTTGACTCCTTCATTTGTATTATTCCTGAAAAAATCAGTGTTTGAATCACTCATACAGACACGTCCCAAATGGCCTACTTATATTATGCCCTAAAAGTATGTACTCTTTTTGGGAAGAAATAGTAGACACGTTTGAGTGTGTAGCAGAGTAGACAAGCATTGGGACATACTACCAAATCATAAAAATGTGCTCTGGCCGAGTTTTGTGCATTCTGTATTTGTAAACCAGCCTGTTTTCAGCGCCAATATATAGCAGCGTTGTGCTACGGGTGCCCCAAGTTTGAATCCTGTCTTATACTAAAGGCAAAAATCGGCAGTTAACAGTGGCTTGTTTCACTCCTGAATGAATGTGTTTTTAAACAAATTAGATGAATGAATCATTGAATGACTCACTCATATAGACATTTCTGAATTCAGAACAGCATTCTGCTTCTGCGAGTACTTTTATATGATAGAGTAGTATGCCAATATGCATTTCCTTGTCACTTGTTTTGTTTCTGAATGAACTATTTTCTTGAGTGAATGTTTCTAATGACTCACTCATAAAGACACTTGTTGCCATCTACTTGGCGTAACAATGTAACCTGCGCAAAGATTCACTGAAAAATTCCCACCACTAATGGACTATCTGGAACACACACTTGGAGTGATGCAAAGTTTCAGTAATGCTAAAAATCCAACAACCATTGGTGTTTGTTGTGAAAATTAGTGTTGAACTAGCCTTAAACATCTAATAAATGTTGCTGAAAGGCAAACATGTCCTCCATACCGCCACTTTTCATGAAGTACAAGGGTTATCGAGCGGTCAAGCTCTGTGGTGAGTGAACATCCATCGCTCCACACTGTGAGTTTCTACACCATCAAAGGACTTCAAACAAACTGCTGTCCCCAGCCCTACTCACACTCACTCACACTCACTCTCAGCTGTCTTATCTCCCAGGCAATAAGTCCCCTTCCCACAGCTGTTATCATACGATGGCATATTGACGCAAAGGCCCAGTATGGCTGGTGCTCAAAATAAGCCCATTGGAAATTGTTATTGGCGTTTGAATGATGGGTACTTTCCAAACAGGCCTGTTTTGCAGTTCTCCCAGTGAGAGATGGGTCTTTCACTTCAGCTTTGGACTTTCTGGTGTTCTCACTCCAATTAACATGATCTTTGAAGTGTTTAGCTAAAGTGACATTATAGTAGGAGGTCGCAGTCATGGGGGTGGTGACATTTGTGGTCACTGAGCAGCTGGAGGTAAATGGGCAGCAGCTGAATAATCTTTGGACTTGTTTTCCTCAAGCATTTGGGCGTTTGTTGGCTTTGTGATCAAGCACCTTTTCTCGACACCAGTGTGGCTTCCCCTTAGGCTTTCCCTAAATCTATTATATATGCCTTTGGGAGTCACATTCTTATTTTCATTTCAAGTCATTGGGCCCCTTTCATGAAAGACATATTGTATGATCATATTTAGTGTTTTAAAATCACATTTTATTTACTGCCTTTTGCCTTTTATAAAAGAGTATAATAAAGAGCAGACTGGATTGTGGAAAAACAGTGTGAAACTGTGATACTTGTTGTTGTTTCAACATTCTTTGCACAACTACTGATGTGCTAGGTATAATGTTTGTTCATGACTTATTAATCAAAATATGGAAGAGTTATGAAGTTGAAACTGTGGGATAGTACCATGTGTTTTTCCTGTTCTCACATCCTGAATGATTTGCATGCAGTACTGTGATTTGAATGCAAAGGATCCGTGTCTTGAACATTCACCATACCTCAAATACATCAGTGTCTTCAACTCTGGACTCAATGTTAAGTAGCATTAAGGAGCTATGAGGATCCAGGATCCAGTTTTGCTAACCGGCTAGATAGACTTTTATCACAGCAGGAGAACAACTGCTGTGTCTCTTCTTTTATTTTCTTGCGTTGGAAACATTTGCCACCTCCGGTGTATTAAAGGCAATGGCGAGAGAAAGATTCATGGTCAGCTGAAAACCATCTTGTCTGGCACTGGATTGTTGTTACTGGCTGATCTGGGGGAACACTGACTCAGAACTCAGTACAGATCAACCTCACAGATCAACTTTATTTGACAAAAAACTTTGCTATGAACTGTCCGTCATTGTGCCGTTCATATTTTCTTTGTAACAGCAAAATTGAACATTACATAGGTTGGTGTATTTTTAGACAATAGGTATAGTAGAATTCAGTATTTAACGATGAGTCTCTTAACTTTATAACCTTATGACCTTATGATATGTTATGATGAACACAAATTCAGTGGCCAGGAAAACTTTCCCACACCCCCCAAAATTGTAAAATGACACTAAAAATCATGTTTTAAAACAAACAAAACAATGTTATCGATATATATAATGCTTTTTAAAGTGATGATACATTACGAATATGTACAGTTATAGTAGGCTACATATAATATTTTAGTTATAGTATATTTATTATTATAGTATGGCATATTCAGTAATTTTACAATATAGTGTATATTTTATGTTTTTAGATTAAGATATTAGATGGATCATGATATATTGATGATTATGACAAACTACAATTTTTTCTACAAAAAAAAATTGATTTAAAGGGAGGCCAGATGCAATTTCTATTTTTCCTTTTTCTTTGGAGTGTTAAAAGCTCTTGGTTCATAAATAAGATCTGTAAAGTTGCAAGGACTAAAGTCTCAAACCCAAAGAGATATACTTTATAAAAGTTAAGACTCATCTACGCCCTCCTAAAACACTAATTAGTTTAAACACGCCGCCACATGTCTACGTCACTGTGTGGGAAGATTTGCATAACACCACCCAAATGTTCACGCAAAGAAAAAACTTTTATTCTCACTGTAGTATTGTTGACACTGCAGCCATGTCATGGAGACGCTGTGTGTTTCGTTGTGAAAGCGAAACTACTTTGTTTGGCCTTCCAAAAGAGGACACAACTAGAAATCAGTGGTTAAGTTGTATTGTATTACAACACTGTTCCAGAACAGTTCAACCCAAATATTCAAATGTGTGCAACGCATTTTATGGAGGACTGTTTCCTGGGAGAGTAAACTACAATGTCGGTGTTCCGGTGAATTCAGTTCCCCTGTTTCCCCTTCGGCGCGCATGCTGACAGTCTATGATGCTGAAAAATAATGCTGACTCACAGCCTGTAAGTACGTTTTCATATCTAAAGGATTTGCCACTGACGATTCAAACACGAGTTTTGAGCAGTGTAGAGTAACGCTTGTTGTTTGTCATTTCTCCAATCACAAATGCAGACATGGTTTTATGTTTACGCGGCGCAATGCAACACAACGCGTAAAAAGACAGTATAAGTCATTATAATCCGTAATTATGTCCCCACTGGATGCAACAAATGCCTAATTTATAATAGGTTTTATTGGTTTTGTCTCATCGCGCTGGGACACGGCATCACAGTATGGTAAGGGGCATTACATTTCCGTCACATGCTTGAGGTATTCGGCCAATCACAACGCACTGGATAGCTGGCCAATCAGAGCACACCTCACTTTTCAGAACGATGAGCTTTGTAAAAATCGATGCGTTTCAGAAAGGCGGGGCATAGAGGAGAAACAATAATGTACAGTATGTGGGAAATAATGTGTTTTTTTAACCTTAAACCGCATAAACACATTTCATTACACCAAATAATGTTCTTTTTTAGCAACGTCATATGACCCCTTTAAATTTCAGCCATTTAATGAGATTTTTTTTCTATTGAAGTCTTCAAAAATTACATCACCCAGACATTTTTTATTACATTTTTATGTATTTTTTAATAGCTTAATATATCCTGAATAAAATGACTGCCACATTACTGTTTCCACTGTGTAAATGAAAGGCTCAAAAGAAAAGTTGTCATCAAAGGAATGAAGCAGAGCTTTCATGAGGCAAGTCGGTCAAGGGTTAATAAACTTCCATGTGAGTATATGTGCATGTGTGCATACGAGAGACACTTGAGAACAGGCACTTATGAACTGTGGACAGTGTGTTAAAAGGTCGGGAGTATTTGTGAGAATCACCTACCAAACTGCAAGCACAGCAGGCCTGCTACAGTTTTCTCATTCATTCAACTCCAGTGTATGCTACAATAACCTTTGTGTGACTGTTGCTAAACTTACTCATCCCTTATCCATCCCTTCTTCTATTTGTTTTTCCATGTAAACCAATAATTCAAATCAATAAAACCATTAAGCCAATAAATTTGAGCAGCTGTCTAACCAGTGTTCCCTCAGTATTGCATGGTGTGGCAAATTTCAGATTTCCATACCATGGCCATTTTAAATCTGTCCCAGGTTCATAACATGATTTAGACCTGGTGTGGACGAATAGATCTACGGATGTTGATATTTATCACACATTTTTGTGCATACTCAGACGGCAATATCCTTTTCAGTTGCACAGCTGTGGAGATTAGGGCTTATATAAAGGTCTCTATCGGCCTTCATATACCCAAGTCCAACTTATGATAATGAAATCCATGAGTACTGCAATGACAAAAAGAAACAAAACCATATGTCCAAACAAATGCTTTTTTCTGCCATATGCACTCATGTAAACACTCCTGTACTTTCGTTTCTGAACGGCTCTTAATTTATGAGTTTGATAAATGACAGTGACTACTTAAAAATGAAATGTTCTGCCATAATGTTAAATAATCTTTTGAATGTACATCCATTCAAAACAAGCTATAAATTTATTTTTTTAAATTTAATCACAGACATTTTAGAATTAATAACCTCAGATGAGATTCAAAAAGATAAATTGAAAAGATACATTTACAATATGATTAAAATACTAGAATAAACCCTAATTTATAAAGCTGAGTTGAAAATATAGTGATTGCTTTTAAATATTCTACTGTAAAAAAACTAAAATCTATTGGAATCAAATTTGAATCATTTGTATTATATATATATACAAACCCGATTCCAAAAAAGTTGGGACACTGTACAAATTATGAATAAAAACAGAATGCAATGATGTAGAAGTTTCAAATTTCAATATTTTATTCAGAATACAACATAGATGACATATCAAATGTTTAAAATTAGAAAATGTATCATTTTAAGGGAAAAAATAAGTTGATTTTAAATTTCATGGCATCAACACATCTCAAAAAAGTTGGGACAAGGCCATGTTTACCACTGTGTGGCATCCCCTCTTCTTTTTATAACAGTCTGCAAACGTCTGGGGACTGAGGAGACAAGTTGCTCAAGTTTAGGAATAGGAATGTTGGCCCATTCTTGTCTAATACAGGCTTCTAGTTGCTCAACTGTCTTAGGTCTTCTTTGTCGCATCTTCCTCTTTATGATGCGCCCAATGTTTTCTATGGGTGAAAGATCTGGACTGCAGGCTGGCCATTTCAGTACCCGGATCCTTCTTCTACGCAGCCATGATGTTGTAATTGATGCAATATGTGGTCTGGCATTGTCATGTTGGAAAATGCAAGGTCTTCCCTGAAAGAGACGACGTCTGGATGGGAGCATATGTTGTTCTAGAACTTGGATATACATTTCAGCATTGATGGTACACATTCCAGATGTGTAAGCTGCCCATGCCAAACACACTCATGCAACCCCATACCATCAAAGATGCAGGCTTCTGAACTGAGCGCTGATAACAACTTGGGTTGTCCTTGTCCTCTAGTCCGGATGACATGGCGTCCCAGTATTCCAAAAAGAACCTCAAATTTTCATTCGTCTGACCACAGAACAGTTTTCAACTTTGCCACAGTCCATTTTAAATGAAAAACGCCCGAGAAAACGCCTGCGCTTCTGGATCATGTTTAGATATGGCTTCTTTTTTGACCTATAGAGTTTTAGCCGGCAACGGCGAATGGCACGGTGGATTGTGTTCACCGACAATGTTTTCTGGAAGTATTACTGAGCCCATGTTGTGATTTCCATTAAAGTAGCATTCCTGTATGTGATGCAAGGACCAAAGACGGGCATCCAGTATGGTTTCCAGGCCTTGACCCTTAGCCAGAGATTTCCAGATTCTCGAATCTTTGGATAGAGTTTTGCACTGTAGATGATGATAACTTCAAAATCTTTGCAATTTTTCTCTGAGAAACTCCTTTCAATATTGCTCACTATTTTTCGCCGCAGCATTGGGGAATTGGTGATCCTCTGCCCATCTTGACTTCTGAGAGACACTGCCACTATGAGAGCTCTTTTATACCCAATCATGTTGCCAATTGGCCTAATAAGTTGCAAAATTGGTCCTCCAGCTGTTCCTTATAACTTTTCCGGACTCTTATTGCTACCTGTCCCAACTTTTTTGGAATGTGTTGCTCTCATGAAATCCAAAATGAACCAATATTTGGCATGACATTTCAAAAATCTCACTTTCAACATTTGATATGTTATCTAGATTCTATTGTGAATAAAATATAAGTTATGAGATTTGTAAATTATTCCATTCCTTTTTTAATCACAATTTGTACAGTGTCCCAACTTTTTTTGGAATCGGGTTTGTATATATAGTAATAATTAATTAATTAATTTATCTGAACAAACAATTCACTGAAACGAATCGGACTTTGCAATGCCACACGTTAGGGGGAGAGGACAGTTAACGTGAAGTCCGACTTATTTGCGCGAATCAGTTCAACCGGAACAACTCGTTTCAATGAACCAGTTCAAAAACAGATTCCATGGTTCTTTCACGTCATCACGTGGACAGTGCGGTTGTGGCGTGGTCTAAACATTTCAATAAAACCACATGTACGCACATATTGGTGTTTATTAGCAAAGTCCGTAAAGTTTTATTAATAATATAAAGGTGTTTATTGTATTTTCATATGTCCCAGTTCAGTTTGTTGAAGTCATGATATAGCTCATAAAATCTGCCTATTAACTTTTGCCCGAAATGCTGTCTTCATGTGCAATGAGAATTACATTTTTTAACAAGCCACCGACTTGGAAGTTAATCATAAATGCTCCTCAAATAATTTTAATACCAAAGTTACCATGTTGGCATAACCCCTACATCAACATGGCAAAGAAGAGGACAGTTTCAGTAGAATTGGCAGGTAATTATTCATTTCCCCCCAAAATAAAGCTTGTTTTAAATGTTACATTCTGTCACCGTTTGCTGTATGTTGTACTTTTTACATTGAGGAAAAACATATATTTGACCTGACATTATCGTCGGGTTGTCCGAAAGCAGACCACCGTTCAATGAGTCATTGAGTTGTTGATTCGAGAACCACCAGGATTGATTCAGTCATCAATGAATCATTAAAGCTCATTTTGTAACTTGATAATTGCAGTTAAGCAACTGTTAGCAGCTGTTACTACTAACTGTTAATAGTTTTATACGTGGCAATGCTGTTTAACCCTTAACGGAAACAGTTGTGTTTTACCCATCTGTTTAGCAGTCAGCATCAAGCCATTAGCATTTAGGCTATTTTATTAAATTGTATTATTTAATTTAATTTAGTTATTATAAATTATTTATATATTATATTATTATTAAATTATTTAATTAAATGAGCTTTAGTCATTCCGGTCTGGCTGCCTCGCTCATTTTAATCTTCTGTGCTTTTTCTGTTTTCCTGTTATTTTTTCTTCTTCTGATGGTTGAATAACACTCAGGTTCAAAACATTCTGTAATTCTCGGAACAAATATGTAATGTAAAATAAATGCATCCTTTAAAGGCTTCTTTTCCTCAGGTTAAGAGTGGAAAATTATCTTAGCTAAATTTCAGAGGCCTTACAGAGAGCCATTTATCATGGTCAGAGCTGTAGGCATGATGGATCAGCATTCACAAGAAGCTTCTTGTAAGCTCTTTGTCATGGAAATGTTGATCTGCCAGCAAAGTCAAACTTTATTAAACATTATAAGATGAAAAGAGTGACATTTTATTTACAGGCATTCGAATGGAAATAAAGAAACTTTGCATATTAGCCTATGTGTCATTAAGTATTGCAGAACATCATTGTATGCTTTGAAAACATAGCAGATGGCTTTGTGTATGTATTTCTGGATATTATATCTCCTCCATAACCCAGAGTGCTTTTCTGTTCTTCCTTACTCATTGAGCTGGCATGCCACATCTTATTAAAATAAACTCTCTTCTGGACACCCACCGTGGCAACAAGGGCTTTAGCAACGAGTCAGATTTCTGCTTGGCTGATCTAACCGCATTAGCCTTCGTCACGATGAGAGAAACCTTCGTTTATAATTGAGATGGCAACTATTCCAGATCTACAACTTAACATGCACAGTGTCCTTGGTTCTCATGTCCCTTCCCAACATCTTGTTGCCTGTATTCATGGCTGTTTCTTGCCTCTGGGAAGGTTTAGAGTTATTGCTTTGTTCCAGGTGCCTTTATAGAGAAACTGTTCACTATGTGCTGTACTGTATACTGTTTTATTTCCAAATACTTATGTTTTTTTGAAAGAAATTGATACTTTTATCAAAGATACATTAAAGGGGTCATATGATGCTGCTAAAAAGAACATTATTTTGTGTATTTGGTGTAATGAAATGTGTTTATGTGGTTTAAGGTTCAAAAAACACATAATGTTCCACATACTGTACATTATTGTTCTCCTCTATGCCCCGCCTTTCTGAAACGCGTCGATTTTTACAAGTCATCGGTCAGAAAAACGAGGTGTGCTTTGATTGGTCCGCTATCCAGTGCGTTGTGATTGGCCGAATACATCAATGTGTGATGGAAATGTTACGCCCCTTACCATATGCCCTGTCCGGCCGGAGCGACGAGACAAAAACATTAAAACCCATTATAAACAAGGCATTTGTTGGATCCAGTGGGGACATAATTACGGATTATAATGACTTATACTGTCTTTTTACGCGTTGCATTGCATTGCGCCGCGTAAACATAAAACCATGTCTGCATTTGTGATCAGAGAAATGACAAACAACAAGCGCTACTCTACACTGCTCGAAACTCGTGTTTGAATCATCAGTGGCAAATCCAAATGAAAACGTACTTACATTCTGTGAGTCAGAACAGCCGGCATTGTAGTCTACTCTTCCAGGATCAGTAAACAGTCATAAAATGTGCTGCGCACATCTGGATATTTAGGTTAAACTGTTCTGGAACGGTGTTGTAAATAAACTTAACCACTGATTTCTAGTCGTGTCCTCTTTTGGAAGGCCAAACAAAGTAGTCTCGCTTTCACAACGAAACACAGCGCCTTCACGACATGGCGGCTGCAACAACAATACTACAGCGAGAATAAAAGTTACGCCTTCTTTCGTTGCGTGAACATTTGGGCGGCGTTATGCAAATCTTCCCACATAGTGAGGTAGATATGTGGGGGCATGTTAGAACGAGCCGTTTTAGGTAGGCATGTTTGACTCTTAACTTTTATAAAGAATATCTCTTTGGATTTGAGACTTTAGTCTTTGCAACTTTAGAGATCTTCTTTATGCACCAAGAGCTTGTAACACTCCAAAGAGAAAGGAAAAGTTGAAATCGCATCATATGACCCCTTTAACATAATAATATAGAATTAAAATAAAGCCACACAATTTAAGACCAGACCCACATCAATGCAGAACAAAATTGTGAATCAGACACATGTAAATACATCATGGTCAGAGCTGTAGGCATGATGGATTCACAGAAAGCCTTTTGTTTCTTTGTCACGACATTGTTGATCTGCAAGCAAAGTCAAACTATTAAATATTAAAAGATGACAAGAGTAGCATTTTATTCACAAGCATCTAAATAGAAATAAAGAAACTTTGCCTATTATGCATATATTTTTGAATATTATATCTCTATCTCCTCCATAGCTCAGTGTTTTTTTTTTGTTCATCCTTACTCATTACATTTATTGAATAATATGTATTTAAAAAATTGTTAATGAAATGAAAGTTTAAAAACATTAATTTGAAACAGAACTGGTTAACAGCATTTTAAAAGTTTTTAGTGTAATTTTTAAAAATCCTTGCTAAATATATTTTATATTGGCATAATAACCTGCTCAAACCCTCCAATATATAAATATATTTGTGATACATAAGAGTTTCTAGAGAAATGTGTTTCTTGTGTTCATTTTTAAAACCAAAAATCTGCAAGTATACAAGGACTTTTTTTTTTACTGTGCTTTTAATAGAAACTGTTTCTCAAGTATCAAAGCTGCACAATGGAATGATTTCAAGGATTCTGTCGTGTTTTCTTAGTTAACCAAGGAATTGCTGCTGACAATGAAAAAGGATGAAAATAATATTTGAAAACGTCTTTACATAAAAACGGTCATACATATACAGTACATCTTCATTCTCCATCCCTGAGTTCATAATGTATTGCTAAACAAAGCCATACGTGTTACATTTATCTTTTAAATGTCTAAACTAGGTTATGTGTTTCTGAGCCAATTCTGTCCAACAATCCACCAGAATAATAAATAGCTGCTTCTAGCTGGCACAGAGTACAATAAATGGAGTAGATGACGTTCTGCAAAGGGTTTTTCTGCAGTTTGTACTTTATTCAATCCAGAAGTGAGCCTGTCCCATATCCAGAAAGATTCTGCCATCTCTGAGGGGTCTGAAACTCAAATAAAGTGGTAAAACCATCAAGTCTAGATTATAGAAGGTCACTGCTGCAAATATTTACAATAATTTTTGTTCATATGACTCACCATCAACAAACAAAATTAACTTTGCTTACCATACCAAACCGTTTAAAATATATATATGCACAATCTGAGACCAGATCCTTATGAATTTGATGCAAGATTGTGACTCAGCAGGCTAATGCAAACCATTGTATTCCTGTGCGTGACTAATATGATCTAAAGAGCAAAGAACAACGGCTTTAAACATAGTTTATGACTGAGTGTTCAGTGGGGAGTTTTCTGCTGCCTAGAAGATTCCTTCAGGAATAAGTAATTTTAAGTTTATTGATTATTTGCCGACGTGACTTTGGCAAGTGTGCCATCTTTGCAAAAGGGCATTTTACTTTGCTTTAATTCTGGTGTGCACAAATTTCCATAACAGATTATTTTGTGTACTGAAGGATTAGTTGTCTAATGGACAATGACATTGATACTTTACAAAATGGAAAATGAGAAAAAGGGTGTAAATACGCTATGGGGAAAGTGACTTTTGACCGAACCCAGTGTCAAACCACACAGGGTTTAACAACGTTTTATGGAAAAGAGCCTCATGATTTGACAATGGTGTCACTTGTCTGCCCAGCTGCTTTGGAAAGCTTTGGGTTCTATATTTTTGGGATGGCCAACATCCTCTCTCTGCTTGCCCACTGTAAGCAGGACCCAAGAGTCAAATGGAAATTAGGTGACTGCATTTGAAATCAGAGCTGTCAAATATGTTGAATGTTTGTGTTTGCTGCATGCATGTGCTTGCAGGGGGCTGACCGGTGTGAATTGTTGTGATAAGTGCATGTAAGACAAGATGTGCAGAGACAGAATGGTAGCACTCCATTTGCTTAACTTTGGAAGGCACCAAATAGCCAGAAGTGCAAACCTGGAACTGCTGAAATAGAGACAGAAGCAGAACAGTGGATCCATTCAAACCAATAATTTGCCCTGGCGCCATTTTTAAAGGGTAGAAAATGAGATCACTGAGTTTTGGTATTTGAAGGAAGGTGAGTAAAACATTTGAAAAACAGGAAATATTTCAACAGGAGCTGATATTCAAAGTCAGTATTAATTAAATGTAATATTTTTTTATAATGATTAAATTACAGATTTATCCCATTTAACCTTTGGGAAGCCTTCTTTCCTTCTTACAGTTGTTGCTGTATGGAAATTAAAGAGCCATGCCATGTTTTTCCGCTTGAGGAATGGGGATTTGAAGAAACACCTTGTGCTTTAAACCCTGCCTTGTTCCACACATCTTTGGCCTGTTGAAGCCAAGAAAATGCTGAGTTCTAGTTTTCAAACTTTAGTTTTTGGTCCAGGACTAACAAAAAGTACCAGAATTTACCATGCACACTGGAGAAAGGTGCCCTGCATATTGCCTGCCCAGTCTTTGAGCTTCATAAGAGTATAGGTCTAGGAGAGCTGTACATACTTTCCATTTTCCATGTGGAATGTGTTCCTCGATTAACATTTCTATCAATCAGATTTTAGGTTTAGGACTGAGACATTTACTGTGTTCACAAGCACAACAATATTCTGAATTATCGCACAGCGCTCTGTTCATAATACTTAAATCTGATTGGTCAGTCATGCCATATCCTCCTGAGAACCAGAAATAAAAAGCTTTGTGAATTTAGTATTTTTTCATGTCATTACATTGTTTAGAGCATAAGAAAAAAATGGTAAAATAACATTTTTGAAAAATTATGTTTTATTCATAAGTTATGCTATGTCCTCTGTAGAGGACACCAGGACTCAGTTTTTCTAAAAATAAAATGACAAGAATAGACATGAAAAGGCAAAAACAATGGGAATTTTTTTTTAAATCACCAATCAATTTTTAGGTTTCAGGATTTTTTTTATAACTAACTTTGTTTAAGGATGGTTCTCAACTATGTTATAAAATATATAACAAAATTATTTGATACACCATTTTGCTTTATGCAATATGTGTGTAAAAATTCCATAAACTGGGTTTCCCATTAAGCACAATGTTATCTATACACTGTTACCAATTATTACTGAAAGAAATTGCCTTCCAAACTGCAGAACAAATTTAAAATGATATTACAGCATCTTGATCAAGTCTTAATTAATATTGTATAATGTTTCTTAATAAAAAAAATTGAGCCAGGGAAGTTTTGAAATATGGGTGATTTGACACGGAATGATCCAGTAGCTTTTCCGTTCTCTCTCTAAAAAACTTTTTTTTTTTATTCCCCAGAAAAACAATGTATTCCATCGCAGAAGTTTGCGTTTGTCTAAGGGTGTATTCACACCTGTCTTGTTTGGTTCGATTGAATCAAACTCAAGTTTGTTTCCCCCTTTGATGCGGATCTTTTGGGCAGGTGTGAATACAGCAATCGCACTCGGGTGTGGACCAAACAATCGTACCGACACCCAGCTGAAGAGGTGGTCTCGGTCCGCTTCCAAACGAAATCTGGTATGGTTGAATGGATGAACCAATGAATGGATTACCTTAGCACACGTGTTGTTTTGTTTACAATTCCTGGTTCACTTGCAAAAAGAGCAGTGTGAAAGCAAACCGAACCAAAAGAAAAAAAAATCAACACTGTATTTGGTCCGGACCAAAGCAAGTGAACTAGCGGACTTTCATGGTGTGAATACACCCTCTAAGAAACTTTGTGTTTGCTTGGAAACGTTTGAATTTCTTCACAAAACATTTAAGGGTTAGTTCACCCAAAAATGAAAAATTTATAATTTTTTACTTACCCTTATGTCGTTCCAAACCCATAAGACCTCAGTTCATCTTCGAAACACAAATTAAGATATTTTTGATGCATTCTGACAGCTCTCTGACCCTCCCATAGACAGCAAGGGTACTACCACGATCAACGTTCAGAAACATAGCAACGAGATCGGTAAAATAATCCATGTGACATCAGGGGTTCAACCGTAATATTACGAAGCTACGAGAATACTTTTTGTGCACAAAAGAAAAAAAAAGAAACAACTTTATTCAACAATTTGTCTCCTCCGCGTCACCCTAGCACCAATTTGGAGAGTATCAAACCGCGTATGCTGTTCTGTGTCAGCTGCGCCACGCGGATACGTTTTCTACGTTCGTTGTGCTTTGTTTTGAACGAAAACAACCGTATCCGTGTGGTGCGGCTGACACAGAACAACATACGCTGTTTGCATTCAGTGGATACTCTCCAAAATGGCGCTAGGGTGACACGGAGAAGACGAATTGTTGAATAAAGTCGTTTTTTTCTTTCTTTTGCACACAAAAATTATTCTCGTAGTTTCGTAATATTACGGTTGAACCCCTGATGTCACACGGATTATTTTACCGATCTCCTTGCTTCTATGAGGGTGAGTAATTAATGACAGAATTTTCATTTTTGGGTGAACTAACCCTTTAACCTCAAAATAATGCATTATTCAACTTTAATTAATGCATTAAAGCATTCATTTTTCCAACCATTTCATTTTTTTTTCCATTACCATGTTCCTTTAGGGGCTTCGCAGTTTGTCTCGTTGATACAACAATTGTTTTTTACATTTCAATGGGACTATTTTTTTCCCTTGAAACTTAATGGGTGCTTAGATCCAAAAACATATTTCGAGCCAAATGCCATTTGGCTAGTCAATATATATTAGAACTTCTTGCAGCAGACAGTGAAAAATGTAAGCCAGTTTCATGCTGTAAGTGGTAAAACATATACTATAACATAATTAACTGAAGCCACAGTAGCTTTGTGTAAGAGTGTATATTGAATTTAAACCTAACAGCAGGATGGAGTCTACATGGTCTGAATAACAGACAAATGAGGTGTTAATTAGCATGATTTTTTTGTCAGCAGCTTGACGATAATGACACATAATCTAATAAATACCGTATGAGGTCTTTGAGATTTTGCCTGTTCTAGTGAGAGGGAAACCATTATTTTCGGTTAAGTAACCAAATGTGAAGAGGAATAAAATCCAGATGGGTTTCTTGGACTTGAATTTTGGCTATTGGTGACAGCAAAGGGAGTGTGTGAGAAAAGAGAAAATTTGTAGTTTAATCTCTGCTGTTACATAACTGATCTGTCTGAAGATGTGCCCAAGAAACTTAACCCTAATACAAATGTGAGCAAAGCTTACGAGCATATCATTCTGATTATTATAAGAGTGATTTAACTCTTCAGTCAAGTCACTGCTACCCTTAATCTGTGGTTTAATGTCTTAATTACTTATCTTACGTAAAGTCTGCATGCAACACATGTAATACTATCTACATACACTCTCAAGTTCTATGATCTGATACAAAACTGCTTTTGCTTTCACATTTCATTCTCTAAAAAGTAAAGGTAGTAAACAACTCCATGATCAAAAAGGAAATATGTTCTACTATGTTCTAGTTTCATTGTGTTTTTATGTTTTCAGTGTGTGGTTAGCTGGACTCATAACTGATTACTTGCAGACTGTATAGTAGATTGTTGAAATCTAAGTAGATGCTTACCATGCTATTCTGAAATACATGATTGTGACTGGTCAGTTGTGACATTCTGTGGTCAAATATATTTGTACAATAATGACTAAACTGTATAATTTACAATTGTCCTTGGCAACATGTCTGCTACACTTTATTAGTTTCATATGTCTCATATCTTAAATTAATATTTATTTTTTAAAAGTTGAATTGGAATATTGTTCAGCCAGGTGACATTATAGGGATACACTGATATTATTATTCTAGGTGATACAGATAAGGCAATAATTATTTTCATGTTATGGCTGCTAATTGACCATTCGCAAAGAACTTGATTGACAGACTATCTGACTAATCAGAACGCGGATATTATGTGCCATCGTTGCTATCCGCCATCTTGTCCGACAGCTATGGCCGGTCTCCATAGAAATCCATGTTAAAAGGGGGTAAAAAAGATAGACTGATAGACTTTTTCAATAAAAACTAAATGTAAAAACGTGCGCTGGGTTAAGCTGTGCTGTTGTTGGCTGCCACAGTAACGGCAATAAGATAAAGGAATTCCTTTAAAGTACTTGTTTTGCGTACCAGATTTGTCCATGTCTGGCGCTGTATGCATGGCTTGCAGCGCTTAAGTTAAAATACTGAGTCTGAAATAATAAAATAATATGTTAAAATGTGTGCTTTATCAATCTGTGGAATTATCACGTGTGAACTCACCCTGATGGAAAAACAGCTGTAAACCTATAAGCATATGTGCGCTCCATCTTTTCAACATTTGTAATGTTTTTACAAATTCTTCTAAGCGAGTGAGATGATGGCCAGATGTATCTAAATGTAAAAATTGGGGAAATGAGCATGCACAATTAAATTTCCAATATCAGCCAATATATATATAATACATATATTATATAGATATATATGTATATATATATCTATGCTGTAAAACGTTTAAATTGTAATTAATCGAATCCAAAATAAAAGGTTTTATAAGGTCTATATGTACGTGTACTGTGTATTGAATTATATATATATATATATCAAATACACACACACTACCAGTCTATATTTTGAAAATATTTACAAGTGTATATACATTTATATATTTATATTGTTATATTTTATATTATATATAAATATATTTAATATACAAATATAATTTTTTTCTTAAATATATACATGCATGTGTTTTGTATTTATATATACATAATAAATCTACACAGTACACACACATATATTATGTAAACAAAAACTTTTATTTTGTATATATAAAATATAACCAGACACCACAAATATATTATTATAAAAAATTTGGATGCGATTAATCGCGATTAATCATTTGACGGCACTAATATACAGTAGCATATATATATATTATATCAGTATTGAACGAAAAAAATTAAAAATGTAAAAAATCTGTCGATTAATATATAATGCATCCCTGGGTTAAACTAGACTTTAAATTTGGGTTTGTGCTTCTCAGCCAAAGCTTATTTTACTGAATTTTATTTTATTTTTTATGTCAGCTGTAAACCACAACAATCTGAATGGTATGTCTGCAGCTTCACAGCATGTGTGCTCATATATTCCTGAACAATTATCAAGTGTAAACTTTAAATATACCGCCAAGCAGTCAGTCACACAGCAAGCTTAAACCCATACAAAACAGCTACACACCCTCATAGCAAATATTGTGCAAATTTAATGTCACAGTTGATGAGATTCTGGGAACATATTACTCTAGAGACCTTGTGGTTCATTCAAGCAGGTATCTATATATATATATTCGCTTGTTGACACGCAAATTGTCCAGTGTAGCTTGCAAATTATTAATACAAGTTTAGTGAATCATGCACAAAACACACTGCACACCCTAATTATCACCACTGACTAGCTAATTAATAAATGCCAATATAATCATTTTATGACAATTAATTTGCATATGCTTTATATCATTACTTATATTCTTGAACTGTGTCTGTTTTGTAATTGCTGGGAGTCATTGTGGTGAGTCGAGCAGCCACTTGTTATGAATGCAATTCATCTGGGTTTACATATCCCAATGGTAAAGCCTGCTAATTAAAATCTGTCCAAGGAACATCAGTATTTGACTGGAAAAAGTGACCCTCTGAATGTTTACATCCTCAAGGAAAAGCTTGTCCAGAGTTCAGAACATTGGTATAATAACCATTGTGTTTCAGCCAACTCTGAACGCTAAGTTGTTCCGAATTCTGCAATATTCTGCATAAAATGCCTAGTTGAACAGGATTTTATTAACATTGGAAAAGTACAGCTGTTTATGTTTGCATGTGGGCGGTGAAAATTCAAGTTTTGGTTTATTTAGCACTACTGCGAGAACATTTAGTGCTCTGGACACTTTGTGTGTAATAACTTGAAATGGTATGAACATATGAATACTTGCAGTTTACTGTACTATTGATGGTAAACATAATCTATAATTAAGAGGGTTAGTTCAACCAAAAATGAAAATTCTGTCATTAATTACTGTAAAACTCATGGACATGTCGTTTCAGCCCCCCGGTTAGACCTTCGTTATCTTTAGGAACACAAATTGATGAAGATATGTGTTTGAGATGTGAAATCTGTAATAGAGCGGGAGGCCTGTCGGACCCGGTCATCTACAGAAACGACAAAACAGAAACTTTCCAACAATGCGTTCGCAGAGAAATGTTGCGCGAGGGAGCAAGGAGATCTGTAAAATAATACATGTGACATCAGTGGTTCAACCGCAATAAAACGAAGCTACGAGAATACTTTTTGTGCAAAGAAAACAAAAAGAATTACTTTATTCAACAATTCGTCTCCTCTTCCATTTGATCTGAACGGAAACAGCGTATCCGTGTGACGCAGCTGACACAGAACGTCCAGCGGATATTCTCCAAAATGACACAAGGGTGATGCAGAGGAGACGAATTGTTGAATAAAGTCGTTATTTTTTTCTTTTGTGCACAAAAAGTAGTCTCATAGCTTCCAATGAATTGCGGAGGAACACACTGCGCGCACATGGAAGTTGATTTGTACAGAAATAATACCGGAGGATTTACGTTTCTGAGAACGCCTTCGGGAACCCACTACTGTAAGTGGCGGTTGCTGTGGACCTAAATATAAATAGATGGGGAACGGACCTTGTCCAGGGTCAGAAAGCTTCAGATTCAGAATCCGGCAGGCGCGCATCCACGTAAAGTATACCTGGAACACTACAGACGAGTATAAGGGGACGGAAGTCCCTTACATTTGTGTTGTCCAGGGCCAGCCGAAGATGAACGCTATAGGTCTATGGTTTTGAAGGGGGGGGGTTGAAGGGGTGGGAAAAAGACTACGGATGGCTGTGAGGTAATTACATTGACAGGAATTTTCATTATCTTGGCAATATATACCACGATGACAACCATAGAACCCTTTAAGAATTTATTTTGGAGTGTTCATGTTAAAGTAGAAATACTAATCAATAAATTTTATTTAAACATTAACGGAATGAATTATTTTTTTTATTACACACAAAAACAGACACACACACACACACACAAAGCACACACACACACACACACACATATATAAATATATGTATATACAGTGGGTACGGAAAGTATTCAGACCCCTTAAAATTTTTCACTCTTTGTTATATTGCAGCCATTTGCTAAAATCATTTAAGTTAATTTTTTTCCTCATTAATGTACACACAGCACCCCATATTGACAGGAAAAACACAGAATTGTTGACATTTTTGCAGATTTATTAAAAAGAAAAAACTGAAATATCACAGGTCATAAGTATTCAGACCCTTTGCTGTGACACTCATATTTAATTCAGGTGCTGTCCATTTCTTCTGATCATCCTTGAGGTGTTTCTACACCTTCATTTGAGTCCAGCTGTTTTTGATTATACTGATTGGACTTGATTGGAAAGCCACACACCTGTCTATATAAGATTTTACAGCTCACAGTGCATGTCAGAGCAATTGAGAATCATGAGGTCAAAGGAACTGCCTGAAGAGCTCAGAGACAGAATTGTGGCAAGGCACAGATCTGGCCAAGGTTACAAAAAAAATTCTGCTACACTTAAGGTTCCTAAGAGCACAGTGACCTCCATAATCCATAAATGGAAGACGTTTTGGGACGACCAGAACCCTTCCTAGAGCTGGCCCGTCTGGCCAAACGGAGTATAGGGGGAGACAGAGCCGTGGTGGAGAAGTAAAGGGAACCAGCAAAGATCACATGTGGCTGAGCCCAAGGATGCAGTCGGGAGATGGGAGAAAGTTGTAGAGAGTCAACCATCACTGCAGTCCTCCACCAGTTGGGGCTTTATGGCAGCGTGGCCCGACGGAAGCCTCTCCTCAGTGCAAGACACCTGAAAGCCCACATGGAGTTTGCTAAAAAACACCTGAAGGACTCCAAGATGGCGAGAAATAAGATTCTCTGGTCTGATGAAACCAAGACAGAACTTTTTGGCCTTAACTCTAAGCAGTATGTGTGGAGAAAACCAAGCACTGCTATTCACCTGTCCAATACAGTCCCAACAGAAGCATGGTGGTGGCAGCATCATGCAGAGGGGGTGTTTTTCAGCTGCAGGGACAGGACGACTGGTTGCAATCGAGGGAAAGATGAATGCGGCAAAGTACAGGGATATCCTGGATGAAAACCTCCTCCAGAGTGCTCAGGACCTCAGACTAGGCCAAAGGTTTACCTTCCAACAAGACAATGACCCTAAGCAAACAGCTAAAATAACGAAGGAGTGGATTCACAACAACTAATGTGACTGTCTTGAATGGCCCAGCCAGAGCCCTGAAATTAAACCCAATTGAGCATCTCTGGAGAAACCTAAAAATGGCTGACCACCAACGTTTACCATCCAACCTAACAGAACTGGAAGGATCTGCAAGGAGGAATGGCAGAGAATCCCCAAATCCAAGTGTGAAAAACTTGCTGCATCTTTCCCCAAAAGACTCATGGCTGTATTAGATCAAAAGGGTGCTTCTACTAAATCTGGTCTGAATACTTAGGACCATGTGACATATCAGTTTTTCTTTTTTAATAAATCTAAAAAAATGTCAACAATTCTGTGTTTTACTGTCAATATGGGGTGCTGTGTGTACATAATGAGGAAAAAAAATTAACTTAAAAAATTTTAGCAAATGGCTGCAATATAAAAAAAAGTGAAAAATTTAAGGGGGGCTGAATACTTTCCGTACCCACTGTATATATAATATTATATATATATATAGATATATATATATAGATATCTATATATATATATATAAAATATATATATATATATTTAAGATCGGCTATATATATGTGTGTGTGTGTGTGTGTGACATGTATATTCTGTGTAACCAGTGCATGACTCGTGAGTTCTCGAAAACTCTGTAGGTGTCAGTGCTTCATTTTGTAGTATCTCATAATACTACTTTTCAACATTGATTTAAAATGATTAGGATGGACAGTTCACTCCTTTCTGGCCCTATGATTTATAGATTCAACACAGGACGGGCATGTGTCGGCAGGCATTTAATACCTTGGTCCCATCTTGGAGCTTTTAGTCTAACCATCTCGACTTTGCCAAATTCAGTGCTGGTTCACAGTTTCCAGACTTGCCGTATGGCGGCAGACTCAGTGATTGGGTCTCTCTGGCTCTAAAGGCCCATCGTTGCAGAGTCTGTCTATACAGGAAGTAGACAGTGCCCAGTTCCTCCCCCCACCCTCCATCCCAGCAAAAGAGTGTCGAGAACAGCCTGTTCCTTTAACCTACACATGCTGCACCACAGCTATGTCAGTTGCCTGAAGCATCAGTTGAAATTCAGAGTTGGACATCAGTGTCACAACCCAAAAATGATGATGGCCACCCACCGCAACCTCATTCCTGTGTGGTGTAATTAAATTGATAGCCTTTCTCTCATCCGGCCTTTAAACAGATTAAATGCATTATTGTTGTTCTATACAACAGAACTGTTGTTTTATTTTCCTGTTGTTCCCACAATTTTCTCCATTTCTCCAGCTCCAGATGGGTTTTTTTTGCACCAAATGCATGTTAGTGGAGGCTGAGTTAGAGAACCAAGCTTGAGTGAGTCATTGTGGGTTGCAAACTGCATTCCATTCTGCTCCTGAACATAAGCTCACCAAGATCTCTTATTCTTTTTTTTTATAGAAAAAGATAATGATTCCAACTGATGCTATGACTTTATTTCTTTTTTTTACAGCTCAGTATCTGCCATCTGTTGTTTGGTGCATCTGCACTCTCTTGTTGTTTTGATGTTGCTGTTTAAATGTTTGAAGCTTTTTTAAATTAATTAATGGTATCTCCTGCAGGGACAGCTTGACATTTGGACATTATCCAGTTGTTTTCAGCTGAATCTTGTTAATGATCACTAAACAAAAGAGATTTGTTTCAGTCCTGAATTCTTAAACACGAGTATTAAACATTCTTAAACATGCCTTTAAACCTTAAAGGAACACTCCACTATTTTTGAAAATAGGCTCATTTTCCAACTCCCCTAGAGTTAAACAACTGAGTTTTACCGTTTTCGAATCCATTCATCGATCTCCGGGTCTGGCGGTAGCACTTTTAGCTGTAGCTTAGCATAGATCATTGAATCTGATTAGACCATTAGCATCTCGCTCAAAAATGACCAAAGAGTTTCTATATTGTTCCTATTTAAAACTTGACTCTTCTGTAGTTACGTTGTGTACTAAGACCGACGGAAAATGAAAAGTTGCGATTTTCTAGGCCGATATGGCTAGGAACCGGACTCTCATTCCGGCGTAATAATCAAGGAATTTTGCTGCCGTACCATGGGTGCAGCAGGTTCCATGATATTACGCAGCGCCTGAAAATAGTCCCCAGCACGCTCCCTGTGCAAGCAGGTGGTCACGTTGGTTATGTTGACGGAATTTAGCCTATTTTCAGGTGCTGCGTAATATTATTGCGCCTGCTGCACCCATGGTTCGGCAACAAAGTTCCTTGATTATTATTACGCTGGAATGAGGGTATAGTTCCTAGCCATATTGGCCTAGAAAAAATCGCAACTTTTCATTTTCCGTCGGTCTTAGTACACGATGTGTAACTACAGAAGAGTCAAGATTTAAATAGGAAAAATATAGAAACTCATAGGTCATTTTTGAGCGAGATGCTAACGTTCTAATCAGATTCAATGATCTATGCTAAGCTAAGCTAAAAGTGCTACCGCCCGACCCGGAGATCGGCTGAATGGATTCGAACACGGTAAAACTCAACTGTTTAACTCAATTGGAGTTGGAAAATGAGCCTATTTTCAAAAATAGGGGGGTCCTTTAAACCCTGAGTCAGTGGTTCTCCATTTTTTTATCACTTTGTCCCACTATTGAACAACACATTAAAACAAAAACATCAAATCATTTTTTGAGTTATAATTGTAAAAAGTTTAATTGAGAAAAAAGTAAAATGTTACATTGTAATGTACTGTAACTGTAATGTAACTGAATATGTAATGTAACATTTTTTGTCAGTAAGGCTAAATTTTTCAGTTTCCAATTAATTTTCTGTATGCCAAAATTCAGTTTTAATTAGAGACTATTTAAATTCACAAATAAATAAATAAAAACTCCATACTGCCTTGTTGCAGCAATATTATAGGGATATTTCATATAATTTGCTGGGCCTCATGTCATTTCAGACCTGTTTTTTTTCCATCTGAGGAGATGGATAAGGGATGAGAGGATAGTGATTGTGAAAATCACATAAAATCTCCATTAAAGTGGCTTTTATGGCACCACTTTCATGGTGTTACGCCACCCTTTTAAATCTGGCACGCATACGAGACTGTCCTTGGTCTAAAACACACTATACACAGGTATGTCAATGCATTGACCAAGCACTTGTGTAAAGTATGTTTCTGGCCTCACACTTTGAGAACTAGTGAGTTTATGAGTCCAACATTTGAGTCTTTCTGTGAAATAAAAATGGAAATGTGGAAATGCTCCATAAATACTGTTGTATAGTTAATGTGGGGTCAAGACAAGTATTTTAAAGGGATAGTTAACCCAAAAATGAAAATTCTGTTCTTAATTACTCACACATGTCGTTTCAAACCCGTAAGGTCAATCAAGTCGTCAACTTTTTTTATATAGCGCTTTTAACAATACAGATTGAACTGGCAGAACTGAACAGCATTAATTAGGAAAATAGTGTCAATAATGCAAAATGTCAATAGTAAACACTAATTTTTCAGTTAAAGACAGTTCATCATTCAATTCAGGGATGTCATCATCCAGCTCAGTTCAGTATAAATAGTATCTTTGCAATCATTTGCAAAAACGGTATCGCTGGAAATTAAGT
The DNA here is from genome assembly GCA_018155175.1 of Sinocyclocheilus anophthalmus. Taxonomy (NCBI): domain Eukaryota; kingdom Metazoa; phylum Chordata; class Actinopteri; order Cypriniformes; family Cyprinidae; genus Sinocyclocheilus; species Sinocyclocheilus anophthalmus. The sequence continues at coordinate 334,943 of JADLZN010004086.1, forward strand.
GTCCCCAAATAAGCAAGCCAGAGGCGACAGCGGCAAGGAAAACAAAACTCCATCGACGTAGTGAAAGAAGGGAGGAGCGAAAAAAACCTTGGGAGAAACCAGAATCAGTCGGGGGGGCCAGTTCTCCTCTGACTAGACAAAACCAGCAGTTAAATTTCAGGCTAAGTCACATTGTGCAGAGGACTCATCTGGTTCCTGTGGTCTTGTCCCGGTGGTCGTCTGAGACAAGGTCTTTACAGGGGATCTGTATCTGGGACTCATCTATTTGTCCTGGTCTCTACTGTCTTTCAGGGCTGTAGAGGTCTTCTCTAGGTCCTGATCCACCATCTGGACTGGATACATACTGGATCTGGGTGACTGCAGTGACCATCTGATCTGGATAAAGACTGGATCTGGTGGCGACGGAGACCTCGGAATAAGAGAGAAACAGACTAATATTAGAGTAGATGCCATTCATCTAACGATGTAACTAGTACATTGTGTGTTATGGGAAGTGTTCCTGGTTCCAGTTGTCCTAATTCATGTAGCCTAAAAATCCTTTTACGGATTTGAATATTAGAAGCGTATTAGGGTGTTATGTGTAAGCCAGGTTAAAGAGATGGGTCTGTAATCTAGATTTAAACTGCAAGAGTGTGTCTGCCTCCGAACAATGTTAGGTAGGTTATTCCAAAGTTTGGGCGCTAAATAGTCAAGTCAAGTTTATATGTACAGCGCTTTTCACCATACAAGTCATTGCAAAGCAACTTTACAGCAAATTAAGTAAGACCTCTTTGACTTAATGTAAGACCTTCGTTCATCTTCGGAACACAAATTAAGATATTTTTGATGATTTCTGAGACCTCTCTGACCCTCCCATAGACAGCAAGGATCCTAAAACGATCAAAGCTCAGAAACGTAGCAAGGACTTTGTTTACGCATGTGATACTCTCCAAAATGGCGCTATTGTGTGGGACAACGAGGAGCCCACGACTTGTGAGATATAGTCATTAATTTTTGTTTCCTTTGCACACAAAAAGTATTCGTTAGCTTTGTAAATTTATGGTTGAACCACTGATGTCACATGGATTATTTTAAAGATGTCCTTGCTACATTTCTGAGCCTTGATCGTGGTAGGATCCTTGCTGTCTATGGGAGGGTCAAAGAGGTATCGGAACTCATCAAAAAGCATCTTTAATTTGGTTTGAAGGAGGGAACGAAGAAGGTCTTGCAGGTTTGAAACGACATGAGGGTGAGTAATTAATGACAGAATTTTCATTTTTGGGTGAACTATCCCTTTAAAAGTAGGCTACTACAGATGCTTTTGTAAAGCTGATTGTTGGATAATATGGTGGTGCAGTACCGTGGTTTGTGCAGAATTATTTTATAATAGCATCAAGGCATCAAGAGTTTATAAGAGTCGTAGCTAATCTTTGTGGTGCAGGGTTTGACACTCTCTTTGATATCAGTTACATGAGCGGCAAATGGTCCCTGCAGTGGGACTGAAATTCAATTTACAAAGCCAAGGTCTAGAGTTCATGACACACATATAAATAGCATTATTTGATTGCTAATATCATGTTATAGTAAAGGAGATGACCTTTTATACAAAATAACAAAATACCCTTTATATATAAAATATCAACAAATACAGACATTTTGTGTTAGTTAATGCTACTTTTCATAGCAGAGTCATATAGGAATAATGCACCCTTGCTGAGATGTACTGAGTTTCTACACCCAGTGATCAAAATTAAAAACCTTTTTCAGAGTCACCCAATATAGGTCTTGTGAAGGGGTTTATTTTGCGATTATGACCGGCTAACTTGTACATTATCCCGCTAATTACACGGCTGCTTGTTAAATAAACACTAAATGGCCATGAAAAATTGAAATGAAATGATTTTATTATGTGAGAAACATAATATGACTTGCATGAAACTAGCACAGCTGTGTAGGGTCATTACATAAAATATTTGACTGCAGAATGCCGCAATTGATCGATTATGTGAACTCAATCAGTGCCAACCAACTTCTGGAATCATCGCTGCTATGTTGGAAAGTTAACTGTAAGTGAGACTGTTAACAAGCTGTAAATATTGACTGACAGTGCTAGGAAAATGACATATGGGAGGGACGGATTAACATGAGCGCTAAATTTACCCTTGGTGTCTTGGGGGTTGGGATTGAGAAGGATGTTTGTGAAGATCTGAAATTGCTTTCAAAGAGCTGTTTCGCCTCAGTTGTGAAGTGCCCTGTTTACTGCAGTGGCTCGAGAGGCCTTGCTTGTAACTTTCATTATTGAAATAACAGATCACAAACTCCCAGCATGCATTAAGGCCGCAGGCTACATCGGCAGCCAGGTGGATTAACCTGTGTCTGGGGAGTTAGAAGCAGTTTTCTGCCTCAGCTGCTGTCTTCTCTCAAATACACTCACCATGGCCCTCTGGGAGCTCTCTTTAGAGACGGTGACAGCTGGCTTTGCCATGTTTTTCAACATACTGTGCCTGTGGGCACACATTTATGAGTCAAATACACCTCCATCTCTAAGTCAAAAGGAATAACAACTGCATGGTGGAGATCTTGGCTCCTCAATCACAAAATAAAAGAGCATTCTTGATGCTCTTCCCAGATAACGTTGAGGCATTTGCTGTGTGATTTTGTTCAGCTTATTTTAAAATGTGCATCTTCCTTAGATGTGGTATTTTAGGGGAAAATAGCACACACCGAGATCTTCATAACACGCATTGCTAAGAATTTTGTCAATTGAAGTCATACGCCACATCTTCAATCAATCAGCAGTACCTGACTGTAACCAGGATCGGCTGTTTTTATTGGATTATTTGCAATGGATAGTCATAATTTTTGAGAAAACAAAGAACATCAGTACAAAATATGACGCATCAGCTGCTGTGTGTGCAAAATGCACACGTGTGCACCATTATCTGAATGTACTTTGGCAGTGAACTTAAATACTTTGGTTTGAGATGAATTGACAATTTTTAAAACTCTTCCAGTTGACTTTTTCCCATTTGACTGTTGAATTTTTTTCCATTTGTTCTGCAAACTCACTACATTTATGCATAATTTGCATGGTTGGTCATGCATAATTTGTCCCTTTTTTCAGCAGCAGCTTCATCAGCTGCCTGTTTTTTCGTATTTCAATGAATCAGAGAGAGACATAAATCCAATCATGATAGGGAAGGAATCTCTTCTGACGGCAGCCGTCGCTCTGGACTGACTCTTAATGACTTGCAGTCAATGGGGTCAAATATTCAAAGACCCCGTTTTAGCTCAAGGCTTCCCTTGAAATCTCATAGATACTCATCAAAAATCCATTTGTAAAGTTCCCTCCCACGTATAATCTATTCTTGACGCAAATTTTGCTCTTTACCAGTAACTCCAACTGACCCACCTGTTATGTGTGTCTCGGTGAGGGCTCTTCTTTTATGAGTGGGCTGCACTGCATTATATTAGGCGTCTATTTAGGTCTGCTTGTTTGGCAGCGAGCTGCAACTAGAGGCTTAAGACCCATACTTAGGCAAGGATAGAAGCCTGTCTAGGGAGCGCTCATTCTCTTTCATTCAGCTTCCTTCTGGTTAACAAACAAGGCTGTTTGCTTCAGTGCAAAGGTGCTGGCTGACACAAAGCCCCCTTTCTTTCCAAATGCTGCTGTGCTATGATGTTAACAGACATTCTGTCTTTTTCTTTCTGGTTTTTGAGACATTTGCACAACAGTACTAAAATGATTCATTTCCAGCTGTAATGTCTGTCTGTGGCTTCTTGATGTCATCCTCATTTCTTTGGGCTTTGGGTTGTGGAAAACAACTTGGTCTTTTCCCACATGCGCCTGGAAGGGTGTAAAAAGTACCTAAATTATACTTTTTTTATTTATATGTTAAAGAATGTAACTGTCTATTTAGGTTTAGGTTTAAAAATATTTTGTGTCAAAAAATGTTCAGTTAAAAGCAAGTGTTAAATTAGGTGTACGAAATTGAGAATAATTGTACTATTTCAATCTTTAAAGTTAATATTTGTTCCTTAAGCATGGATGAAATGCATGTAATCTTGTCATTTAAATAATTTTGATGCGCAAACTGTTAAGCAAGCTGTAGAATCACAAATGGACAGACTAGTTCTTACCTGAAATTGTTGAAATTAGCAGAACAAGGTTTTACAGTTTTTGACCTTTGAATAGAGTTTTTTTTTTGATAGAATGCTCACCAACTATGTGCTAACAATAATTAAGTATAGTAATAAGATACAATTACTTTATATCTCTGGTACCTGGGCAGACTCGATTATCAGTCCATTCATCATAGACAAGTTTCCTTTCAAACTTCAAGTCATAACATTCATGCACAGATGCTTTACACTGTTTAAACAGTTGCCCCACTAACAATGTGAATATGTTGTTAATGCCTACGGTGCTGAAAACTTCCAACCAATTTATGACCGTTTAGTATCTGGCATCTAAAACAGTTGAATATTATACTTCGGGTTGATATCCACTACCTGCACCTTAGACTTACTGATGCACACTCATTCCTGTTCGCTTCAATATCTGGACATAAAAAGTTTGCTATCCAACCTATTAAACAGTGTATTGGAAAGTAAAGCTGACATACACTAATAAATGACAGGAAGCATTGTAAATGAGTGAGGAATGTCAACTGTCTAGATTCATGAATACTTTCCAGTTCCTGGACAAGCAGTGTTTGAAATGGATGTGGCTTGGCAATCATTCTCTCTAATAGAACTAACAGGTGAAGCTTCCAATCAGGTAAGACAAGGTAAAGCAAACAGTAGTCCTAATATTTGTTTTGGTTTCTCTCAAGACTCCAAAATAAAGATGCTATTCTGCAGTTACAGGTATTCAAACAGAGTTGAACAAGCGTATGGAAAGCTATACTGTACATCAAATATGAACTACAACCAGAGACATATAAACGGACATTTTAAATACAAATTCTGCATTCAGTTTTGAGATATGCAGATGAAGTCTTTCTGCCGAATAAACCATGGAAAAAATTAAAAAGCGGTCCCACACATTGTCTTTTGCTTGCAATTTTTTTTAAATAGCAATACATTTGGGTTTAAAGAAATATGTCAAGCATACTTTGTTAAACCATCCACTCTTTGACAGATGTTTAATCATTTAATAAGGTTTTGCAAGTTATGCAACATTTTTATTTTTCTCCAGCCTTGAGAGCAAGCAGATATGTTACAAGCATTTGTTTATTTGCTTGTTGGCTTTGCATATTAAATAAAACTGTAAGATAAGGTATTTGCAGTTATATTTAGTTATACAGACAGGTTTGATGATGGTTTGCTGGCAACAGTGTATTTTCAAGTGAAGCAAAATCTGTTTTGCTTGGCACACATTTCTTGCAGTCTTACACGACACACTGAATTTCAGCAATGCACTATTCCTAGCAGAGCTGTGAACTTTAATTAATCTTGATTTCAAAAACATATGGTTTCTAGCACAGACAAATGTCTATAACACTCAAACCTTTCATCAAAAATAAAAAAAAATTCCCATTTCTGACTACAAAGGGTTAGATATAGCTAATGTGTATTAGTTTGATCTGTTCCATCATCACTTTGCCCTGATGACTCTAATTTTGCCGTGATAAAAACCTTGAGATTGTGTCATGCTCTCAGATTTCTTCTGCTAAAGCGCGTCCAGTGTGGACTGACATGGTTCGTGCCCTGTGGAAGCGACTAGAACGTGGTACTAGATTGAAAATAGCTGTGTCACCTCCTCTGATGTCTTGTGCAATTTTGAGCTTGACAATCAAAAGTGTGCACATTGCCATGGCTAGGAAACAAAAGAGTACTGCAATGAGATTGAGCAATCTTGTAGCTTGGCATTAAAACAACAGTATATGATAGAATAATGTATACACTCTAAAAAATGCTGGGTGTTTCAATATGGACTAACCCAGGTGTTGGGTTAGTCCATATTTGAGCCAAAGTTGGGTTGAAACAACCCAGCATTTTTTAGAGTGTATGCATCTAAATATAGTATAGTATACACTTCTTAAAATAAAGGTTCCAAATGTTTTTTTAAAGCGATGTCATAGAAGAACCAGTTTTGGTTCCCCAAAGAACCTTTCAGTGAAGAGTTCTTAAAATAACCATTTTTTTCTTAGTGTGAAGAACATTTGAATAATCTAAAGAACCTTTTTCCACTGTAAAGAACCTTTTGATGACTGAAAAGGTTCCATGGATGGTAAAGGTTCTTTGTGGAACCCATTGTGCCATAAAGACACCGATTTATTTTGAAAGAAGTAGAAGTGAATGCATGTGAGTTGCATAGAATTGGGGAGTTCTCTAACAACAGGCATTTTATTGAGAAACTGATGAAATGATTAAGCTAAAACACACCTATCATGCTATGCTTAGAACTAAAGAAATAGGAAATCAGTTTAAACAAATGCAATACTGCTGTTTGACAAGTTTATCCCATAATTAAATAGTATACTTTCGTTTGATCTTGTAGCATTGGCGTAGAGTGCCCGAGTCGTGAATATAAAATACTTTGAAGCTATTGCAACTAGTTGAAGTTGATTATGAGTCCTTTGAATATGGAAGTTAAGTTTAGTAGGCTTTAAATCAAGCAAAATTCTCCTGTGAAAAAATAGATTTTGTCCGTGCAGTTTACCAAGACAGCACCTGAATAGATAAAGCAACTTCATATTCAAGTGTGGTACTTTTGCTGATCGCACATCAGGCTAAATCCATTTAGACCATTTAAAATTTCAAAGCCAACACTTTGAAGTTGACCTCCTCGATCTTGGATGTGTTAGGAGCTCACATGTACAGGCCTGTAATCGAGTATCATTTCTTTTGCTATGGGAAAAACAGGTGCTATGGAGGCTGAACACAATGGGCAGGAGAGATGACACAATTGTCACAATGGTTGTCATGTGTTTTGATTTCGTGTCACTGAGGATACACCTGTAAATTCAACATGAATTCCCCAGGCAATATGTGCTAAAGCTGGATGAGAACAGAACAGCGAGATAGGAGACGTACCAGAAGTCAAAAAGTGTTTATTATTATCTGGCATGTTTCCTTATGGTCACCTTCCACATTGTTTATGGTACATGGTGCACATAGTGTATATATTCATATGGACCATTTTTTATGAAACTTTTATGGTGCTTTTGCTTCTTTTTTAAGCTTGACCGCCTGCAAAAATGTTGGAGGTTGCAGTTTGGCTGATGAAGTCTTGAACTACAAAACATGCAGAGCTCGAATGATATGATTTCATTAGGCAAGCTATGAAGGTCATATTTTCCATGGGTACAGCTAAACGTGCCTCCAAGAAATCTCTCTTTAGAGTTTCATCTGGTTGGACTAAAACCAGAGGAACAGAACAGGCCTATTATCCCGTTCCAAAACTCCCTGTTGGCATTATATTGATTGCCATAATATTCTGTGCTATATAACTGCTCGACATCCACCATTTTAATGTGATAATATTTTTCTCTACATCTCTATATTTTCTAAAATGCCTTCCCCCGACTTAGCATTAAGATAGACAAGTTCTACACTTCTTGTTGTATTGAGCGCCGTAGTAGATACCCTCTTATCTGATTTATAGACAAATTTGTGGATTATACCAGTGTCCTCTTTCCAAAAATCTCTTAAAGGTCTGATCCAAAGAAAGAAAAAAGACACCTCTGAGACAGAGAATAACGGTAAATCATGTCAGATGCATGATGAAAAACTGTTCCAGATTGTCTCTAGCATGCATCAGTAATAGTTGCCATTGGTTATCATTGAACTTGGTAGCTGTTCTCTCAGACACGTTCTTGATCGTTAATACAGCTAGAGAAGCAAACGTGAAGCGGTGGTTTCACAGAAAGCAGACCGGGAGTGGAGAGAATTATTGTGCACTGGTGTGGCAAAGTAGAAAGAACACAAGTGTGTCAAGGACCCACCCGAATGCACAGGAGCATCGTATGTAGGGGGGTTTTTGATGTGGGATGATACACACCTAACTGAGCTTAGGGCCACGGCAGTAAGACAGGATCGGTCAGAAACATGCTATGGCAACAAGGCCACGAGAAAGTGACCAGGCAAACTCAGCGTGTGCAAACAGGAGACTGCAAGACAAAGCCAAACACAGTATGCTGTGGGGGAAAACAAAGCTGGCACCAAAGCTCTCATCCTCCCATGCATTGTCCATTGAGGTGTTGTAAAATGGTCATAGCTGGTCTCTGCTGATCATAGATTTAATAGTTATCATGTGTGTCAGACAGCTGAACTACATTCTGAGTGATGAAAAGGAAGTGAAATTAATTGGTTTTGACCTCTGAGTCACAGGCTGTTTAAAAAACCCATTCAGGTTTTGTAATATATTGGGTCAAGTCTTTTGGCTCAAAGATTCTGAAAAAGCTGTGAAACTGATGAAGTCTCCATTTGTACATTTTGTGTGTACCCATATAGTCAATATATTTTTGGGCTGTCACCACAACTGTCAAAACCACATGGACACCCATTACATTATCAAACACTATCTGTTTGCCTAATGAGAATCATTTGCCTAATGTGAGAGTCTGTGTGGTCATCTGTTTATATTTACAAAGTAGGTGTCAGTGAAAGTCTTCTTTTGTCCCAACTTAAATAAACAGAGCTGATGTGCTTCATATGTCCAATTCAGGCGACTTCTCCCCCACAACTACCCTTGCAAACTACGCGGGGACAGGTCTAGGCGCGTCTCGGTTTAACACTTACATATGGAAGATTACCACCCCAACAATGTAAACTGAACCTTGTAACACATGTTGTCCTTACAACCTCTCCCACCACTTCGTGACAACTGGCGATTAGGCCCATTAACGATTTGACACATTGGATTAAAAAACATTTAACTCCATTGTGTTTGACACCTGGATCTGCACCCCACACACCAAAGGGCTATCCATTTGACATAAGCAATATTTGCAGGAACAAATTTGCTGTCTTGAATCGATTACTACTGTGAATTCTTTATACATGTTCAGGGTAAGACAGATGCAATTGATTCTAACAATATGTATTCCTCATGTTTAAGTTTTGGCTAAAATAAAATTGATTTGGTCATCTATTCCAAACCACAGAATAACCATTGCACACATTATCATGATGTTGCTATCAACAAATATCTCGCAATTTGTGCATCCATGCAGAGTATAATCAATACAATGAAACACAGTCATATCACCAGTTAACTTTTCATCATGAACAAACAAATAACAGAGTTTTCTGTTGTTTTCTATTTTGATTGAATATCAGCATCTGTCAAAAACTAAGGACCACACATCATGGCTTGATTTACTCACTCAAACACATGGCTAAATATTTGCCTTGCAAAAGTAAAGCTATGAGTAGGAGGACCTGGCACAAACCTTGGGCTGATGTTTATTTTCTTATTTGCAGGTCTAGTGTCAAGAAAATGATCAATTCTAAGAAGAAAAGTAAAGTGAATAATAAGAATGAATAATGCACTTCATGGCTGGTACTGTCATTCCTTGTTTTTTGAGCTGTTCAATCATGACATCAATTTGTAGGCTTATTTGGAAGACAAATCCGTTATGATTTCTTAAAGGAATAGCTCACCCCCAAATTTTGCACCCTCAGGTCATGCAAGATGTAGATGACTTTGTTTCTTCATTGGAACAGATTTGGAGAAATTCAGCATTAAATCATTTGCTCACCAGTGGATCCCCTGCAGTGAATGGGTGCAGTCAGAAAGAGAGGTCTAACAGCTGATAAAAACATCAAAAGTAATTTACACAACTCCAGTCAATCAGTTAATGTCTTGTGAAGTGGAAAGCAGCATGTTTGTAAGAAACAACTCAATTGTTAAGGAATTATAACTTTAAACCATTGCCATCTGGTCAAAATACCATTATACATAATAATGCTTCCTCCATTGAAAAAGTCCATTCTCTGTTGTCCTCTCACATCAAAATCCACCAACATATTTGTTTAAAACTGTTGTGTGTCAGTAACCGGTGCTTTGATCTGTGCATATTTCTGTTCTGACTCCGACAAGATGACTTTATCACTGAAGAAAGCAATATTATGGATAGACTGTTATTCAGTTTAAAACATTATTTATTATTAATACATTATTATGTATTTTTACTGTTCATTTTATATGAATTACACTGTATTTCTACCTTGTCTAAATTTCTATATTAAAATTTCAATGATGACACTCTCTTTCCAAATAGCCCCCTCTGTTTTTAACAAATTGCACCCTACCTCTAATATAACTTAAAGGGGTCATATGATGCTGCTAAAAATAACATTATTTTGTGTAATGAAAGGTGTTTATGCGGTTTAAGGTAAAAAAAAACATTATTTTCCACATGACTGTAAATTGATTGGTTTCGGGGTCCTCTAGCCGCCTTTCTGATAAAGCGTCATTTTACAAAGTAATCGGTCTGAAAAGCAGATGGCCGTGTGCCTTGATGGTCAACTATCCAGTGCGTTATGATTGGCCGAATTCCTCAAGCGTGTGACGGAAATGTTACATCCCTTACCATATTGTGATGCCTGCGGCAACCACATGTGACGACCCCGGGCTGGACTCCGCTTCATCCACGGTGAAAGCCGATCCGGCGATCAGGCACAGCTTGGTTGACAAAAGTTGAAGTATTTTCCTCAGCGACAGCAACAGATCAGCTCAGGATGAGAGCTGATAGCGTCCTCTTTGAAGGCCCAAAAAAGTAGTTCGGTTTCCACAACGAATCAAACAGCGCCTTCAAGCGCGACATGGCCTCTGGCGCGGCAACAATTACTACAGCCGAAATAAAGGTTACGCCTTCTTTCTTTGCGTGAACATTTGGGCGGCGTTATGCAAATCTTCCCACATAGTGACGTAGACATGTGGGGGCGTGTTAGAACGAGCCGTTTTAGGTAGGCGTGGCTGACTCTTAACTTTTATAAAGAATATCTCTTTTGGATTTAGTCTTTGCAACTTTACAGATCTTCTTTGTGCACCAAAAGCTTGTAACACTCCAAAGAGAAAGGAAAAATTGAAATTGCATCATATGACCCCTTTAAAGAGACTTTCTTATTTTGTTTGTTCAACATAAATAGCCTAACAGTTAAATATGCTTTAAGTGTGAATTCTGAAGCTGCTGCTGTGTGTGTGTGTTTTTATGATGCTAACAATAACAAAAGTACTATATACATAAATATTAAAAAATAGCGTGCCTGTTCCTTTAACATATCTAAGGGCGTGGCTAGATTTCAGCGCAGATTTGATTGACAGGGGAATGCAGGGGAGAAACTTGACCCGCGCAGCCTGTAGTATCCACGCTGTATCGCACAGTCCCGTGTCACACCCCCATTCTGTCACTGTGAGCACATAAAGCTGCTTTAGATAATTTGACTTGAATAGTCCTCCGTATTCACACGGGTGACTATACAGTTTGGTTAAGACTTAATACGACATGTTTATCATTTGGAATTAAAATAGGCTAACTACGTTTTGAATGTGGATACTTCAGGTTAAACCAACTGGATATTGCCGTTTTCTCCGTCTGAATGATTTAAATAGCTACTTTAAGTATAACGAATGATTTTTTTTCTTTCAAAACGAAAGGAAATTATTTCAATCACCTGTAACATTTGACAGTATATGAATATTTTCATCGTGGACTACATCGAATTATAGGTAAGTGTTTTTTTTTAATTGAAACTTTAATATAATAAAATAATAGAGTTAAATGGAATAAAAGAGGATAAAACAAACTACAAATGTACTCTGGGAACGAGCTACTTCAGCATGCATGCAGCTTTGTGTCATTTAGTTTAATTCATATGTTTTTGACAGTGATTATTGATGATGCCAAATTACCACAGTTTTACTGTTGTAAGAATAACTAGTAAAATGCATTTTTCATTATTCCTTTCACTATTCATTAACTGGTAAACATTCATAAGGTTTTCAAAATCAGTTTGATATTTTTTGGCATCAGTTAAAATCATTTTCAAAGATATGAAGCTTTTATTTCTTAATTAAAAATAAATAGACAAACATGCATGATATTCAATTTTAAATAGGCTATATACAATAGTTCTACACCATGTTCCAAATATTTACAAAATACTAATTAAAAACACCAGTTTACAATCAGCAGCATTCATTTGTCAGTTTGTATTCCCTTAGTTGAATTTTTGTGATTCGTTTTCCCTCTTTTGTCCTGAGCATGAATTTAATTATTTAAATGTAGGCCTACCTATTTTTTTAAGTGTTTTGTTATAGAATTATAAAATACAGTTCATGAGCACTATACATTATTTGTGGATTTTTAAAGGGGGAATGTTTGATAATGTACAAGAATATTTCTTTTAAAGTCTTAATTGATGGATGAGATTGAATGTGTGACACTGTGACACAACATTTTGTCAGTCAGAACTTACATCCTAGTGCCATACCATGTGTTACACATTTGAATAATCTAAAATCTATTCAACCACTGTTTGTGTTTGGATTTGTACATTATGTAAGGCTATTCACTTACTTTTGGCTTTGTTCAGCATGTTCTTGGAACAATAACATCTCAGTCTCTTGCCTTTTCATTAGCTCACTATATTAATTTGGAAAGTTTGGTCAGCCCATTTTTTAAATAATCAGTTTTGTCAAACAGACTAAAGGAAGCTCTTAGTTATCATTACACAGTATATCCATTAGGCTATATATTTTATGTAATTCTCATATAAGACTAAAATAGAGAAGACCTTCAACTGATAAGTTCCCTTGTGAAATCAGCAGAGGCTAACAGATGCAGCGATGACAGCAAGATGAGACACAAGCCATCACAAAATGAAAGAGGGCCCAGCATTGAACCAAGCGCAGCATTAATAAAAAACGATTAAAAAAAAGCTTCCTCTATAAGCAGGGTTTTGGGTCTTATGTCTGTATATACCCACTTATCTTTCCAACCCTATTATTTTCTTTCTTCAGTGAAATACTAAATAAAAACTTTAGCAGAAGGTTCACGCTGCTCTTTTCTGTTCAATAAAAGTTAATGTTGAGATGACTTTTCACAACCCAAAGCCACTCCTTTAGAACTGTAGAACACTCAAAATAGAGTCCTCAAATGGTATGATATACTGTCAATTTTGAAGCTTGACAGCCCATAGTTACAATTTGCTTACTATATATGGAAAACAGTGTGAAGATCTACTTTTGTGACCTAAAGAGGATAGAAAATCATGCAGACGTTCTGATGGTGAGAAATGATGACAGGATGTGAATCTCTTTGAGCCCTGAAGCTGCAGCTCATTGCAACCAAAAAGTATAGAGCTTCTCAAGTTTAAGCACTGCACCCATGCTTCATTTATTAATAGAGTTGCTGAAGAGATTGATTCGAAACTCCACAATCAATCAAATGTTTACCTCAGAAGCTGTAGGATCTAAAAGGCATATGATTTGTACACTTCAAAGAGGTTTTCACACATCTGTGGAGTCTTTGGAAGAATGTAGCAGTTGCTTTGGCTGTTGATAAGTGTCTCTTTTGCTGCATTGACTAATGCAGATAACAAATGGGATTTTGGTGCTGCTGGTGTTGCATCTGTGGCCTTAATGATAGAGCGGCTGACAGAGTGTTGGGAGCATATTGCGGTCATGTCAGGTTGCACCATTGTTTACATCAACTTTGCCCCCTTAATCGAACAGGTGAGAAGTTCCAAGTGCAGCTGTCACTGTTGGGAGCCATCTAGATGCGTGTGCATGTGTGATGTTGTAATGACAGCACAAGGGTATGACCACCGGAGATGTTTGACACAGACATTTTTAGCTATCAAATCCTTTTGATTAGGCTACGGACCACACTCCATTCCCATATGGACCAATAGGCACGTAGATGCTTTATTGACCCCCTCAGGAAAATTAAGGATTAGCTAAAGAAGGATTACAAGACAGCTGCTCTTTATTAATCTATAATACTATGCTTTGAAATGAATCCCACACATTTTCTTAACCCATGTAAAGATGCCTTCATTATCTTAAAAGTGTCATGATCAGACTCCACCATTATGAGTCAATTAGATAGATCTAATTTGCAGAAGGGAAGCTATACTGTATACAGATGAAAGTATCTTGTGACGTGTTTTTTCCTGTTATCTCTATTTTAAGCATCTGAAACTAACTTTGCTAATCTCTAAAGACAGGTGCTGAGAATGAGAAACTGTTGCTGCTGGGTTGTTGAACACCAAGTGTCTTAGTTGGCATACTATATGAATACTTGTGACATTCATTTAATGGTTAAACTTCCAGGTATGTTCCCATAGTTCTTCAATATACAGTAAAAGTAAAGTAGCTTAGAAACTTTGCACAGTAAGCCAAACGTCTGGATGTCTGGAGGCTGTAGGAAATTATGGACTGCTGGCCAAAACCAACAAGCAGTCAAAAGGAATAAAAAAAAAGAGGTTTTGGGTTCATTTCGGTCAGTGTTTTCTAAAACAGCAACACGGATCTACTCAGACTAGCATGCTATGCACAAAAATACCACAATGAATTGTAGCTTAAGCGTTCAGTCTGCAATTTCCTGTGTGCAAAGCTACTTCTGATGAGTCTCAAAAAGGAAAAGCTCCCAAAAATCTTTTCTGGAGTGCCGAGGTGAATTGCACGTCATATGTAGGATTACCAAAAAATGGCAGTAAATCTTGAGACTTGTTTATCACAAGCAAAGCCAAGAGAAAGTCTAGGATGTCATGGAACACAAAAAGGGCCATTTACACCAAGAATGACAACTATAACGATAACTATAACCATATAGTTAAAGATAAGAGTTAAAGTTAGAAGAAGATAAAAAGAAGAGAATAGTGCAGTCCACACAACAATTACTGTATTACAATAATGACACACAAAAAACAATATAGTTGGAGTCACTTTCAAAGCATTTTTCCAGCTGATGAATGATAAAAATATTGACAGCCAATCAGAATCCAGTCGGCTTTTAAGCGCTTGAGCATTGAAAGCTGCAGACATTGTAAGTGCATAATGCACTTAGAATAATCAGAATGTTATCATTTGTTGGTGTGGATGCTAATAATAGTTATCGTTCTTGGTGTGAACGGGCCTTAAGGGTCTATTTCTGTGCATCTATTTGAGATCCTTATATCAGCAGTCCTAATGGATCAGTTAGGTGACAGCTAATTGTTTGCGATGCGTCACCAGTTGCTTTCTGTCCAGATAAAGTAAACAAATAGCTTGAATGTGACGCACTTAGTAATGAGTGCAAAGATAGCAAATATAGATTTGAATCTATGTTTAGTAACTTTAATTAATAGTACTATCTTAAAACCGGTATGATGTCAAGCAGTCGAGGAGCAGCTTATAATATGGATATTTGCAGCCATCGCAGTGAACTCAAAAGCTCTCTCTTTATCTCTGCTGCAAGTTTATTTTGAGCCAGTGCTGTCTCTCTTTGATCACCAGTGTTCCCTATGGTAAAAACCCAAGAGTGAGGCCAGCGAAACAGTTGAGGGCATTTGTGGAGGGTAAAGATAATGGACAATAAACAGAATCACCTTTCAACACCTCTTTAAATACATTGGGAATAAAATTAAAGAGCCAGTAAATCACTCTCGCCTCCATGCTAATGTGGCGTCACTTTACATCTGTCCTGCCAAGCCTGTAGCTTTTCCTCACATTTGTCCTTGTCAGTAGACTCAACACATGCAGTGTGTATATTTAAATCTTGAAAGAAAGTCAGATTAATTGAAGCTGAAGTGTGCATTTTTTCAGTGCTGATAAACTTTCTCCTATCGCATTTTAATGTACAAGGAAGACTATAAGTAAAGCCATTTACCCGTTCTTAAATTAGACGTTTTAAGTGGATTTCCTGGTCATTGTTTTTGCTATTCCTACTGGTACAGAAATTACACACTGCACTAAAATGGCCAATTTTCAACTGGTCAATCGTGACATTCAGAACTTTGATACTTCCTAATAGAGTTCATCGGTGCCTTCCACTTTTTTAGTGGCCTTGGCTTTGGAAATGTTTTTCCCATTCATTTTTCCATATGGAATTTTGTCTTCGTTTAAGATTTATAAGCCATGAATCAAACAACCAGCTATCAGCGAGGTGAATCACAACATTACAAAGACAAAAGATTACAAGACTGTCTACTTAATGGCTTTAATGAGGGAAACATGACATAATCAAATAAAAGATGGCAAACGAATATAAAACTGCTGATTTCAAGAGGTTGATTTTGTATATAGAAACAATGTTATTGCACAGTATGCATATACTAATATACATATAAAGTAGTTTGAGAGTGTATGAAGACTGTCATTCCCATCATGGGCAGATGCTAAAGGAGCTCGCTTTGCAGAGTCTTTTTACCAGGAATAAAAAAATAAAAAAAGTCAATAAAAGCATATACCATCAATTAAAAACCTTATAGCTCACAGTAGGTCTGTCATAAAAATGAATTTGATTTTTACTTCTGGAACCCGAGTGTTGTACTGTCTCGCATGGCAATATTTCTCATCGGTAACTGAAACTGGCGCTACTTTCATGTCTCTTGCTTCACACTGTAGACTCACGCATTTTGTTTTGTACAGCACAAATGATGCCATCTTACATCTCAGCTATCGACTGTAGTAAAAATCACTTCGGATGTTTACAGTATTAATATTACTCTAATATTGTTGCATTGTTGGCTGATTGCTATAATGATTTTTTTTTTCTGGTGGAAGTTTTAATATAATATATAGGTAGGTAGGTAAGAAAATAAAAAACAAAGTCAACTCAAATCAATATTTAGTTGTGTAATGAGCGGTATAATGTACAGTTAGCCAGCCATTATCACAAAATAAACAGACTAAATTATTATTAAGAATAATGACAGACTGTCTGTTGATGATCCCTCACATAAACATGATCAGCCTTGTAGACTGACATTCCATAATTAATTCCTGATGTGCCTTTAGTGCTTATTTTTCCAGATTGTAGCCTGACAAACCGTGATTTAAAGATATTGGAAATTTTAATACTGCCAAGCCAGCCCATCTTAATGTCCCAGAGAATAAACATCTCAATGTAGATGGATGAGTGGGGATTTACATACAGTTTTTAAAGTAAAGCAAGCCCTTGTAACACTATAAACTCTTTTATAAAAAATCTAGAACAAACATGGTAACAGCTCATAAAACTTTTTAAAAATGTCATTTTTTAATGATTTCAACTTTTTTGTAATTTGCTGGTCTGAATGGTTTTCGTGTTGTTACAGGCACATATGTGAGAGGCTACAAGCGACAATGTCAAAGACACAGAAATCAAAGTCCAGGTCTCACTCTCGCTCGGCCTCCAGATCAAGATCCCATTCTGATTCCCGCTCCCGTTCCAGATCACAAAGCAGCTCTAGATCTAGATCCAGGAAACGCAGATATTGGTAAGTGTCAATGCTAATTAAATGGAAACTACTGGCTTTGCAATCATCATGGCATACAAAATATTTTGTAAATGAAAAATTTGATGTTTACCATTAATGCAGCGTACAAAGCAGGTGTGTGCAGATGCTGGATGAAGGAGTTGGTTTCAATTATTAATTTCAGTTTTGAGTCCGACTTTGTACTTTCAAGTTTCAGTCATCACTTTCAGTGACGTGTTGTGGACTTAAATACGTAACAGAATGAATAGGAAAGAAGGGATGTGTTGTATTATAATTTCTAAGAGGAAAAAAACTAATTAAATGATCAGTAATCATTTCCATTTTCCTGACTACTAGGTCATTCATGCAGATTCATTTAGCCTCTTCTGCTGTCTTCCAATCAGGCCCATATGGAATTAGCTCACAATTCTGTGTAAATAAACCCAGAAAATGCAAGAAGAAAGATTCCATCTGGGTCTACTTATAATCTTGTGCTTGGTGAACAATGAACATTAGCTACTCATTCTGACCCTACTACAAAGTACAAATCTAAACACAATAAGGCTTACTGTGTCTTGACAGATGTGCTTAAGGATTGAGTGGGTTGGCAAACTGTTAACTTCTCACTTTGTTCATAAACACACAATGGAACATTGTAAACACGTGACTCAGCTTCCCCTCCATGACTCGTTTTAAATTAAAATCAATATCCCAGTCTCAGCCGTCTAGCCACAGCTGCCAGGCCAAAGTTATGTAAGGTACACCTCCGTACATAAATGAAAGCACCCTGTGCTTTTATACTCCGGCTTCCTCACTTGTTGAAAAGGGGCTGCTCAGTCACTGTGATTTTACTCTCCATGTGTTCGTCAGCATTGCATAAAGCCTCATATTTGGGAAGGGCTGTGGCTTTGGAAAGGCTCACCACACTTTCTTATTTCCCGTGCTAAAATTGTACTTCCCTGCACATTCTCATAGGACTGCTGGTTTTGTGCTTACAACACAGTGGAGCCCGTTAGGTAGCCAAATGTAAATTGCCTCTGCCAAAAAACTGCTGCTCTGTATTAGACAAAAACGGATACGTATTTGTGGTACTCTGGTATTTTGTTTTAAATATTTTTGAGGATGCATGATTTTTTTCCCATAAGCATGGATCCTTTTTCCTGTGTGGTTGACAGTGTACTTTGAGGCCAGTCGGAGAGATGTACAATGTTGATTTTTCATGCAAATGGAATCTGTAGAGGGTCAAATCTGATGTCCCTTATTTGTGAGCCTGGCCTCTCACTGCTGACCACAGTTTCAGAGAGATGCCACAGCTGGAAAAAGCTTGATGCATGCATGTCATTTAAATGAAGCATAGCTGTATGGTTTTGAATGAAGTCAAACTGTCATAAGGTCATAAGTGGATGAAAATGCAGTCATTTCCAAATTATAAATACCCTGTTTCTGAGAAAGCAAAGTACTAAATAAAAGGGACAGTTTGTCCAAAGTTTGTCCATTTACTCACCCTCATGTCGTTCCAAATCGTATTTATTTTTTCTTCTGTGGAACATAAAAGAATTGTACTAGTTGGTTTTTTAAGTGCCATTAGAGTTAAAGGTGTCAAGCTTTAAAGGGGTCATATGATGCTGCTAAAAAGAACATTATATTGTGTATTTGGTGTAATGAAATGTGTTTATGTGGTTTAAAGTTAAAAAACACATTATTTCCACATATTGTACATTATTGTTTCTCCTCTATGCCCCGCCTTTTTGAAACGCAAAGATTTTTACAAAGCTCATCGGTCTGAAAAAGCAAGGTGTGCTCTGATTGGCCAGCTACGGGAATGTTACGCCCCCACCCTACATGTGATGCCCTGCGTTCCCGGAGCGATGATTCAAAAACATGAAACCCTTTTATAAACGAGGCATTCGTTGCATCCGGTGGTGACATAATTATGGATTATAATTACTTTTACTGTCTTTTTACGCGTTGCGTTGCACCGTGCCACGTAAACATAAAACTCTGTCGACATTTGTGATCAGAGAAATGACAAACAACAAGTGCTACTCCCCACTGCCCAAAACTCGCGTTTGAATCATCAGTGGCAAATGATAAAAGAAAACGTACGTACTTGAGTCAGAACTGCCGGCATTTTAGTCTAACGTTACTCTCCCAGGATCAGTCAACAGTCCTCCATAAAATGTGCCCCGCGCTCCACAGCACTAGTTGAGGTATTCCCTCCACCGCTACGATCTGCGGTCGACACCGGCCGGCCACACACACAGACGGAGACGACGTCGGATACAAGTCAAGATCGAACAGTAGAGGGATGAGTCTTCAAGGAAGGGGCCCGGAAACACAACCAAAATAGGAGTAGGGAGTAGTGGCGTGTACTTGGTGATGCAAGTTCAACGGAAAAACACAGCGGCCTTAGCGTGAACGAAAGCCAGGCTTAGCATGAGCTGAGCGGGCAAGAGTGAGCATCGATGCGCGGGTCACACAGAGAGACGGCGGATCCGACGAAGGAGCGCTGAAAATGGTGAAAGCCGATCCGGCGATCCACAGCACTAAGTTGATGTATTCCCTCAGCGACCAGCACGGATCAGCTCCAAACATGACAAAGCAAATATTGTCCTCTTTTGGAAGGCCAAAAAAAAAGTAGTCGCTTTAAAGAACACACAGCGCCTTCCACGAACAAAGGGCGGCAGAAACAATACTAAGCGGAGTTTACATAAAGTTATGACTTCTTTCTTTGCAAGAACATAAGTTGGCAGGGCGTTATGCAAATCTTCACACATAGGAGTAGATATGTGGGGGGCTAGTTTCGAACGAAGAGTTTTAGGGGGGTGTGGCTGGACTCTTCACTTTTATAAAGAAGACCTCTTTTGATTTGAGACGTAGTCTTTGCAACGTTAAAGATCTTCTTTATGCACCAAGATCTTTTAACACTTCAAAGAGAAAGGAAAAACTGAAATAGCATCACATGACCCCTTTAAAAAGACGCAAAACTATTAAAGTGTCGATTATGATTGTGCCAGAGGGATTTCAGGGTTTGAAGTCTTGATTAGCTTTGTGTGACAAACAGACCAAAAATTATGTCATTCTGAATTATCTTGTGAGATGTGAGCTACAATATCAAGGTTTTCAGTCAATAATGACTTAAATTTGGTCAGTATCTCACATAAAGCTATCATATGACTTTAGAAGACATGCCGTTCAGTGTATGAGTCATATGGATGACTTTTATGTTGCTTTTGCACCCTTTAGAAGATTAAATGCCTCAGTTTCCATTCATTGTAATAACAGGGAAAAGTGCAACCAGTACAATTAAAATGTCTGCTTTTGTGCTTCCCAGAAGACAGAAAATGATATAGGTTTGGAATTACATGAGAGTGACTAAACAATTACTTAAATCAATTTAACTTAACTAGTGGATAATAGCTTTTCAAATAAGGGAGCTGTTGTAATTGTTACCTTCAGTTAAAGTCTGCTCTCTGTACAAAGCTAATGTGTTGTAACTGGCTGGCTGAGAACCTCCTCTTTGCTTCGTAGAAAAGAGAGTAGAAATCTTTCCAATATGACCCATGTGACTGACTCTTTCCATCCGCGCTCACTAGAGGATATGTAAAGTCCCTCTTTCTCACTGTGAGAGTATCATGTTGCTCTGTGCACTATCTTCTTACTCTGTATTCCAATGAAAAAGCGCATCAGGTGAGTACAAAACCAGCCGAAACTGTAGATTATTGTTAATGTCATTATGTTTGTAGTTGTTTGTTGGATTGTAATTCGGTTGCAGGGTGCTCCAGTTGGATAATCATTTGCAACACCATTTCACTTTCAAAAATGACAAAAAAATCCACTCTACTAGAATGACAGGTTTTAATACAATGCTAGGCATAATTGCATGTCTTCTGTAATTTTTTTGTCTGACACAGTTGACGTGTGCATAATGTTGAAATGTTTCAGTGTCTGTTCATTTCCCAATGAGATTATATTCTATAAATTATACATATGGAATATTCTATAGATCAGAGTGCAATGCACAGTATGAAGTACTTGCATGTGCAAGTTGTTTAGTTGATTATCAGTGTTTGTGATATGTTAAGGCATGCTGAAATGGACTGCTTTACAGAGAGACCAGAACTATTTAATTTAGATGTGTTCATAGATAGAACAACAGGTCCACCGTGTGGCTAAAGTTGACCTTGCACCCAGAGCTTTTATTTGTAATTGGTCATAGCAGCAGTGTATTCTACCTGAAATAATTCTGTGAAATAGTGTTACACTAATTATTGATCTTAAATCGTAAATCGAAACAGCTGAATTCACAATTATAGAATATATGAAATAAATATTTCTTGTATATTTGTAAAATTGTACTGCTATATTCATTGGTCTTTTTGCTTTAGAAATTAATGTTATCAGTTATTAAAGGGATAGTCAACCTTTTATTGTTGTTGTTGTTGTGTCATTTATAACATTCAGTAATTGTATATTATTATTATAGTATTTTAGTATGCATCTTTTAAGAGAGACCTTTGTCATAACGCTACTGGGCTTTCTAAGCTACAAAAAGGATAAAAACACTATAAAAGCATTATAGAAAATTGTTTATTTGTGTGAGGAAGTGGCCCACAAGTCATTATTTACTGTTATTTTGAAAAATGACCTAAAGCATTTAGTTGGACATCAATAAAATGAATGTAATTTGTTCTAAAGTGTCTCATAACCAAATTACATTTGAATAAAATTAGATTTGAGATCTGCAATGGAGGTAAAGATTAGTAGTGAAAATCTTTGGTCTGTTGTTGTCACACAGAGGTATCTTGAGGCTCCAGAAGAAGATGTATAGGCTACTTTTATGTTTTGTTTAGTTTTTTTTCTCTCTCTCTCACTCTCTCGCTCTCTCGCTCTCTCTCATATCTCTCATAGTTGATCTATGAGATCTCATAGTTGTAAACAAAAAAATCTAAGTAAAAATTAGATTTTAAAAATTATTTTGTTGTTTTCCTTGGAAAAACACTATAGCATATAATGTCTCTTTGTGTCATTTTCTATATCCTAAAGAGTTTTGCTGACTCGGTTCTTCTTTTTGTTGTCTTCAAGCTCTAGGTCTCGCTCTCGGTCAAGATCCCATTCTCCGTCCCACAACCGGGAGCGGAACCACACACGGGAGTACCAGAATCAACGTGAGTTTCGAGGCAACCACAGAGGCTTCCGGAGGCCATATTACTTTCGGGGCAGAGGTCAGGGCTTTTTCCATGGCCGCTTTCAGCGTGGTGGAAGGGGTGGATATAATAACTATCGACCCAAAAACTGGCAGAACTTCCGGCAGCACCATCAGCAGCAGCAGCAGCAGCAGTACCACCCCAACAGCCCTAAGAGGGGCCGTTCGCGTTCACGCTCTCCCAAGAAGCAGTCAAAAAGTCCTCAGTCCCGCAGCCATTCCCGTCGCTCTGACAGGTCGTCCTCAGGGAGATCGCCACAGTCGCACCACTCTTCCTCCTCCAACTCTGGGTCTGCCAAACGCAGTTGCAAAGAGGACACCTCTGTGCCAGAAGAAACCCGCGGAGGAGGAGATGGGGCTCTGGCAGAGCAGGTTGGAGGCTCTCCAGTGGCCAAAGGGAACTCTGATGGAGACAGGGCTGTGGAGAACTGTCAGGTTTTGAGGAACCATGACACTAGTCCTAAAAAGGCAAGTCCGCAGGTTTGCTCCACTGTCACTAATGACCAACCGATGGACTCTGCAACCAATGTGACAATTCCTGCTCATAAAGCTCCTAATAAAGGTGCCACCACCTGGCAAAGTGTTGAAACTGCACCTTCAAACACCAGCCCCATAAAGAAAAGCCTTACACCAGTTTTCAATGGTTTTGGGCTCTTTACGAATATTGACCAACAGACAGATGATACAATTGCTATCTCCACTGCGTTTTTGAAGTAAGTTTGCTTTCTTTTAATGAAAAACTGTTGCTTATTTTTCAGTTTGTACACATCCTAAAAGTTTGGAATAATAGAAGTCTCTAAGGCTCACCAAGGCTGCATTTATTTGATCAAAAATACAGTAATATTATGAAATATTAAAATATTACAATTAAAATGTTGCTTATTAAAATATTACAAACAATCTATTTATTCTGGTGATTACTGTTTTATTTTCAGGATTTTCAGCCATTACTCCAGTCTTCAGTGCCACATGATAATTCAGAATCATTCTAATACTAATATGCTGATTTGGTGCACAGGAAACATTTCTTATTATTGTCAATGACACACAAATTGATCAAAAGTGACAATATTATTACAAATGACATAAGACATAATGTTACAAAAGATGCTGTTTGTTTGAATTTTTTTATTGATCAAAGAATCCAGAAAAAGGAAAATAAAATAAATAAATAAATATTAAAGCAGTTTAACGCTGTGACACACTCCATTGGACTTTTTCATCCTCATTGATCGTGGACCTAGTTTCCCTCATGTTTGATTGTGTCATTTAGTTCAGGTGTGTGTCATTAATTATCTTCATTTGCTCTGTTATTTCAGTGTAGGCGGTCCTGTCTTCCTTGTCCAGTATTGTTTAAGATTACCTTGTGTAGACCCTCTTCATCGTGTGGATTACCATTAAAAGGATTTGTTGTTATAATCTTCGTGGTGCTTTCGTCTCCCTAACAGCAGTATCGTGACAGAATACCAGACCATGAAAAAAGAAAGAAATGGAATGGGCGGCAAAATTCTCAATATTGGCTCAGCCACGACCTGGTAACGTTCACTCTGGGATTTACTCGTCTTGCCGTCACGTCATCATTTGATGATGAGACGCTGAAATCCCTGTTCCGGATCGGGGGAAAATTACCATCGCCCCGTGGACCTCCCAGACACCCTTGGACTGAACTGGAGGGAGGCCATGTTTTGGTGTCTGGAGAGCGTCCTACCCCGATCCGGAGCACGACAGGACCTAGAGCCCAGCCCAACATCACCCTGCTGCGTGGAGCAAAAGCCAGAGCCCACCGATGACGGAGAGCCTGAGCCCGCCGTGACTGCATAATGGAGCGACAGAGTTTAGGATCGCACCGGAGCCAGAGCCTGTGACGTCAGACCAGGTGCGAGAGGCAGCTACAGAGATCACCACGGGGGAGATTGCTATGTACAGCAAGAGCGTGGAGGGAAGCTCCGCCCACTGCACCATGGCTGAGGGTGAACCAAGCTCAGTGGACTATGACTGGGATGTATATGCAGACATGCCCCCTCTTCTCCCGCCTTCGTCTGAACTCTGCCTTGAATTATCTGCCTGCCCTAAACTGTCTGTCTGCCCTGAACTGTCTATCTGCCTGTGGGACAACGACCATGGAGGTCAACCCCCTGTTACATACACTCCCGGTGTTGGGAGTGGCCTTGTGATGTGTGTGGGAAGCACACACTGTTCCTGAGCCCCCTGAGCATCCTGAACTCCCGACCAGCCTCCCTCTCCCACCACCTCTGCACCAGTCCTCACCATTGCCACCGCGGTCTACAGGCAGCCCCTCTGCTCACCCTCAGCCCATCATCTGTGCGGTGGGATCGCCACGGGTCTGCCAGTCTCCATCGGCATTGTGGCTGGAGGATCCCTTGTCTCCACCTCCAGCCTCTAAGTTCAGGACTCTGCCTCGGCCCTTCAACCCAGCGGCTCCGCCATGGCTCTTAGCTCCCTCCTCTCCGCCGTGGCCCATCAGTCCACCAGCTCCGCCGGGCTCCCTTGTCCCTCCAGCTCCGCCTTAGTCTGTCGTCGACCATCCGCCGCCTCAGGACTCCACTCCTCCGGCTACACTTCGTCCCTCCATCCCTCTGCCTCCATCAGGCTCCTCCTTCCCTTCGGCTCCACCTTGGTCCTCTGTCGCTCCACTACGGTCTTCCGGATCCCCGCCTCTGCCTCAGTCGCCGGGGCCATCTGCTCCCTTCCTCCGCCATGGCTCCTCCCTCCGTCGGCCCCTCCGTGGGCCACCATCAGGGCTGTGGCCTGGGTCACACCTGGCTACTCTTGCTCCCTCCTAGCTTCTCCCTGGCTTCTCCCTCTGTCAGCTCCACCCTGGACTTTGGTTGTCATTGTCCTCCTCCCGGGTGTCCGTCCTCCACCTGTCTTGTCTGCCTGCCCTTCGCCGTCCCTTGTCACCATCCCTTCTCCACTCCATGTGTCCTCCTCCTATGTCCCCCTCCGTCCCTCCCTCTGTCTCCACAGCGCGAGGTCGCGCCTTCCGGGAGGGGGACGATCTGTCACACCCCATTTGACTTTTGTTCTGTTTTCATCCCTCATGTGCTCTGTGTGACCTAGTTTCCCTCATGTTTGATTGTGTCATACACTCTTAAAAATAAAGGTGCTTCACGATGCCATAGAAGAACCTTTTTGTCTAAATGGTTCCATAAAGAACCTTTAACATCTGAAGAACCTTTCTGTTTTACAAACACTTCTTTGTGGCGAAAGAAGGTTCTTCAGATTATAAAAAGGTAAGAAAGAGATGGTCTTTAAAGAACCTTTGACTGAATGGTTCTTTGTGGAACCAAAAATGGTTCTTCTATGGCATCGCTGTGAAGAACCTTTTGAAGCACGTTTATTTTTAAGAGTGTATAGTTCAGGTGTGTGTAATTAATTATCTTAATTTGCTCCCGTATTTAAAGTGTAGTCTGTCCTGTCTTCCTTTGTCCGGTATTGTTTAATGTTACCCTGTGTGTTAGACCCTCTTCATCGTGTGGATTACCATTAAAAGGATTTGTTGTTATAATCTTCGTCGTGCCTTCGTCTCCCTAACATCAGTATCGTGACAGACTGATAATATTAGGAGCGATCATTCATTGAAAATCATGTGATGCTGAAGACTGGAGTAATGGCTGCTGAAAATTCAGCTTTGCCACCATGGGCATAAATTACATTTTAAAATATTTAAATAGAAAGGATGGATGGAGATCTGATTGTAAAAGGGTATGGGAAGATAATAATATTTCATAATATTACAGTTTTTTACTGTATTTTTAATCAAATAAATGCAAACTTGCTGAGTGACTTATTTTAAAAACAAAAAAATCATAGTTATTCCAAAATTTTTACCAATAGTGTATATTATTTCATTGTTTATCCTAGGGCTGGGTATTATTGCAGGCTTCCTGATTCGATTCCATTTAGTCTCTGTCTGCTAATGCTGTATATCATAAAGGGCCATTTCAGATCGATTCAAATCAGTAACTCATCTTTTTAAACCATTCATAATACAAATCATCCCATAAGTTTCATTAATTGACAGAATCAAGGCTACACTGGATGCATTGTATATTTTTGATTCACTAAATAGGACTGATTCATAGTAGTCAATTGTTCAAACAAAGCCCTATTTCTTCCCATTTCTACCCAGCCCTAGATTAAGTTGTCTTGTACATACTGTGTTTTAGGCCTTTCAAGCGAATTAAATGACAGATGTTCATCATTTCAATGGATTATATGCATTTGAAATTTGCTTTCTATTTTCTTTTTCTTTTTTACTTTTATTTTAGTCAGTGTAAGAGTGGAAATAACACAATAAATCCTGTATGTGTGCCAGACAAAAAGTAAGATTGCACAGTTGGGTTTGCAATCTGCCCTTCAAATGCATCAACAGAGCTGTTGGAAGAAGGAGCCAACACACATGAAAAGCTAGATATGCCTTGTTTGCAAATGTCAGCTCACAATCTGTCATTTAGATGTTCTAAAAAGGTCTAAAAGGTTTATATTTGCACTTTGCAAATGGATGAAGTGAAATTTTCCAAGCCTCACACCCACTTGTTTACCTCTTTCACAGTGGAAGCCATTCATTTGTGCACGGTAAAATGAACAAATCCATTACAGATTACGAATAGTTCTGTCAATTTGACTTGGTGCAGAAGACCTTGGTCACGTTAAACTGACAACAGATGCGTCTGAGCATGTTATTGAAAATAACAATAAACTGAGAATGTCTTTCTCTCATTGACTAGATTTCTGGAGGAGCAAAATCTAAAAAAACAGGCCTCTACATGGGACGACAACACACATAAAGGGAAAAGTAATGGAGATATAGTATGTGATAAAGAAAACGGAGAAATGTTTGAAAAGAGCATTGAGTTGTCTCGCACTGTAGATCACGACAACGCAGGAGAGAAGGAGAAATCCAAATCTGCCAAGAGTGGTGATGGTAATGAGTTATCCATAAGCTCCATTAAATGGGGTTCACGAAATGGCCCGACACTTCTGTGCGAGGATGGAGA
This sequence comes from Sinocyclocheilus anophthalmus, assembly GCA_018155175.1. Taxonomy (NCBI): domain Eukaryota; kingdom Metazoa; phylum Chordata; class Actinopteri; order Cypriniformes; family Cyprinidae; genus Sinocyclocheilus; species Sinocyclocheilus anophthalmus. The sequence goes on from JADLZN010004086.1 coordinate 362,546, forward strand.
GGACGATGATGAAGAAATGGAGATGCCTGATAGCGTGAGGGATAAGGAAAACGATCCTTCCAAAAGCAAAAGCAAAGTCACGGTGTCCGCTCGTGAAATGTTCGAGAATCGTATCAGGAGGATGCAGGACATGGCGTGGGATGATGAGCTGGAAGCTCTCCTGCTCTGCCATAAACAGGAAAGAGCAGCGAATTTACTAGCTGCTCTATCTAAGAGAGACCAGCTCAGTGGCATGTTTAAGGATCCCTCACCTGAAAAGCTCTCTAATGTAAAACGAAAGGAGAAAACCACACTAAGTTCCTCTTCTAAACCCACACTGCTGCCCAGGAGGAGCTCTGAGAACCGTGAGCAAGAGATGTTTGTGGTTATGAACGAGGAATCCCCACCAAGAGCTTCAGTGAAAAGAGGAAGTGAATTCAGTGTGAGAATGGATACTCTAAGTGATGACCTTGCAAGGTAAATGATTTTCGTTTCCCTCCAAGATCTCAGCAAGGACCTTTTGCTTCTACTTGCATCTTCACAAAACGTTGTGCATATGACTGCTTCTGACTATCAGATTTGAATTCTATTTCATTTTGCCTTTCCTAACCGTTGTTGTATTTGACAGGACGTCTGTTTTGAGCAATGAAAGTATGAATCTTCTGGATTTACTGCATCTCGATAAGAAGGATTTGGAGTTTCAATCTGTCCTTCAGCATCTTCAGGCTCAGCAGTCACCCAAAAGCCCATCTGAGCTGTATGCCCAACACATAGTTTCAATTGTCCATCACATTAAAGGTGACTGAATATGATGACTGATGTCTTTTGCAGCCAAGTTTCTGAGAGCGGTTACACAGGGAGTAGATTAGTATAAAAATAAATGGATACATTTACTTAATATTTTGTAGCTGTTGTTTGTTTGTTATTCAGGTATTAGTGATTAGTGCTGGTGAAATGCTTTATTCATTTATTATATTTAAAAAGTATTTATATGACTAATTCATAATTTAATTCAAAAATATCAATTGTTTTTTGCCCGCCCACAGCTCAATATTTTCCTTCCTCTGGATTGACCTTAAATGACCGATTTGCCATGTACCAGAGACGAGCTGCTGAGAAAGAATTCATGAAGCAGAGAAAGAGTCCAGAGATACACAGGTACAAAAATTCAGGGACAACTTCCCAGGCTGCTTTCTCATGCACGTATTAGTAATTTATTTGTTTTGACAATTTCTAAGGCTTTAAGAAAGGAGGATCGACATTTATCAAAATATTCCTCTCTCCACCTCTTTTTTTTCACAGGAGAATTGATGTTTCTCCCAGTGCTTTTAAGAGGCACTCTCTTCTGTTTGATGAGATGAAAAGCTCCAAGGAAAACAGCTTCAAGGTGACCGAACATTTTGAAATATGACGTATTTTGGAAAAGAATGCTGCTCGAGTGATCCAGCCAGAGCATTCTTAGGCTTCCTTCTCACTCTAAACTCTGTTTCTGATGAGAGATGCATAAAAGTCCAAATGTGAGATGCAAAAAGAGGTGCATTCAGGTTGTTGTGTTGTAAATGCCCCCTCAACGTTTGATGGTAACCTTTTACTATGGGTACACGCCTTCCTAAGAGGCAAGAAATCAGGGGTCAGAAATGGAAATGGATCCAGTTGTTCCATGTCACACACTAAATTTTTTTTTTTTTTTTTTCCCCAATTTTTTTTTTCCAAGGACTCTAAGCAAAAAGTCATAGTGAAGTTTCCTCTCCAAAGACTGCAAAGAACAACTGTGAAGAGGGTTAGGCGCAATGTTAAAGAACAACATACTTTCATGAGCACCAATGAAAGTATATCTGCTGTGGTCCTGTAATGTTGGCTCATGTACTATTTTGTTTTGTTAAATGTCTTTTTTTTTATTTTGGTGAGCAAGTAAGGGACAATCCAAGTTGTAATGCTTCTCTGTGTGACGCAAGGACTGTTGCCATTTTGAGAAAACTGTTTAATAGTCTGATTTTGAAGATGTGTGAAGACCAAAAATGTCCACCTTAACAATGATATTAGACAGGTCTCTTCCTCTCATCCATTTGCATGGTTGTTTTAATTCAGCTGTTGCCATGTTTTCTTGTTGGTCCTGCCCCATGCAATGCTAATGAAGAGGATTGCTGGCTAACCTCATCTGGCCAAAATATCTCTTTCTCCTCACCACAGGTCGATGGTAAAAAATCTAAAGGTAATTCAGTGGACCTTCGGCTGGATATTGAGCGCAGAAAGAAATACTTGAGTGGGGAGAGAGAGCACAGAGAGGAAGATTAAGCGTCTGAGGAAGGAGTATTCGAGGAATCTCCAGGTCAAGCACGAACTATCCACTGAGGACAAACTCAAAGAAGGAAACCACAAAACAAACGAAGTAAGCTGACGCGTATACGAACCTGTGACGCAGTGATCAGAAATTAAAGAGGTCTGCTAATGAGTTGATGATTGACAGTTTGGGGAAAAAAGGACTTAGAGAGACTTACTTTAAACGGGTGAAGCTGTGCACGCCCTTTTTGGTGACAAAAATGATAAAGGACCGTTGTATTTTGTTTGGGGTGTTGTGACCGGGTTCAAGTGACAAAAAATTCATTGTATTTTTGTTTGGGTTTGTTGTGACCTCTCAAGTGAAAAAAATCCTGCCTTGGTGATAATGACTTCTCTAAATGTAGTATTTCGATCAACCAATAAACAATTAGCAATTTCAGATAAAATTTTACTTGCCTCAACATTAAAAGAATGGTTGAGTCAAGTAAAGATTAAGCAAGATGAAACCGTCAAGAAGTCCATCTTGAGCCTCTCAAGAGGCCTTAAAAACATTTATAAAAAGGCCTGGAGATGCGTTCACACTCACAGCAGTCTGCAGCGACAAGAAATGAGAGTTGGTGATGTGAGGCAACATAAATGACAGAAATCGTTGGCAGTGCAAATGTTGAGCAGAGTTTAATTTTATGCAAATGAGCTGCAATACGATGCAACGACTTCCAATGGGAGTGGAGCTTACATGATTTTAACCTCCTGATACCGTCAAGTTTAAATGCCTGCTTGTGCCCAATAGGACAGCCACTTGGTCACCTTCAGCTATTAAATCACTGTCAGTGTGAATGCACCTTTTTGCCTTTCTGGTCAGCTGTATATATGGAATATGTTGAATAAAGGCTGTCAAGTGTTTAAAAAATGTCCTGATTTCCTTCTGGTAAAGATTAATTTATAGTTGGTGGAGAAGCAAATGACCTGATAAAGTCATCTTGCGCATGTTGAAGAACAATAAAAGTTGTTACCTTCGATCCAGTTGATTTGAATTTTTAAGACCTGTTAACATTCATGAACAATGTCTGAATCTAATGTTATTTAATTCCTAAGGAAAAACAAGAAGAAACGTGAGCATTCTGAGTCATCTTCCTCATCTTCCTTTGTTTACCACGAAGAAGACGCTGAGATCAAGGCAGAAGGTTTCTCCAAAATACAACAGGGGCTTAGAGAGTATGGAGAGCCTGCAGAAAGAGGACGGGCACGAGGAGGCTTTGTAAGTTTTGAGTGTATGAAATAACTAAGATGTTTGTTTATTGCTGTGGTACTTAAGGTTGCCATTTGCTGTTTCTCAGCAGCTTAGAATGCGTGGCAGAAGTTGGAACCGAGGACATTTCCATGGAAGCAGTAATGGTGATTCACAGATGAACATGTCAGCAAAGAATGACGACTGGGATCAAGAATACACTCCCAAGAACAAGAAATACTTCCTAGTATGTTGTGATCTTTGTAACACCCATTCTGCTTTCCCTTTCTATTGGAGTTTCTAATGGAAAAAATAGTCCCACCTACAGCTATATGTTATATAATTGCATCAAGAAGATTCTTGGCAAGTCTGTATTTTTTGTCTTTGCAGCACAGTGAAAGAGAAGGTGAAGCTGAGAAGAAGATGATGGACACACGAGGACGTGGTAGCGGTAATGCTCTTCGCGCAAAGGGACGTTTCATCCTCCGGAGGGCCACAAATACCAACACCATCAATAATACGAGCCCTAAATGGGCCCATGATAAATTCCAGACCACTGATGATGATGAGGGCGAACAGCAAGGAGAAGATGTAGAACAGGACCAGTGAGAACAGAGCAGTAACGATGTTAAGATCCCTCATCATGCTTTAAACCCTGGGATAAGACTTGTCAGTCTTTGGATATAATATTCACATCCATATGCATCTAAAACTTTTTCATAGGAAAGAGGCTTTTTTATTGTTGAATTGCTTTGATTTCCTATTTTCGTGAGGATGCTTTTTGTCAGCTTGGTCGTGTTTTGTGCTTTCTGTGTATGTTTTTTTTTTTTTTTTTTTTTTTGTACATGCAAACTCCAAAGTTAATAGAAAAATACATATTATGGAGTTTAAGCAAAGTTATTTAGAGGAGCACATTCATCTAATCATGGCTGACACTGTTAAAGGCAACTTCAAACTTATTTTCTATCCTTAAATCTCTGGAAGAATTAGCACTCCATCTCGAAATCGAGTGCCTCCATTGTGAATCCGGTCTCGTTTTTTGCACAAGACTATTAAAACATGCAAACGAAACAAACGCAGAACAAAAAGTTAATATCTAAGTAGTGAAAGACTGATTGGATAAGGCAGGCCAATTGATCAGCTGATATTTGTCCATTTTGAGATTATCATTAACTGATTAAAGGAAGTGTTTATCTCCCCACTTTTTTAGTTTCCAATTTTACTGATAGCTTTGTCTATGGATAGTAAGAAATGTTATTTTTTTATTTGTGTGTGAATTTTGATCGTGTAATATACAGTACAATTCAACATAATACGACACATATGTAGTTTATTGGCCACACTGCTTTATAGATGTTGATATCAGGCATCAAAAAGCCCATTTTATTTGACCATTAGTTCAATGGTTAGGTGCCGTTGATACACCACAGTGCCTGAAGTGTAGAATACCAGTATAGAACTATGGCTGGTTATGTACTCATTATTGCTGTTAAAAAAAAATAGATGTACATATTAATGTTTTGTGGACTTAATTGAAACTCTTTGAGACACTTGTGTGTCTACCTATAGAAAGGAAGATCTTGACTTAATAACTTGTATGAATGACCCAGTCTCGCTATGGGACCAAACTACAGCAGGTAGACATTCATGTCCCAGTCACTGACATGTGGGGGGAAAAGATTTACATTCATCCCACTGCTAGTCAAAGTCAAAGATGTCAACTTTGAAACTGGACAAACAGCCTACAGATAAAGTTAAATGTACATGCACATACAAATGTTTTAAAGAGAATTTTTGATTTATTGGGGTGCAAGTTTTTGACAGTATGTGTGTGCATCCTGTTTTATTATGGTTTTTCTAATGTGTGTCTTGTGTCTTCAAATTGTATGCCTTTTTCTATTGGCTAAGCACCTTTATTTTTGTTTTTGAAGAGTTAAAGTATAAAGAATGTGCTGGGGGGAAAGTGAACAATTTTCATTCATACTCAAAATTGGATTTTTTAGCTGTCTGGGTTCTGATTTGCACTGTCTGATATATACATTTGGACTTTTTTGACTTGCATTTATATACTCGCAATCAGAAAGAAATAAAAATGCAGCAATTTTACATCTGACTGATTTTTGTGTCAAGTAGAAACAGGAAGGGGGTTTTTTTGTGTGTAAATTATCATATTGTGAATTAAGCCTATTTTAATGGTCTCTTAAAAATGCTTTATTATTTCTGTGTAAATTGACCCGACATGCTCTAAATAAAAGCATTACAGTCTCAGTACAATCATATCTCTGCTATCTGTTCAATAAAAGTTAAGCATGGCATAGACTGAAAGAACTCATATCAACACACTCTTAACAATCAGCTCCTTTGTTCAGTAATAAGGGCACTGATCAGGGAGTCGGCCATTTTAAGGGCCGGCTCAATCGCGAAATCCTTCGAGTGCACTGCAAAAACTAGGGCGCATAGGCGCTCACTATACTCCCTTACCGGAAATAACGTCACATTTCTGAAGCGCGAAACATTAAACCACACGAGCCAACTCGATGACTCGCGATAGAAGATTTGAAAAGACAAACCGTTTTTTAGTATATTTCAACATAAACACACATCGCTTGACAGGAATTGAACACATCTAATTAACATTCGGCTCAAATGTTGTAAGAACTTGTACCAGAACGATGTGTTTAAAGAGAATAAAAAATATATATCAAAAAGAGCTCGGTCCTGTCTGTCGTTTATTAATTCCAGTGATGACGTTCTACTATGTTGTCCGTTGACGTTGTACGTAACGTTAATCATGTCACTGGAATTTGAGTGATGGCTGTCCCAACGTGCAGTGAGTCAGGGCACTTACTAGTGCCCGAATTCGTGTACACGATCTACTGATTCACGAGCTCTGCTGCTAGGGAGCTGATTGAGACGCACCCTAACAGTACGCTCCTATCAAATCAAGGTTATTTAAACATCAGGTTTTCCTTGAATTCCTTTCAAGTGAGAACACATGCAGTATTGTCAGTCATATTTGCTGTGGCACGTGACACCAGAAGGCGCATACCAACACAAACCTGTCTCACCTGTTACACACTTATCTCTCCTTCTCAGGGTATAACGTGTCTTGACTAACTGAGAATTTTTTTTCCCCCAACAATGCTAATGTTTGACTAGAAAGAAGGAGGTCCAACAAAGCTTTTGCTGTCTCTGGATTGTGTAATGCCACTAAATCAAGCAGGGATTCCATGACACTCTGAGAACTGAACAGAATCTTCATTGTCAGACTTGGTGCTCTAAACACAGTTTTCAAGGGGCCATGGGTGAGTTTTTAAACTTTGTTTCAAAAAGGTTGTTATGATTTGGCAAGTTGTGGTACTTGGGTTATGTATAGATATATTTATTCATTTGTATTGCCATTCCAACACCTATGGCTTTTTAATGGAAAGATCAATGTATTTTAGAAGAAGCATATATAGTGATTATGTATATATATGGTAGCCAGTGTTCATGTGAATTGTAGTATAATGAGTGTAACATAATTTTGATTAGTAAGCAATAAACGACAGGTTACACCTGTATCATATTTTTGATTTAAAATTATTACTAACAATTATCCATAACTGAATGTATTTATTTATCTGAATGTAACTTATTTATTTACTGATTTACTCAGTGTGGCGTATGTGGTCAAGAAACTTGAGCTGACAGTTTATGACACCAACATCATTATAATGCTGCTTTCTTTTTAGCTCACCTGATCATAAACTACCTGTAATTAAGTCTTAACATTTAGACTGATAAAACACACAAGAGTTTATTGCAGGAAATCAGATAAAATGCCACTGTGAATCATGCAAACTGCACTTTGTACTGCTATGCATTCTTGAGTTCAAATCATTCAGGTTCAACTCGCATACCTGTAAGCCTGTTGAAACGCATTGCTCGTGGCTATCCAGCTCCCGTGTTGCACTTTAGAGTCACATAAATCCTACCACTTCAATCTCTTTGGCATGTTTTTTCATGTCTTTCACATAATTAGATGCATTTGTCTGTAGGGTAAGTATTTCATAAAAGATAAGGCTGATTGAGAAAGTGCAACTGACTCACACCGTGTCTACACTGGACGCGACAGTTGTCGTGTCGCGCCGCAACAGCTAAAGCCTGTCTACACTGGACACGACAAACATCATAGCTGGCCCAAATGAAATCTGCATTTATTTGAGTGAAAAATCTGTAGAATGGCTGTTAAAATGTATTTTAGATACTTAAAAGTAGCTGAAAAAATAATTTACAAGCCAAAATATTACATATTTCATAAAACACTCCAGTTTATTAACCACCAATGGCTTCACCTCTCTTCTGTCCATTTTAGAGGTGCTTGTGCTTCTGGACTTTGAGGCGACAATGTCTGATGAGTTGACGGTGCATGTGGGAGATGTGGTGAAGAACGTCTCAAAGGGTAAAGAGGAAGGATGGCTGGAAGGAGAGCTGAGAGGAAAGAGAGGCATGTTCCCAAGCAACTTTGCCAAGGTCTGCACCTGTTAGAGCACTCTTTCCATAGCTTTCCTAGTAGCCATAATGGTCATTTTCAAAATGGCTATTCTCTCCTTACAGGAAGTGCCTGTTTACTTAATAGGGGACAGCAACAGAGAGCCAAGAAGCATGAGGAAATGTAAGTTTTTTTGGCGTATCGATTACCATTTGTATAGCCAAAGTTAAGTTATTAAACTATGGTTAGTGTAGCAAAACCATGGTTAATTTGTAGCTACCATGGTTTAACTGTAGTAACCATGTTTTTTTGTTGTTTTATTTGTAGTAAAACCATGGTTAATTTTCGTAAAGGTGTTTCCTGCCTTAAAGACTAGGGATGGGCGTATCGATCCTTAAGTATCGATACTTTCGATACTGATGTTGTATCGAAAGGATCGATCCTCGCATAAAAATATCGATTCTAAAGTGCATTTTTTAACCATTAATTTTATTTAATTTATCAAGAAATTCGGGGCATAAAAATGGACTATATTAGCGAATAATTGTGTTGGATAGAACCATTTCTCCTGCTCATCGGAACACACGCAAATAGTTCGCTGCTGACGCATGGCTCACAGTGCTTGTTCAAATAGGACTGTGTTCCCCAAAGCCTCAGAACATAATAGCACTCGAAACCAGGGCCCATTATTACTTACATAACTTGTTACATATATACCATTAATCTGAAATGCATCACGGTTTCCACACAAATAATAAAGCAGATAATAATAAAATGTTTCTTGAGCAGCAAATGGTATTAGAATGATTTCTGAAGGATCATGTGACATTGCAGACTGGAGTAATTATGCTGAAAATTAGCTTTGAAATCACAATAAATTACATTTTTTAACTTACATTTTAATATATTTTAAAATAGAAAATAGTTATTTTGAATTGTTATATTTCACAATATTGCTGCTTTTACTGTATTTTTGTTCAAATAAATGCATCCTTGGTGAGCATGAGACTTAAAAAAATATTACTAAATCTTACTGACCCCAAACTTTTGTGTACATGTAATAATTATTTTAAATTGGCTAGTTTGTGCAATTTATTTCAACTGGTTGTTAAAAGTTCAAATGGACTGTGTAATGTTCTGTAATTGCTGTTAATAAATCTGTCAGAAAAAAAAAATACTAAAGTTTCAGCTTTAGGGGTACAACAGCCTGGCAGCCTTTTACAAAAAAAATAACCATGGTTTTATTACTGTAATCACTGTTTACCACAGTATTTGTAGTGAAACTGCGGTAACCACAAATTTACCATGGTAATAATACATTTTAGTACTTATGTAACGCCAACAAAGGTGGACCTTTGAAACTTATCTACACTTAAAGCATGCATACTTGTATGGTACTAATATGCTCACTTTTAGGGGTATAGTTGCACCTTTGAGGTTACTGCCCCAGGAAAGGGCTAAAATACAATTATAGTATATTTTATTTCTAACAGTGTAAACAAAAAAGGCCTATGAAATGTTAAAAACATGGCTTTAAAATCTAATATTAAGTCAGTATAATTACTGATTATATTCTTTTAATAATTTAAATTCAGTAATTTATAATTAAGTTTAGTTTAGAGGTATCGATATCGACGATACTGGGCTTGAAAATATTGGTATCGGATCGAAAATAAAATAAGAGGTATCGCCCATCCCTATTAAAGACCAATGAGATTTGAATGCTGGCTGTGCAGATGCAATATTTGGCTGCATCGAATAAACGAACACACCCTTTCGTAAACCGATTCGGTTGTGAGTCTGAATGGCACTCTGAGTGGCATTAGGGTAGAAGATTTAAAAATGGCCGATAACCATAATTAAATTACATAGACTAATTAAAATGACATAGGCACGGTATTGAAACGATTGTTGAATTTTATATATAGTTTTATAAAAGTCATGCAAATATTGACACTCGTATTTTTCGAGAGTCGAATTAATCGGTTGAACCAATGATTCATTCATCGTCACTCCTGGCGTAAACCTGCACAAAAGCAATTCTGAACGAATCTTGGATGAATCAAAGTCCCCAACAATAACAGATATGTTTTCTTTCAAATATTAAAATTTTATGGTGGAGAAATATGTTTTTTTTTTCAGTGACGGATTCTTAAACTTTTACATCCGAAACCACAGGCGTAAGCGTCTGAAGCTGCCCAAAGCATCCCGACTTGGTAGACTAAAATAAGTAGGCTAATAAAAGGTTTGTGCCTCCACATCCGGTCTCAAATTATACCCTTCAAAATCCATAGGCTATATCCGCCATAAAATAGAACTTGTCATAAAAGTGAAGTACTTGTAAAAGTGAAAACTGGAAGTGCTTTTGCAGTCTAGTTCAGTTCAGTTTGTTCTCACACGTTAACGTGTTGACATGTTACATATGTTTTCCACTTACTTCATCGCTCCAGCGAAGAAACCAAAGGTACAGACGAGGAAATGTGAGGTGGCTTTTCCCTACACCTCCGCGCACGAGGACGAGCTGGAGCTGGTTGTCGGGGAGACCATCGAGATTCTCAGAGAGGTGAGAAGTTCTATACATTTCTAGAAACTTCATTGATAACCTTTTATCTATACCATTGATGACCTTATGTGGTTTCGTATTGCAGTTACTTGTGCTTTCTGTGAGCAGAAGTGGCAATCTTTCATCATCCTTGTTAACGTTAAAGAATAGTTCATCCCAAAAAATAAATACATAAATAAATAAAAAATAATAATTATAATAATGCAAATAACCAATTTACTCACCCTTAAGTCTTTTCAAATCTCTCTCTCTCTCTCTCTATGACAAATTGTATACCCGTAATACACAGTACTATACTGGATAAAAACATCCATCAAATGAGTAAATGTATCTGGGAAATGTTTGTGTCCTAATGAAATTTTATATTTATAAATATTCTGCTATAATTTCTGTTTTATCTGGCAGATTGAAGATGGGTGGTGGATGGGAAAGAAAAATAACCAAATAGGAGCCTTTCCATCAAATTTTGTCAAGGAAATTTTTGTCCCTTCAAAAGGTGACGTTGCACACTTAAAATTGGAACTTGCATTTCTTTTGCATCACATGCATAATAGGGTTCCCTCCATAATTGTTGTGACAAAGATTGTTGTAACTTGGGCATTCTATGTTTATGGTGAACCTTTGTGGTATTTTTGTAGTCCCATTAAGTCTTTTGTGGACAAATCCACACATGCTTCCTGAGAAGTGTTTCTGTCAGACATGTCTGAGACTGTTTTGATTGAATTTTGGTTAGTTGTCTGATGTTGCTTATTGCTTTATTCTTGTTTCTCGGCTTCAATCGTTTCTTCACTTTTACTGGCAAAACTCTGGTCCTTATGTTAACAAACGCAAATAACAGAGTCCAAATTGTATCAGTAGCCTAGAACAAAGACTAAATGCTGAAAGTTTAAATGGTTGAGTAATCACAAACATCTGTGAAGCCATTGGTTCTAAACAGTATAGTGTCATGAAATGCCTGGACTATGTATAAAAAAATTTGTATTTTCCCTGGTGAAACCAAACTGTAATAAAACATTATTTAATAAATAAAGAATAAAGTAAATATAAAATAAAACATAATAATAAAAATGGGTTTTTGTTCCGAACATTATGGAGGGTGCTGTATGTTTGTTACTGTCTTACTGGACCCTCTTAATGTTCTGCAGATGGCAAGACAACTGAAAGTCAAATCCAGGCCTAAACTCTCTGAGGCTGCTTCCATAAAGAGGTGCAAACTCTATTCTATTCTATTCTATTCGATTATAATTTTATATATTGTAATAGTTTTTTCATGCAGGGAAAAGTACAACAGAGACCAAGTTTAAGGAGAAAAACATCAAGTGGTGAGAAGTCTAAAAACATGCCATACCGTACAGATGACTTTGGTTAAGTAATTAAATGCTGTTTAGCTGGTGTTTGAGGTTGTACACTTCAACTTGAAGAGGACCGAACACTATTCCCATGTTACACAGTGACAGAGAACATGCAGAGTCTTAAGACAATGTGTATGCAGTTATCAGTGAATGAAAATACCTATTCTTAAAGGACTTCCTAATGACCTTCATACCAGAAGAGCAGCAACATGTGCTTTCAGATTCACCCACCAAACCTACCTGGCAAATCCGTTGAGGAAAAGCCCTAGTTGCTAAAGTTAATTACAACGTCAGTACATTTTAAGTCACTAAATTCATATTTAATTTCTCAACAGTGAAGGAAATTTTGTTCAGTTCCATTTACGACTCAAGCTGTTGCCGAAGACGCGTTAAACCTGAAGAAGGGAGACGTCATAGCAATCATCAAAAGGTTTTCTTGTGACCCTGAATGCTTTCTAGTTATACAAGCCACAGCTGCATTTTTCTATGAAAACAAAGTTCCTCATCCGATGTGTATTAAAGGATAATGTACAGTCAGCTGGTCATTGCAGCAAAATAATAAATTATGATCCGGTGATTAGAATGCCAACACAAAACAATCTTGAATCATTCTAAAGAGGTGTGTTTTGTGAAAATGACAGCATGACTTTACATTACCTTGCTTATTACATGTTTACTTAAATAATTACTTAAACCAATAGTTCACCCAAAAATGTTGTCATCATTTGCTCACCCTCATGTCGTTTCAAAACCTGCATACATTTTTTTTCTTATCATGTTGCAAACCACAAAAGAAGATATTTTGAAGAACCAACCAGTCCCCTTTTACTTCATATGGGAAAAAACACTGCAAGTCAATGGCTACCAGCAACTGTTTGCAACAGCAATTCTTCAAAATATCTTCTTTTACGTTCAACATAAGAAAGAAACTCGTACAGGTTTGGAAGAACATGACAATGGAACGAAATGATGACAAAAGGTTCCTTTTTGGGTGAACTATCGCTTTAACAAATAAGTAAATAAATGCACATGAAATTGATTTGAGTTGAAATTATGCTTCCATTTTATGGTTCTGTTATTCTTTATGCTACCAAAAGATCATTCAAAGTCTGTTATGCTCATACTGCTTAATATTACAATAAAAAAGTTTTCTATTTTAATATATTTTAAATTGTAATACTACATTTTCTTATTATAATCAATATTGAAAATAGTCGTTCTGCTTATTATTTTTGTGGAAACTGTGATAAATCTTTGATGAATAGAAAGTTCTAAAGAACAGCATTTATTTAATAGAAATGTTTTGTAACATTATAAATATATTTACTGTCAATTTAATGCATCCTTACTGAAAGTATTTATTTCTTTCAAAAAAAAAAATCTTACTGACCTCAGATTTTTTTGAGTGGTAATTAAATGAAACGAAAAGGGCATAGAGTGATCTCATATGTGTATTCTAACTGATTACCTCCTCATTTGGTTGTTTATACCCCATATACAAGTCTGTGTCTTTTCCTGGGCAATGATTCAGCTTTGTGTTTTTCTTTTCTTTTTCTTTTCCCTAAAGTCCACTGAGGACGAGGGCTGGTGGGAGGGGGAACTGAACGGACGCAGGGGCTTTTTTCCTGATAACTTCGTCATGGTGATCCCAGCGGATGCTCTTCATGTGAGTGTGGGACAGAGAAATGTTCTCATGATTGGCCCATTTGTGCACTGTTAGAGAATGGGAGTCTCCCTTTTGTCAACACTGCTCTGGGCTGTTAGTAATGGGCTGGCTCAGAAAACTGATTTTAGTTTACAAATAGTTTAATTTGTTTTAAGATGGAACAGACTGGAGGTTATAAATCTGTTTTTAATACCTTATTATTATTATTATATTAAAAGAGATTGACTCTGAGGTTTCCATTAGAAGAGAGGAACACTAAAACGGTGACTGGATTCCTCCTACATGGAAAGAGTGTGAGCTTTATCTTGCTCAGAAGGACTAATCTATATTTTGTTGACAATTTCTCGTTTCTGACGCAGACTGGAAATGCAGGCCAGCCACCGGTGAGACATGGCTCTCTGAAAAACGCAGGTAAGACATCAGCACCTGTCATAGTAGCAGGGCTGGTTCGACAAGTCTGTTTCTTCAGATTATACCAAACATAGCTGGAAATGTTAGAAATAGTATTAAAAGATTTTAGGGGGTGTGTGAGCTAGTTCGATAAGATGTAAAACATGTGGCACGTGTCAGGGCATCTTTAAAGTACTTGTTACTGTCAATTCAAAACTAAAGTTTGTAGGTTTTATTCTTGCATGGCGTGACCCATGGCCATTACTTAAAAAAAAAAACTGCTTTTGCACTAAATTACTACTTTCTGTTTTGTGAAAGTAGTATATTTATCAATCTTTATTTTAGTATTCCATTTTTAGCAAGTTATACTCTAGCACAATTATGCTAACCTTGAAAAACTGCATTTTGTGATATAAAATTAGAATTTTTGTGCGCTGCTTTGTGTCTTTATAAGAACTCGGATGTCCTCTTCAAATAAGTATATAGTTCATCAAAAGACATGAATAAATACCACATGAATAAATAACAGTTAAGCTGGAATTCATCATATGAAAGAGTGACTCTTATATGACTCTTTCAATAATGTTCTTGAAATCAGAAACACAACCTTTATTAGACATTAGACACTGCTAAGATTTATTTTTATCTAGAGGAAGTTTGTGCCATTTCTTTACTTACATAATGTATATTTATAATGTCTTTTATTATTATTATTTTCACATAATGCAAAAATAAAGACAATTGAATAGCTTAGTTTTTTTCCCTTTTATAAAGAATATAAACATTTTATGAACATTCTATTAACTTTATACAGTGCTCAACAGCCCTTATTATTAAACAATATTATATTTTTTCAATCAGCCTTACTTTTCTGAGGAATTAACAACTTTGCAGCATGTTCGTTTAATATTAGCTTATGTTTGGTAGTTCACTAAAATTCTCTGATGGAAACTACAAGCTGTAAAATACAGTTTCTGCACCTGTTATTGACAACTGTCATTTCTAGGACAGGAAGTAGGCGTTTTGCTCATATGTTTTGTTTTGCACTCAAGCATGAGACTCTATTTCCCCTCAGGCTGATCATATTTTGTTTACTGCGGAATGTAATCTGTAACAGTATTAAAGTGGCGTTAAAAGCCTGGAAATGTGGTGCAAGAATCTCTGTTCATTACTTAAGTTTTAAATCTGACTTCACACACATCACATTCATTACCACAAACCGCTCTAAGAAACACTGATGCAGCAGTGTGGGGCTGTGACAGGAAGTCGTAGGCCATGAAGAGATGTCATGTGAGCAGACTCTAGAGAAAGGCAAGGGCAAAGTGGAGCACCCCTGTGCTCTCTATATATAAACGCTTTCATATGAATTATAGGGTTGTATTGTTGGAATGCTGAAAAACTCACGGGGTATGTATAGACTCTGTTTATTCTTCAGTATTTTCAGTTCTTGGATTTTCATGTTCTCTACATGCTAGATGTGTTTGCAGTTGATGTCGTTTGTCGCTTGACTGCATGGAATTAGGAACGTCTCAGAAATTTTGACTCCACAAGAGTAATTCTGAATGAGCACAGAGATCTGACCTTTTTTTTTTGTGTTCTTCAAGACAGTTTAATGACTGTTAATACTTGAACCCATTTGGATTTATTAAGGGAACCCATGATATTTTTTTGTGTAGCCACAGGAAACAGCAGCTCATTTGCTCATTTGTCAGGGAAAGTTGCCTGTTCCCATGCCACTGAGACCTCCAGCATGTAACCCGTGTAGTTGTGAGAATGCTTCAAAGTGATGTTTATTTTGTGCTGTTATTCTAAAAGTGTGTAAAGGGCAAATTATGAAAAAGAATGGCAGCAAAAATTGCTTCAAGGGTGCAGGCTGGCCTCCTCTGGTGTTCTTTGGACAAGACATAACAGTCCAAAAAGAGATGCAAAATTGATAAGGGTGAAGAATTTTGTAAGATATGTAGAAAAAACCCCCAAATGGATAGAGCCACCACTGTCAGATCAAACGTCATAATACTGACTGCAAAATCTTGTATCTTCTTATATCTCAGTGAACCAGATGCCAGTGATGGACCAGAAAAGCTCTGACACAAACACAAAGACGGAGACTAAATGTAATAATTCTGAACACACCTGTAAATATTCTTGCTTAAGTGTAACATCCTATCTTGATAATTGAATTATATAGTAAATGCACATCTACATTTTTTATTAAATGTTTAAATTACACATGTACAAAATGTATTACTTCAGTAGATATTTGAGCTCATTTAAAAGCACTGCTGTCTGAAGAATTTGCCTATTATGATAATATTTATCTCTTGTCTTTGCACTCTCTCCTCTTTGCTCAGGTGACAAACCGGACACTAAAGACTTTCGAAGTGACCCACCTGGTAAAATTAAGTTGCCCGGTCTGCACAAACCACCCGTTCCACCACCACCAGTGAAGGAGAAGCCCATAAAACTAGTACCAAAGTAAGTGACGCCTCAGCAAATCATCTTTGAGCATACAACCTTCTGTGATGCTTTTCATCCCAAGTAATGCCAAAAATAGAAGGAATCTGAAACAGAAGTTTTTCACTATTTCACCAGATAAATGAAATCATGAATTTCCTTTCATCGGTTAGATTTATTATGCTAAAGGGACTGAATTCCCCCTCATTAGATGATAATTTAGCATTGTGTGTTATTCTAAAGGGCCTGTGAATGGTCAGTCTTGTAGAGAGCAATGGAAATTTTATGAGTTGCTGAGGGACTAAATCAACCAAACTGCCTGTTTCCTGTTTTTCTGAGTGAGACTGTGTCTTCAGGCAGAGCGTACAGAAAGAACTGTCATTCTGACTGAAATGCATGCACAAACTAAGACATTACAGCCAATTAACAGTTCATCTTACATTTTCCACAACAAATCAAAGTGGTGCATTGTTTGAAAAAAGCTCACGGCACTCTAAAACACATTAGACACCACGTTACGGATGCTGATGTTTATTTTGATTTCAGTGCAGAGAACGAAGCTATTAAATTGAAACTATGTTGAAAATCTGTGGCTCATGCTTGCTTTGTATTTGTGTGTTTTACGTACTCAGAAGATTCTGAAATGTATTTTAATGTGTTTTATGCATGTAACATGCATAATGCCTATTTCCCCCTCTTAGAAATGAAGAGCCACAACCTGTCTCACCTAAACAACAGCCCCCAGCTTCGCCAGTACAGAAGGAGGTTAAAGAGAAGACCCCTGACCAGTTTGACGGTGTAGATGTGTCCTCAGAGAAACTGAGCCATCCCACAGCCAACAGAGCCAAACCTCCACAGAGAAGACCACCAACAGCCCTCACCTCTGATGCACAAGTGAGCCTAACACACTCATACACGTGTCAGGATTTGAGTTGATTGGAGGATTGGTTGATTTGAAGTTGATTTCAGTTTAATACTCGAAATTAGTCAAAATACTTAATCACACTTGAGGTGTGCCACACAAGCCAAATCATGCCAAGGGTGGTGCATGAAGAATGATGATACAAATTAAGAAATCAAAAATTAGGGCTGTCAATCAATTAAAATAATTAATCATGATTATATATAACAAATATAAAGATGTAGTCAAGTTAGTTTTCAAATGAATTCTAATGTCTTGACAAATAATGCAATTGACATCTGTTTTTCATAAAGGTTCCTGCTGAAATTGACCACAATGAAACTTCAGAAGAGAAAGATGGATTACCACAAAATATTCCAGAGGTTTGGATAACTCTTTATAATAACTTTCATTCATAATATTATTAAATTATATAATGCTTCACAGATCAGATCAGCTCATGTGCCTTCAAATATATATATAAAAAAACATGATTCATACACAATATATATATTGATATTTGAAAGTACATGACCTATTGATCTGTTAAGCATGATATCATGTTTTAAGGACCTATTAATGAAAGTTGTTTTAAAGTGTTACCAAAGGTTGGAAACGTATTGATATTACATTATGAAATTATATTTGTCTATAAAACATCTCTTTACACGTCTGGTATATACTATCAAAAGTTTGAAGTCGGTAAGATTTTTGATGTTTTTGAAAGAAGCTCTCTTATGCTCACCAAGGCTGCATTTAATTGATGTAAATACACAGAAATATTATTACAATTTAACATAACATTTCTAATTTATTGTATTTTTTGCTCAAGAAACATTTATTTAAGCACACTAGTGCTGCTTAATATTTTTGTAGAAACCATGATACATTTATTTCATGATTCAATGAATAGAAAGTTCAAACTAACAGCATTTTCTTTGAAATCTTTTGTAGCAATGTAGAAGTCTTAATTTACACTTTTTTATCAGTAGTGTACATGTAAAGCATTTGTTACATTTTGTTATCTTGTCCTGGGAGTTACATCTATTTTCACCCCTCAGTTGCTCAGCTGCTGGTATTTTTCTCACAGGGTACAGAACCTCAGTCATCACCTTCCACCAAGACAGAGCAGGTAGCTAAAACCACATCACCACCCAAGACACTGCCTGAAAGCAAAGCTGTGGCTCAGGAGGAGAGCACTTCACTGGCCTCTGTGCTGACCGAGCTCAAAGATATCCGCATGTCACTGGATCTCCTCAAAGCACAGCACGAGTGAGTATGAACCCCTAACTACCACACCTGAATGATCATATCACACATTTCTCTTATTGCAATATCCCTCTTTAATAACCAGGAGAGACATAAAGGATCTTAAAGATGAACTGAAGGATGAGACGGAAAAACGAATGAGATTACAGGTAAATTGTGAGATTTGAGTCTATTCTGTGGGGATTATTACGTGCAGATAATAAAGTATCGCTTTATTATATGTGCAATGATATGCATCTAAAACAAACTTGTAGAGTTCGCAGAAATACTATATTAAAAATGACTACACAAATCACATATTTATGGCTTTTCTTACTCAAAAGACTCGAAGTAGTGTAATAGAATTAGGGCAAAGTTTATTTCAATTGCTTGAGCAACAAAGAAAGAAGAGGAAAAATACAAAAAAGAAAAAATATAAGTAAATTGCAGTGATTTGTTTTTTGCATCACAGTTTCTCATTCAGTTATATACAGTTAAATCCTGTATTCCAAATTAAATCTAGTTGCCAGTGGCGCATGAAAAAAAACGTGATAATTACCGTCTTCATCCTCAAGAGAGCAGCAATGAGTTAAAAATACAACTTGTTTGAACTCCAAACATCTGAATCGCATAACAGTTGTCATAAAGTTTAAAATAGCCAAATATCTGGCAGTGTTAAACTTAAAAAATGTACTTTTAACAATATAATTTCTTAACTGATGGAGTTATTTATTTATGTACCTCAGAATAATGTCAGCCAGCTTGATTTTACACTGTAGAATTCAAATATAGTCTCCCCTTAATGCCAAGTAGAACTAATATTTTGATATTTATAGGATGAGGTGGAGGCTCTGAGGAAAAAACAGTGAACATTGAACACCAGTATTTCACTAAACCCCGTGGTCCTTCTCTGGGACATGGACATAAAGGCTACAGAACAACGATGTTGGGGGAATGGAAATCCAGCACATGTGACTGATTGATTGATGAATTCCTGGTTGAGTGGACCAGAAGCCAGAGCTTAAATCAGAGAGCAGAACTACAAAAGACTTCTGGTTTTCTCATATACTGCTTATCAGCTCATTTGGTTGTGGGAGTCCTCGGCATTCATTTCTTAAGACATATGTGCATTTTGAAATGTGTAAATATCAGACATCCAATATCTTATATTTTCATGGAAATTCGGGGATAATGTAAGGCCATATTTAAAGGTATTAACACACTTTCTATAATTAATATATTTCTGTTTTGTGGTTGTATTCTGTTAACAAATAAATCAATAAATAGTTCCACTTGTTTTTGCTCCAAGCCTGATTTACCCAGAGATGTTCTGATAAACATGTGCTGGCATCTTTTTTTAATGCATAAATGTTTCGTCTGTGTTAAGATAATGAAACAAGATGGCTTTATTTTTGTAAGTGAAATATATCAATGATGTACAAATACAGAATTGGTATCACCTTTATGAACGTAGCATATTAAAATATGAATTTTCTTTTCATAACCCCTATAATCTGATTGAAGAGAATCTTATGAAATGACACAAAACAATCCGATTGGTTCCAGATCATTTGTGATGAATTATAACACAGCAAATGCTGTTTAAAAGCTCTTTGCTTGTCAAAAAACTGAATCTGAAAGTCCATTTTCCCTTTGTGAAGATGTGATGTGAGACTGGTGCGGATTTAGTTTCCCTTTAAACTGAAAACAGCATCTGGAAAGCATGTGGAACACATTAGCTCCTCATAGTCTGACTAATCATTGGGAAATATGTTTGTAGGTTGAATTACAGTGATGACCGTACCATCAATCAAAACAAATTTGTGACTTTTTGTTTTTAGTATGGTTCTATACATATTAGGTGTCCTATGAGCAGTTCTCAAGTTTGAGATTGAGTTTATGAGCAGTTATCAAGTTTACAAGTTTAGTTAAACAGTGAGGAAAGTTGTTTCATTAGAAAATTCTAACATTCTGTCCCATGCAAACACTTTTTATTGGTACGCTTTGGTCTAATTGTTTGGGTTTCAGCATTTTCAATTTCAATGTAAAGCTCAATATTTAAATTAAACACATCTTGCCATTATCTCTTCATATCATTCCACATTCCATGGGATTCCCAGAAGGAATTTTTTAAACTAGAAATAATACAATGCAATAACATCAGTTTGGTGAGCAAATATTTAAGTTAAAGGGGTCATATGATGCAATTTCAATTTTTCCTTTCTCTTTGGAGTGTTACAAGCTGATTGTGCATAAAGAAGATCTGTAAAGTTGCAAAGACTAAAGTCTCAGATTCAAAGAGATATTCTTTATAAAAGTTAAGAGTCAGCCACACCCTCCTAAAACGCCTCGTTCTAACACGCCCCCACATATCTACATCACTATGTGGGAAGATTTGCATAATGCCGCCCAAAATGTTCACGCAAAGAAAGAAGGCTTAACTTTTATACTCGCTGTAGTATTGTTGACGCTGCAACCATGTCGTGAAGACGCTGTGTGCTTCGTTGTGAAAGTGAACTACTTTTTTTTTGGCCTTCCAAAAGAGGACGATATTGTTTCGTCATGCCTGGAGCTGATCTGTGTTGGTTGCTGAGGAAATACTACAATTTTGCGCTGTCGATTGCCAGATCGGCTTTCACCGTGGACGACTCAGATCCCCAGCCCTGCCATTCTCAGCCCACCCGCCTTGCTTCACTCTAACCCTTCAACCCTCACTCAGCCTTCCGGCCGTTCCTCACTCTAGCCGCCAGCCTCTGCTCACTGTAGGCCGCCACATGTGACGCTGTTTCTTTGTTGAAAGCGAACGAGACTAGAAATCAGTGGTTAAGTTGTATTTACAACACTGTTCCAGAACACTTCAACCCAATTATCCAGATGTGTGCAGCACATTTTACTGTTTACTGATCCTGGTAGAGTAGGCTACAATGCTGGCTGTTCTGACTCACCGACTGTAATTACGTTTTTTTATATTTAAAGAGTTTTTATATTTTATATATTTAAAGCAAGTTTTTTGGGCAGTGTTAGATTAGGGCTTGTTGTTTGTCATTTCTCCGATCACAAATGCAGACATGGTTTTATGTTTATGCAGCGCAGCGCGATGCAACGCGTAAAAGGACAGTATAAGTCATTATAATCCATAATTATGTCACCAATGGATGCAACAAATGCCTCGTTCATAATGGCTTTTAATGTTTTTGTCTCATAGCTCCGGCCTGACAGGGCATCATCACAATATGGTGTGGGCGTAACATTTCCGTCACACGCTTTAGGTTTTCGGCCAATCACAACGCACTGGATATTTGGCCAATCAGCGTACACCTCACTTTTTTTTTAGACCGATGAGCTTTCTAAAAATCGACGTGTTTCAGAAAGGCGGGGCATAGAGGAGAAACAATAATGTACAGAATGTGGGAAAATAATGTTTTTTGAACCTTAAACCGCATAAACACATTTCATTACACCAAATACACAAAATACTGTTCTTTTTAGCAGCATCATATGCCCCCTTTAAATATGACAATTTATTTTTTTGTATACATTAAACAATTCTTGTAAATGACTGATGGCGTAGCCAAAACAACCATGAAATTTATTGTAGAATATATAAAGATCTGACTAATTTGGTATTTGTTATTGATATATTATGATGGCTCTGTGGGTTTTATCATAGATGACTGGCAAATCAACCCTTGATTGTTTTAAACTGCATCTGCTGATTGGTATAACCATGTTACTCGGGACTCAGAGCAGGACCCATGTTGAGCAGGATGTTTTTTGGCTTTATTTAGGAATGCACAATATATATTGGAACCATATCAGTAATTAGTTGTTATTAGACATTTTTTAAATGTATCAATACTGGGCAATATTGGATTTTTCTGCTCATTTCAAAATCCACTTTTTTAATTTTGCATTTTACCATAATCCAACTCACAAAATTAATCTTAAAATAATATTGCAAGTAAGTGAAGTAAGTTTCGTATCATACATTTTAATGTTGTGATGCCTGTTTCACATTGTAGCATTAAAAACAATTGAATTTAGCTTTTTAAAATGTATTTAGACAAATTAGTATAAATCATGAAAATAATTCTCTAATCTGCATCGAATTTTAATTTCTGTTCTCTTCATTTCTGTTCAAAAGTTTGGGATCAGCAAGATTTTGAATGTTTTTTAAAGAAGTATCATTTGCTCAGCAAGGCTGCATTTATTTGATCAAAAATAGAGGGAAAAAAACTTAATATCGTGAAATATTATTACAATTTAAAACAACAGTTTTCTATTTTATTATACTTTAAAATATAATTTATTCCTGTGATGCAAAGCTGAATTTTCATCATCCATTACTCCAGTCTTCAGTGTCACATGATCCTTCAGAAATCATTCTGATTTATTATCAATGTTGTAATCAGATGTGCTGCTTAATATTTATTTTATTGGAACTTGTGATATTTTTTTAGGATTCTTTGATAAATAAAAAGTTAAAAAGAACAGCATGTTCAAAATGGAAATCTTTTCTAACAATATGTCTTTCCTATCACTTTTTATCAATTTAACACATCCTTACTGAATAAAAGCATTAGTTTCTTTAAATTCTTAAAAAAACAAAAACGAATCCCAAACTTTTGAACAGCAGTGTATATTGCCATGTAGCTTTATAATCTATGAGTTACTGCATGATTTGACAGAGGACTTAAAAATAGTACAAAAATATCAAGAAAAAAAATCTACACACAAATAGCATGGTGCAAAAGTGCATTTGCTTTCAGTGAGCTTCTAATAATCACCTACAATATACAAATACTTTTTAAACATCAATTCAGACGTCAAAGTCTAAAATGATTTTTTTTAATAAGCACCATGACTTAGGGACTGATAGCAACGTGCCCGGTTCAAATGTTGCATACAGAACAGCTGTACCCGTGGTCTGTAGGATTACAATAACGTCAGTATGAAAAAAAATTACAAACGCTGTCCATTAACAGTCTTTCAAAGTACTGCACTCAGCCAGTGAAATGTCCAGGAGTGTTAGTAGTAGTGCACTCTTCCAATAGTGCCCGTCCCTGTTCCCAGGATGTCCGGCTGTCCATTTCTCCAGATTTCCCTGATGATCCTCTCCCTTTCCTCCAATCGCTGTGCCCGCTCCAGCTCCTCGGCTGAGGTGAACACGTTCCTGCTAAGTGTCCCGTCCGGCGTGATGAGATGGTTACTCATGGGGATCTCTGTGGTGCTGTGCCGGATGGAGGAGTCCAGGCCTCCTGCATCTTCCTCCTCTTCATCATCGCTCTCCTCGTCTTCCTCCTCCTCCTCACTATAGTCTTTCAGCTGTTTTTTCTCCGGCGTGGGGGGCGCCGTAGTGGTCCGAGGCTTGCAGGAAATGCGGATGACCAGGAGGCAGAGAGTGAGCACCAGGCCAAAACAGACGCCGATGACAAAGTAAAGGCCAAAACTCTCTGGATTGGCTGGATAGATAGAAACAAGTCTAGTTTAGTCACTGGAACATATTCATATGAGTTTGCTGTTCTTTTAACCTGAGTTGCATGTTAAACATGGAAAAAGCACTGACCTTTAATGTGAGCATAAGCAGCAATAGTGTTGCTCAAGAAATCCATCTCTTTCCTTTTCACATTCCCCTGGGCCCCCCCCCCCCCCCCCCCCCTTTTTTTTTTTGTACTGTGTTTTCTAACCTACAGGATAAAAAATGTAAAATACTTTTGATAAAGGTGATTGGTGCTTGTTTTCAGCACATGCTTAAGCGTGACTGCTAAGTGTTTTTTAGGGCATTGCTAATGTGTTCTGGGTGGTTTCTGACTATCCTAAAAACACTGCAAAATTCATATTTTTGTAATCAGCATTTTTTATTTTTATTTTTTTAAGTTTTTATGTATTTTGTGATTTATTTCTCTAGAAAATCACAAAAAGAGGCAATTAACAACAATATTTAAAATTTTTGTTACGACTAATTGTTTTTTTATAGATCCTTACAGTTCTAGTTTTAAGGCAACATTTAGAGGTTAAATTACTGTATATGTTTTAGATTAAAAATAAGTAAGTTTCAATAAAGATACATTCAAAATTCAAAATGTTTTAATTAAAAAATATACAAATTAAATCCGCTAATTTTTTATTCTAAAATTTTAAAGGTGAAATTAGCTGTAAATATTTATATTATTTAATATATTATAAAAATTGGTAAAGGTTTCAAATAAAGAATACATTCAAAATTTAAGAAAAAGTTCTAAAATCTAAAATTCAAATAAATTAATAAATAAATGCAAGAATTTCAAAACAAGGCCAAAGGTCATGCTTTAAGGTTTATTCTTTCAGGGGTTTTATTATTTATTTTTTTTATCAAAAACAGTTTTGTTTTTAAAGGCAACATTTTTAGAGGTGAAATTAGCTGTAAATATTTATATTGTAAAATTACGGGTACGTTTTTAAATAAAGAATAAATTTGACATTTTAAAATAAAAAATGTAAAAATTAAACCGAATGAATGAATGAATGAATTTCAGGCCAAACAAAAACTAGGCCAAATGCTTCTGTGTTCCAAAAGAAAAAGTAACAGACTAGTCAAGTTATTGAGCTTTTCTTCTCAGATTCTCTGGCACTGTGAAGCACAGCATAGACTCACTATATATATAACTATTCAGTAAAAACATCCTGAAGTCTACAACCCATCCCTGCGAGCTCCTGTTGTGAGGTGGAAAGGTCAGTATTGCCAAGAGCTAGTGGGGCCCATTTCCCTTACAAATCTCCACCTAATGATGTGTAGCCAGTAGTCAGATTCTTTTGTATCTGAATAAAGGACATGATTCAATACTCTTCCCTAATGACGTCCATTCAAATACATCTCCAGTCTTTTCCTTTCCTGCTTTGTTTGCGTCCGTAGTGTATTTCCTCTCTGACTCTTTTCCCTTCTAACTGTGAACTCCCAAGGAAGATTCATATTTCCAAGGACCAACAAATACAGCCACACCCTCGCTCGTATACAGTATGAGGGCAAGAGTTTGAGGTTATATTTATAACCCAAAACAAACATCCTCTCTATGACAGTATGACAGGTCTGTGCCTGGTTCTCATCTACATCCACAACGCGTTGCAGGCGCCACAGAAATCGTGGAGAACTGGGGTCATGTGCGTCTGCCGGATCTTGCTACACTTCCTGTGTCCCCCACTCCTCTTTTTTATCCCATCCACTACAGTCACACAGAACTTCCTGCTGACTTTGGCTTTTCTCACTCACTATTGTTTTCTGTCTGTGACATCATTGCTGTACACATAATGTTTAAGTATGCAAACTCAGTGATTTAAATGGGCTTAAATGACCAAGTAATTACACATTATCAAAGCATTTACAATTTGGCCTTACAAAAATTAACTTTTAAAGGCACAGTTTACCCAAAAACAGACCTATATGACTTTCTTAATTGGAACACAAAAGATGTTAGTTTGAATGTTAACACTACGTACAATGAAAAAATATAGTAACCAGAGGCATTCAAGCACCATAAAAATGGCTCATTTGCTATATTCCAAGTCTTCTGCCATCATATGATAGCTTTGTGTTTAACTGTTTTTTGCTGAAAATCCTAATATATTTGAAGTACCTCCTTTAATATTCAATAAAAGAAAAAGCCAGTTCTAAAACATCAATTAAAATGTGATCATTATGAAATTATAAACCGTTATTTTCTAGAATGTAAAAAGCATACCTTCCCCAAAAAAACTAGCCTAGAAATAAATGCATTGAAATTTACCATATAATGCAATCAGTTCCTCCTCATGGTGCACCTCATGGTTTTTTTGAGATGGATCAAGCTTCTCACTCTGGTTATGGCCTTGTGTCCTCAGAATATCTTGGGTCTTCGTCTACACAACGACAAAAGCAAATACACACAGAGAGAGAGAGATGCACACCCTTGTCAGACCACAACACATCTAAAATCACTGAGGCATCTGCAGTGCAAACAAATGTAAGGCGCCAGATTGCGCCGTGCACACAGGAAGTCAGATTGAGATCTAACAGCCTAAAACAGATTCACATTTCATCTATGAAAATGCAATAAATCATATCCCAGACAGGAATCCACTACATGATGAAGGAGTTGTTCTCAAACTTAGCAGGAGTGAACTGAATTAGAAAATTAAATCACAGCGTGAACCGGCTGAACAGAAGCATCATGAATAAATATTTCAATATTAACCTCTGTGTTCATTTTTGTCAGCTTTCTTCATATGTTACACAGTACTAGCCTAAATTATTCAGTTTGTGCCAGTTATAAAGCTATGCTTCCAGACATCTGAAATATAGCATAGGCAGATGGTGTGAAAAAAATTGCAGAAGCACGAGGTTTCTTTCAGAGTTGGTTTAGTAAAGCCCCTTTGCTTTGCAGTGCCGATTTGGATCTAGCTGACTCTTGGAAGCTCATAACGTGTATAGAAACCACAGCCAGAGATCATTACAAATTTTGACCCACATGGCAAACCCAGGAATGACCCAGAAGAGAGACAGTATGAACATATTTCACTTGGAAGCTGGATCAAAATGCATGTTCTTGTTGGGTTCCTGTCTGAATTACTGCAGTGGCTGATCCAGAAAGTCTATAACACAGATGCACTAATAAAAATTACAATAATCTAGTTACACAAAAATACACAAAACACCAGAAAATATAGAAATATTAACTTAGTAAAGTAATTATCTCCAAAAAAATGTTCACCCTACTAGCTCTGTTTAACTCTTCACTCACAGCACAGTCACGTCTCAGTGGAGTCTCCTGGCAGCTGAAGACAAGTCAATCTAAACACCTATTAACCTGCCATGTTGTTTTGTTTGTGTTTTGTTTTTCCCCTGAGGAGGAAATTATTTGCAGGCCTCCTGCCCTCATGCGATCCCGTCACTCCAACATCAGCGGTTTTCTTTCTCTGACCTCATGTTCTGCTCCAAAGCAGATGTTGCATGCATTTAAACTTGACAAAGCAAAGGGGAAAATACCAATGTATGTTCTGACATCTGGGGACATTAATAAAGCTCGGAGAACATCATTTATTAGTTTGAGCTAACTATAGGCACATGGTCAAAGTTTAAATGTTTAAATGTACAGTTAGGGGCTCTTTCTACCTGATCTGACCCTTAAAAATATCTCTTGTTGGTGCAACCCCATGTGGTCAGGTTCCTAGAGTCTTACTAAATAATATTTTAACTTGGGAAAAAAACATTAATATTTTATAGTAATGTATCTATTAATATAAATTACAAGTCCAGAGACCGTCATATCTGGTGATAATTCTTGTCTTTTTCACAATAAGACGACCACAGCAGGGCTCTACGCTTACTTTTCTTTTTAGGAGCACTTGTGCTCCTAACTTAAAAAATGTAGGATCATGTTCAAAATGTTAGGAGCACCTTCTAATCAATAATCCAAAATTTTATCAAAAAGTAGCCTTCCCAATACGAGGTGATATTTGACTCCTCTAACTTTTAAAAGTATGTCATCTTTTGTCAAATTCTTAAAAAATATATATATTATAAGCTTTTTAAAAATTGTGATTAAAACAACAGAATAAGAACAAGTAGAATTGAGTGGCTTGGTGTCCTTTCAGACATTTAATGAGGCTCAGAGGTGGCATGAGTGCAATTAAATTCCTAAATTCTTGTGGAGATTAATGTTTTAAATATAAAAATTTTAATATAGAAATATTAAATGATTTAAATAACTGAAAAGATACTTTAAAATTAAACAAACTGCCAGCAGGTGGCGGCAAGTCACTGATTTTATCACATCATTCATTCAATTGATTCATTCGAACGGCTGATTCATTCAGGAATGAAGAAAGTGACTGTCTTTATGAATGGGTAATCATGAATCACAAAGCACAAGATTCGTTTAAAAAAACAGTTCATTCATAAACGAAACACCGCTGTGTTCGAATGGAGATGCGCAGCGGCTCTGCTGTGTCTTTGTTTCAAACTATTTTCGACACGAAATAGAGCAAAATCAGACAATAATGTTATAGTCAGACAATGTAAGTCACTTAATATTAACTTATTGTTTATTGAATTGTATTGTATTAAATCAGTATCACATTTACAAACTCCCTTAAAAATCAATAAAAGCTGTCACTCATCTTAGTTTATCGCGATCTCACATTTATAATCAACAAAGCTCTCTACACTGCGCAATGAATCTCTTATTTACATCCTGTCTACACTTTGCTTATGAAAGGATTCGTGAGATATGTCTGTGATGCATTACTCAACGCTGCAAAAACACGTAGAAACCTTTGAAGCTCCCCTGAGCACAATCACAAATATGCTGATTGGGTCAGTCGCACTGGTGCTCCTAAAAAAATGTCATAGTCGCAAGCAGTAGTTTTCAGTCGCAAATGCGACTGAAATGGTCACACTGTAGAGCCCTGCACAGTAGCATTTCCTTCCCCTAGATCAGTCTCCATCTGACAGGAAAAATCGAGACCTAGTGCAAATACCTAAACAGCACCCCTTGATTTATTTCTCTGTTTTTCTCATTAAGTTGTCTGTCCAAATAAAGAGTGTAAGTGGATGATTTGTGTGGGACAAAGTGACAGGCCAAAGATCTCTGGAGCGATTCCTTTTTCTGTTAATTGTTAAACAGAAGCTTCAGTCTTGACCATCGAGGGACACATCGGTCAAAAACAACCTGACTGAACGACTCCCTCATTGTAAAGCACTAAAAAATATCATCACAAAGCATGAACGGAATTTACTCCATGACTTTAAAGGCTATAATTGAATTCACTAATATCAAAAGAAAAACATAATCCGAGCAGCCAGCATAGCCTTTTCGTTCATATGACACCACCAGCCAAAACAAGCAAATGGATATTTTTGATACTAGAAATGTTCTCTGAGCCACTGGAATTTACTGCCACAGTGGTTGAACCACATGTGGTCTTCTTGGCAAAGGGCTCGGTGACTGATACAGAACTTTAAATCTAAATATAATTGGGTTTCTTTGTCTCACTAAACTATTCCCAAACTGTGGACAGGCTGGAGGAGGTCATCTCAATAAACAAACTACTCTTAATGACGACTTTATTCTGTCAGCCTCAGTAGAAAACAACTTTATTATGACTAGACTAGTGTCTGTTCTCCTAAAATGTCCTTTTAAGATGAAAAGTTCACTTCAAAAATTAAGAAAGAAAATGTTTTCCTCTTATCCCATAAACAGCTATGTTGGAAAAAGGAGTGAGGGGAGTAAAACGTGTCCCTGAAAGCACATTTGAAATGCTTTTATCATAATCTTTGCATTTGGCGGAACGCTACAATCCTAACATCCTCATAATCTTGAGTTTTTCCATAAACAACCGTCCAAAACCATTGTAAAAGTGCTGACTGTGCAATCTCTCAGCCAACACCAAGCCCCTTGGGTCTCATTTTCTCCCATCAGGCAGATTTACCTGAACACCAACCATGTCCAGAATTGTCTCAACAAATCAAAGTTAGAAGCTCAATGTAACTTCCAAAACCTCAAGAGGTGAGGGTAACTGTCCAACTAGTGAACTTGGACACATTTCTACTGGCTGTGTTGCCTGTAAAAATGCTCAGGAGGGTTGCATGGTAAAAGCATTTGCTACGTGAATTATCTTGAGCTCCTTTACAGGCCTGGACCTCACCGTGACATTTCCAAAACAGTGTAGAGTGTCTTTCTTTCTTGTTTCTCTTGACAGAGAATCTAGCAGATTAAGCCGTGTAACTCATTTGGACTGTGTTTCCTGCCAGTAGCTCTTACTGAGGGGGATATTTCATTTGGAGCCAAGTCAGACATGTGGTTGCCATCAGATTCTTGACCCCTGCACCAAACGTGGAGTTGACCCTAAAGACGCATGCCAGCCGAGAAAGACGATACTAAATGAACACTACACAACCTCCTTTCTTGAATTTCCTCAAATGCACAAATCTCTGCACAAACCTCACTCTCTAAAGGTTTTTCCACCATTAAGGAATGTTATTTTTCTAACAAATATTCTAAACATTATGCACACTTACTTAAGATGAAGACTCATATAAATAGCCTAATATTATACAACAGTGACATTTATAATGATTATAAATTATAATCTATATATCACATAAATTATGTTCTTTTGAACCTTTTATTCAACCAAGAATCCTTAAAAACAGTATTTCCACAAAAATATTAAGCAGCATAACTGTTTCAACATTGATAACAATAAGAAATTTATCTTGAGCACCAAACCAGCATATTGAATGACAGTGTTTGGGGTAATGCATTACAAGTAACGTGAGTTACGTAATCAGATTACTTTTTTTTAAGTAACTTGTAAAATAACGCATTGCTTTTTAATGTAGAAGGAAATATCTGAGTTACTTTTCAAATAAGCACACAGTGTGTGTGTGCTGTTTGACCATGATGCTTACTGTAAACATGATGCTTACTGTAAGTATAAAGACTAAATAGGAACATGTATTTATTCATCTTACCTGCACAAAAACAGATTCATTATTCCTCAAAATGAATAAAAAAAATAATGCAACTCAGAATATGATACAAACCTGCAATAATTAAACCTCGTGTTAAATAAGACAAATATTATTTATGTATTTAATCCCATTTTATTTACCAATGTCTTTGCTACTGACCTTTGATTATCTAATTCAACCATGCTAAGCAAAAATGGCACATTTGTGTTATTGCTGAATAGTGTTGAACTTTCTTCTCTTGCGTCATATTCTTCATGCAATTTGTTTGCGCTGCAACACCGTCTACTGTAAGACTAATATATAGATATATATATATATTCATATTAAGCAGTCACCTCATGGGATCTCAGCCATATACTACTATAAATAAATTAAATAAACAATTAAATTAATTGTATTATTTTAGTGGGTTCCCTCATGTGGACAGACATGCTCTGAGATCACATGTCCAGCTGCATAAAAACGTTTGTGAAATTATCTTTTCATTTAAAAAATAATTATGTTTTACATAAACAAATGGACTGAAAAGTGAAGTAATAATGAAGGTTAAGTAGGCTAATGAAGTCAGCTTAATGCTAATATTTACATAAGATGCAATTTTATGTCATGACTCATGGCAGTGGAATTACAACACAGACGAACTGTATACATACTTCAAAGTACTTCCCCATTATCAACAAAGTCCTGTACATACATTCAGTGCATAGTGTCAGTATATGAATTGGGACTCAATTCAATACTTCAATAATGCTACTAAAAGTTAAAAGCCTTTCTTCTTATGTTGGGTGTTTGGTACCATTCAATGATCTTAATATAACAGAGGGTGTATTTGCCAGCCTGGGGTGTCAGTGGGGGTTGTGTGGCTGAAGGCTATGCTTTTGGGTGTTAATGTGGACCAGATGTCTGTCTCAATGGAGCCAAAGAGCCTCACTAGTTTTCTATGCAAATGCAGAGTAGAAAAACACTTATTTTAATAATGTGTGTTTCATGTGCCCTGATCTTTGGCTCCAATCCACTTCTAGGGTCAACAGGGCCAAAACACTCTATATGGGAATATGGGAATGGATGAGAGTGCAACACAGTCTCTAAAACCCCAAAATAAAAGCAATTAACAATTGTTTTAGTTTTAAATCCCTAATGAGACCTATAATGAAAATGAGAGCGAGAGTTATTTGGATTTAATTAATCACGTGCATCTGCAGTCTTGTTCCTGCTTGTTTGGGTTTGGTGTAAAAAGCACAGAAAGTTTGTGGGTGATGGGACAACTAACCCTCAGGTGATCCCAGCTCTAAAGCTCCACAAATAGCACAATGTTCTCATCTGCAGATCGGTCTGAGCCTGGAGGCCTTTGGAGATCCCAAGAAACATGTTGGATCTATTATGCAGACCCTCTGATTACTGTACGACACAAAGCATGTGGTCCATCTTTCCCATGGATGGGTGGGCATTGTTAACCCCATACTGGCCACAGAGCTTTATTAAAGCATTAACATAGCACAAATATTCAGGTTTGTGAGAGCAAACAGATCAAAGAAAGCTGTGATTGGCTAAGGTATTTAGGAGTAACCAATCACTGATCAGGATTCTGATACTTTTCTTATTTGTTTTTTTTAATTAATTCTATTTACAATACTTTTCCCTCTGTTTTTTTAAGAAAGCTAAATTTTCAGCAGCCATTACTCATCTTTAGTGACACATGTTCCTTCAGAAATCATTCTTACAGGCTGATCTTGTTCTAAAAAAAAACATTTAATTATTAGCAATGTTGACACGTTATATATAATATATCTATATATATATATAAATATTTACTTTGATTGATGTATGCAAAAGAACAGAAAAGAAGAGCAAGCAACAAGAATGAATGATGTTTAACTTAAACACACCCATGTTCAATCTCATTCAAAGGGATTTACTAATTCCCTTTAACTTTAATATTGCTCCATTAAACAAGATTGACACTCTCAATGCATTTGTAAATCAAGCCAATGGCATTAACTGAGCATTTTGTGCTATATTATCTGGGGTTTGCTCTTTTGTTGAATTTAGGGATTTATTCTCTCAATCAAAATCCACAAGCTCATAAAAACAGAGATGTGGAGAGAAAGAATGTTGGGGACGCATTTAAAAGCACAGACTGACATAGTCATTAAACGTTTCAAATATTCAGAACAAAAGGAGTGTCAGTGTAAATATTCCTCTGAATCAAACAAACTTAGATAAGGCATAGCGAAGCCCTTCCCTGTCTTCAAAGCAGTCATTTGAGAGTTGATACATTTGAGAGCCAATGAGAGTGTGCAGAATTAAGCATATATATCAAAATGTAGTCATTTTCAGAACCTCTGAGACAAATTCAGAGAGTAAAAGTGCACATCAGTGATTGATGCCACTGATACTTGTGACCAAATGTCATTGACATCAAATCTCAACACATCTAATGGTGCCATATTTCATTTAAAGGAACACTCCACTATTTTTGAAAATAGGCTCATTTTCCAACTCCCCTAGAGTTAAACAGTTGAGTTTTACCGTTTTCGAATCCATTCAGCCGATCTCCGGGTCTGGCGGTAGCACTTTTAGCTGTAGCTTAGCATAGATCATTGAATCTGATTAGACTGTTAGCATCTCGCTCAAAAATGACCAAAGAGTTTAACCCTAGGGGACTTGGAAAATGAGCCTATTTTCAAAAATAGTGGAGTGTTCCTTTAAAGGGGTCATATGATGCGATTTCAATTTTCCCTTTCTCTTTGGAGTGTTACAAACAAGCTCTTGTTGCATAAAGAAGAGCTGTAAAGTTGCAAAGACTAAAGTATAAAATCCAAAGGGATATTCTTTATAAAAAAAAATAAGAGTCAACCACGCCTACCTAAAACATACCTACGTCACTATCTGGGAAGATTTGCATAACGCCGCCCAAATGTTCACGCAAAGAAAGAAGGCGTAACTTTTATTCTCGCTGTAGTAATTGTTGCCGCCGCCACCATGTCGTGAAAGCGCTGTGTGTTTCATTGTGAAAGCGAAAACTACTTTGTTTGGTCTTCCAAAAGAGAACGATATCTGCTTCTTCATGCCTAGAGCTGATCCATGCTGGACGCTGAGGAAATACATCAACTTCGCGCGGTCGATCGCCGGATCGGCTTTCACCGTGTATGAAGCGGAGTCCAGCCCGGGGTTGTCAAATGTGGTTGCCGCAAGCCTCCTTCTTCGAATCCGCCGGCCACGCCGTTCTCAAAGCCGCCGGCCTCCGCTCACTCAAGCCACCGGCCTCCACTCACTCAAGCCGCCGCTGCTCACTCTAGCCCGCCGTGTGTGGTGCTGTGTGTTTTGTTGTGAAAGCGAACTACTTTGTTTGGCCTTCCTAAAATGGACACAACTAGAAATCAGTGGTTATGTTTTATTTACAACAGTGTTCCAGAGCAGTTCAACCCAAATATTAATTTGTGGGCAGCACATTTTATGGAGGACTGTTTCCTGATCCTGGTAGAGTAGACTACAATGACGGCTGTTCTGACTCACAGATTGTAAGTAAGTTTTTATATTTAAAGAGTTTTTATATTTTTATATATTTAAAGCGAGTTTTTTGGGCAGTGTAGGGTAGTGCTTGTTGTTTGTCGTTTCTCTGATCACATATGCAGACATGGTTTTATGTTTACGCTGCTTGATGCAACGCAATGCGTAAAAAGACAGTATAAGTCATTATAATCTATAATTATGTCCCCACTGGATGCAACGAATGCCTCGTTTATAATGGGTTTTCATGTTTTTGAATCATTGCTCCGGCCTGACAGGGCATCATCACAATATGGTAGGGGCGTAACATTTCCGTCACACGCTTGAGGAATTCGGCCAATCACAACGCACTGGATAGCTGGCCAATCACAGCACACCTTGCTTTTCAGACTGATGAGCTTCGTAAAAGTCGACGCGTTTCAGAAGGCGAGGCATAGAGGAGAAACAATAATGTACAATATGTGGAAAATAATGTGTTTTTTTAACCTTAAACCGCATAAACACATTGCATTACACCAAATACACAAAATAATGTTCTTTTTAGCAACATCATATGACCCCTTTAAGAGTGGAAGGGAATATCATAAGTTAATATAATAATAATAAATGTGGTATTTTGGTTTGTTTGGTCTGATACATTTTGGTCTCACACAAAAATATTGTATTACTTTCGAGCTGCTCATTGAACAAAACTTAAGAAGATTTGCAATGCAATATAATATGTATATAATATTAACATAATATCAAAAGTCATAGGATGATTACTTAGTCAGCACTATATTTTGTGAGTACGTGGGTTGCTGTAGTCATCATCACAAAAATGTGGATACAGCAGGATTTACAAATGCATTTAGATTAGAGACTGACCTCTGACCTTCCCTAAATCGACAGACTATATTATCTACCAGCACTAAAGAAGATAAGGTGACTCACTGATCAACAGTAGAGAGCGTCAGTGGAAGAAAGCAGATGCTCAGAGCAGGGTTGAACGGATTTAAACACAAGTCAGCCATCTCTAAACAAAAAGCAGCTGCGAGTTTTGCACATCTCTCCATCGGGATATAAATCAAAACTAACACTGCATGTCAAAACGAACAAAGACTTTAACAATCAGCTGCTCAAAGGTGCGAGACTTTGAATAGATTTTCATGTCAAAGGTAAATTTAAAACATTAACCAAAACATTACAGCTGCAGCTCTGGCCCTAACACAACTCAGTTATATTAGGGATGCTTCTGTCCAGAACTTGGATCAAACTCTCATATAGGAAAACATTTGTACACACACATGCTTCATGCGGTGCAATCTAAAATAACTTCCATCTGTAAAGATGATATCTCTGATTGGTGGATTCATAATCATAACCAGGACATGATTCATGAGCATATGAGTCAACAAATTCATAGAGATGTGACATGTGCCAGAGCTCTATATTTACAACACTCAGCATCACATTCATGTAATAAATAAATAAATAAAATGCATTTTAGTTGTATAAATCAAAAATCAAAATATACATAAAATATCAAAGAATAAAAAAAATATTCATTTTCTGTAAAAGCAAAATTGCTTAAGTTATTAGGATGTAACATTCTTTAAAAAATAATTCTGGTTTTACACAGTCTTACAAAGTGAGGTTTATGCTCAAAACAAGAACCTTGATAATACAAAAATAAACTTAATTCAAGACATGTTTTCAGAAAAAAATACTATTTTGCCTCTCAAGAAAATACATCTTGGGTTAAGGATGTTTATATATCTTTACTGAAATGCAAAATAGAAATGCAGTGCAGAACATCACAGAACATTTCTTATATCTTATCAATTTTCACAGAGTGCAACCAGTTTACTAAAGTTATATCAAGTAATAGCTATCACTAAATATGGCTTGACGAAAGGTCAGAAACTTACCTCACAGAAATCTCACATTTCTTCTCCTACAGCATCACACACTTCATCAGACTTCTTGGGAAGTTTAGTCCAGAACTGACGGCATCAATACGTTGCAGCCCAAACTGAGAAGGGTCTTCACAGTCCTGTCCAATGACTGCTCAGCTGCGTATTCGAGTTTGTATTACAAGCAGCCGCGTGTTCACTCCCTTTCAGCCGTTCGCTACAAGCAGCAGGAAAGGCTGTCCCAGAGTCCTCACACGCAGAAGGGAGAAAGACGTGGAAAGCGAGTGAGAGAGCTAGAGGGAGGAAAGGGGAAAAAAGTGGTACAGCCTTAAATGGGCAGGGTTTGGGAAAGAAAAAAGGGGAGGGAGAAGGGGTCTTTCCACTGTTGTTAAGGAAACAGCCATTGAAAAGCCAACTCCAGACCAATTAACTAAGATTTTCCACACTGAATAAAACATGGGAGAACAGAAGAATGAAAGAGCCTTTGAGAGAATCACTGACTGAACAGGGAGTGTTTGCCTCAGTTTGGGGAAGCTACATGCTAATCATAATTGAAAGCAATTCACAGCACAGAACTACACTACACTGAATCTACTGTTTGGAAAGAGTGGTTAGCTACTTCAAGCAGCTATCAAAAAGTTGTTAACTACACTGAAATAGACAGCCTCGCTTTTATTTTTATTTTTTTGGTTAAGATACTTTCCAACACTTATTTGGTGCTATGTCACTTAACATAACACAACAAAATCGAAACTTAGTGTGTTACTTTGTTTGACTAAATGGCTAGTTTTTATGTAGTACACAAAACTAGCCATCTGAGGTAAGTAAAAGCCATTAGTTGGTATAGGAGCAATGGCCATGTCCCTCAAACTGACAAATAACTGCTAAATAAGAAAATGTCATCTAAGATAACATTGTGGAAATTGTGGGGTCAGTAAGTTTTTTTTATAAATGATTTTATTCAGCAAGGAAGCATTAAAATGATCAAAAGTGACAGTAAAGACATTTGCAATGTTACAAAAGATTTCTTTTGTAATTTTGACATTTTTATTTTTACTGTCCTGAATCCTGAAAAAAAATACAGTTTCAAAAATCAGCATATATGATTTCTGAGGTGACAATAACTAAAGAAATAGCTTCCAAAAATCCTAGATTTACCATCACAGGAATAAATACAATTTTAGAATATAATAAAACAATTTGTACAAATATTTCACATTATTACAGTTTTTGCTGTTTTGGTTCAAATACAGCTTTGGTGACTAGAGACATCTTTTTAAAAACAAAAACATCATTGACCATATTTTCAGGAGTGTTTGGACTCGGCCTTGAGTCTCGACTGGTTATAGAAAATATGGTCTTTAAATCAGACATGAGACTGAGTCCGGTTTTGTCAGACTCATTTACTACAACACTGTCTATAAGCAGCACTCCCATTTTCTTCAGAAAACTTAATAAATCTAGTTATTATTGTTATCTGCCAGACACATTTGCGTCATATCTGTTGACGTAATAGGCAACATAAATGATGTTTGTCCAATTCAATCATTTTCACCTCTCCTCCCACTTTTAGAGAAGATCCAGTGGTCTTTACCAGAGCTCTCCGTCCCCTATGACATCCTGCCTGGATCTCCACACAGCTGGCAGATATCCACCTGTCCCATGGGCTGATTTACACTCCGCTGCAGCGGCTCTTCAAAGCCAGTAGGGAGCATGGGGGAGCAAAACTGGAGACCGACCAGTAGGTTGGACCCGTCCTACATAAACCCAGTGCTCCCTTTTTACACAAAGGAGTGAATTACAAGAACATCCAAAGCTTAGCGAACGAGTGGGGCGATGTGCACTTATCAACGGCATATTTGTCAAAAGCAGACCATTCGGTCTGAAGATGCACAAATATGTTCATGTAAGAAATCTGCTGTAATGTGTGGTGAAGACAGGAGGATATCACAGGCAAGATTGTGCCTGGCTGGGAGGCCATAGGGGGCGCATGGGACGCTCGGCGAGTGAAATTGAGGGTATTCGAACGCGCTTGCGGGCGCTGTGGTGTGTTAGCAGATGAATGTGCATGAAAAGAAAGTCATACTTCAGTTAACCCCACTTAAGATGTGGAATGGAAATCTATACAAGTGGTAAAGATCGTTTAAAATAACTTTTATTTATCTGTCATTTTAGATTTTAGATTTTGTTTGCAAAATAAGATTTTTGACCTATCTGTATATCTATATCTATGTAGATATACTGTATATCTTTATGTATGTATAAATAGCATCTATATACACTACTGTTCAAAAGATTGGGGCAAGATTTTGTGTTTTTGGAAGACATTACGCTCACCAAGGCAGCATTTATTGGATCAAAACTACAGTAAAAGCAGTAATTTGTGAATGTTTTTACATTTACAATACGCTTTTCTATTTTAATATTTTTGAATTCTGGTCTGTGTAATTTATTCCTATAATGGCCAAGCAACATTTTCAGCAGGCCATGTTCTCCGAGTCGGTTTAATGGCGACAGGAGTCCTTCAGAGAGTATCCAATAGGCCTGGGTCTGTGCTTGAAACTTCAGTGTTCTTATTATAGGGCCCCTAGGTGAAAAGTAGGGGGCACTTGTGCTGCTTAATAGTTTTGTGGAAAAAACATTTATTTTTCAGGATTCTGGGATGGGTACTTGAAAGTCAAAATAACAGGCATTATGTAAAAGAGATGTTTTAGATAGTGCGGAGTGTTTTACTACTGTCCACTTTGATCAATTGAGTAAGTGGTAGTAATTAAAAGTAGTGGGTGGGAGGTGGGGTGTGCTGTGAAAAATATAATGTATATGAAATAATAATATAAAAGACTAAATTTTGTTAGCTGTGAGGGTGTCCCATACACCAGTGAACTCTACCACTATACAGTCTCCTTTTACAGTAGGTCTTTAATTGAGAACAGTTTCCTGTAGAGAAGTTACTAGTTTTCCAGCCAACCGCTAATCTGATAATTGACTGAGATAATTGCAGCTGCGAAGAATAAGTATGCTATTTCAGATGCTGCAACAGGAGCAAGCGTGTATGATAGAAAATTGCCCAATTCTGGTGCATAAAAAATACCATGTGCTGAGATGAATGCCAAGGATTCCTGGAGGGAGTTCAACAGGGCTCTGTTGAATCAAGAAAAATATGAAAATTACTAAATCTACAGATTCATAAAATGACTTGAACAAACATTTTATAAATATGTTTTAATTTAAAGTACACTCATCTGAATTCAAGGTGTTTAAAAATACCTTTTGCTTGGTGGTTACATCACATTATATTTTTACAGACACTAAATGTAAAATATAAAAATAACAATATTATGACTGACTTAGACATTTGACTGTCATCTTGCCACTAAAATCTTTACAAACAAGAATTGGGATTGGAAAAACAAAACTGTACTGATGCACAAATATGTGCTGGAGAATTCCAGGAACTTCTTACCTACTAAGGTAAAGTCTCCACCCTCTTATATAAGGATGAAACAAACAAAAACATATATACGTTTTTCCCACCGAGGTCCTCTTGAGAAACTGCCACACCCATTCATAAGCAGATGTTGTTTATAGCAAAAGTGAACTAACTTATTTCCGTCGACAACTATGAGGTGAAAGATTCAATGCTGCTACAGCGAGACTGAAACCATGGAGACTGTTTAACACTCCATGCTGACCTTCTCTGTTTTCTGATGTTTTTGCTAAGTGCAAAGAGCATGGAGGGTTCTGGCACACCCATTGGCTCAGTCCTGTCGAGGAACACAAGCAGAATGAGGTCTGTTTGGTATTAGATGGGAGGGTTAGGGCAGGAAATGGCTCGGGGGAGACTGACGTGGTCCCTCCATGGTCGGCACCGGGCCCGGAACCCCAAGCCTGGACTAGTACAAGGCCTCAGTGTTCTTCCTCGTGCTAAAGGAGGGGGATGAAGGGTTTAAACCAGAGCGAGCGGGACTAAAAGCCTGGGAGGGGTGATGGCTGGCTGGATTACATAAACAGTTCAACACCCCAGCAGCCAAGCATCCCTCACATACTTTCACAACCCTCCTTAATTTCCTTCCTTCTGATTGTGGAGATATTATGAAAGTATAAGCCTTCAGAAAATGATTTTTTATTTGATGCTAGAGAATTTGAGTTTAGTTGAAAGAAAGAATAGTGCATTATGAGTATTAGATTTTACCAAGGAAAACTCACCATCATCATGCCATTTTTTAATAAATGTTTAAAAACATATTTTATGTAAATTAATTGCTTTTATTTAGCAAGGGTGCATTCAATTAACAAACAAAAAAACAGAAAAAGCATTTATAACGTTACAAAAAAATTCCATTTCAAATAAATGCTTTTGAACTTTCTGTCTTTCGAAGAATAAAAAAAAACACAAATATTACGCAGCACAACAGTTAAAGTTGAGCATTTGTTCAAATGATCAATATTAATAGTTATATTAACCTAACCAACTTGTTTTTTCAAGCTGTTTAACGTTTTTAAATGTTGATTTCCAAAGGCAGAACTGATAATAAGTAACACCAACTCACAAGTGATCCTTTACCACAAACCACATACACACAAACTACATAATTTGTAATCTAGATAAGGCAAATGTTCCCTTAAGAGAGCTTAAATGCAAATTAAACTGCCCCAAGATGTTTTTATAAGGTGAAATTTTGGCAGTGAGATAAAACACATGACCTGACAGATCCATTCCACAAAACACACATAGACACACATACAAATGCAATGGCAATGGGAGGTTGTGTGTAGTTCTCCAGTTCTCCAGTCAGCCTTGAGGCTCCAGCTGTTGGAATGCTGGGGCTGCCATTATCAACACTTAATGGGGCTCTGGTGTCACAAACTCACAAGGCTAAACCAGTAATTATGCCAGCAGTGAAGGAAAGGCAGTTGAGGGTGTACTGACAGACTGCAGTCTTTTGAAATGAATCATTAATATTCACATCCTTCAAGGTTTACACCTGATGTCTCACACTAAGCTTTAGAAATACTTGCTTTGTATGAATTAGCTTTCTAAAACATTTCTTTATAGTTTCTCTTCTCTCTATGAGATGCGAAAGGGTACATTGGAGACTTTAACTATGCTTCTGTATTGTGTAACTTCTGCTGGCGGTAATAAATGTTGACACAGTATTAACTTTGCTAGTCTCAAGAGACAGAGGTGCTAATACTAACGTTAGCCTCCGGCAGCCAGCCATGTGACTCCATCCTCATCTAGACCAACTTTCTCTGAAGATCTTGTGAGAACCCGGAGGCCGGTGACATGAGGGACTGCTAACAAAGCTGTCTTTCTGTAACAACTTCTCGTGATATTTTAGACACATTCATGCTTCAAAAGATCTTTGGCAAAAAAAAAATATATATAAATGTGTGGTTTATCTTGCATTGTGACAAAAAGAAATCTTAGTACAAAATGGAAAGCAAACTAAATATACTAGAATATATTATAAACCTTCTGGTTTTAGGACGCCAGTTGCAAAAGTAAACTATTTTATTAATTTAATTTAAAAAACATAGGCAACATAGGGTTGAATTTTGACATTCTAAAAAATATTTTAAATTTAACCAGTGTCATTTGTTTCTGCACATCATAATTTGCATGATTCTTTTGGAGAAACAGCACATGCAAATAAACAGTAATATCAGCCATTAATAAATTACTTTTTAGGAATGTTCAAGCATATGTTCATCTTGAATCTCTCACAGCATTTGCATTAGTGACCCAGTCTAACCTTGCTTTAAAAAGCTATGCCTTAAGGCACAATGAATAGTTTCAGCCATGCAAACAGCATATAATAAGTGGGTAAAATCCAATAAATGACCTCAATCTGAAACATGTGGAGAAACTCAAAAGACAAATGCACATAAATGTGCCTAAATATCTTCACCAGAAGGCCATATTTGCAACAAGATTAATGAAACACCACTAACAACAAACAAGATGTTTTTATATAGCGCTCACTAGCAGGCCTCAGGGCAGATTTCATTGTTGAGTAGGACCGGAGACAGATCCTCATTCTCTGAGAGTTGACCTGTCTGTGATACTGCACTGTTAGAGAGGTACAGGACCCAAAATGAACCTTCCCAAAAAAATGCCACAGATGGGAGTCACTAAGTCTCTGCTCAGAGGGAAACACCGTTTGTGGACGCCTTGTGGCGTTCTGGGCTGTAATTTGGTTAAAGAGTAAACAAGTTAGTCTGCCAACAAGAAACCAGTCCAAGTCAGTTTGAAATCACTGGTTATTTCTGGTTCTTGCAGAAAAACCCGAATGCTACCTAAAGGAAGTGATTTTCAGCTGTTAACATAGTCGCCCCACAGGAACAATTGCTGCACTGAGTTCTAGGCTAATGTTCCTGTTTATCAGCTTCTGGCTTTATTAGGGCAGCCATTCCGCAGAAACTCATTACAATTTGTCGTATTGTTGCAGTTTTATAGCAGTGTAATAGGTTATATTATGAGGCACATTCTCAGGAAACAGTGCTATCTGTGGGTGAAAATCTCAGGGGGGAAAAGGTAGGTTTGAGGTCAGTGTATTGGCCTTCACTTGCCAATCAAAGCATTTCGTTAAAAAAAAAAAACTTTTTCAAAAAAATATTTCGCTTGAGAAGGCCAATATAACTAAGAAAATTCTGAAGTACTGATGAAGACTGAGAAAAAATGACTGTTAGAACCAAAAAGACAATGCTGCTTCATCAAATATGATGTCAAAAAATAACCATTATTTTTCAATTTAAATTAAAATTTGTAATTTTATGAAAAGTGTAATTTTATGCACTTTTCATAAAATATATAAAATATCATGAAGTATAAAATATCATGATATTTTAATTGCAAATAAATTAAAAGTTAAAAAATGTTTTCAAGTAAAATGTAATTTTTTTTTTAATGAATGTTTAATTTAAGAGTTTTTGTGCATTAGAGGCAAGAAGAATCTATCGAACAACATGAAAGACGTTCACTATTTTTTCCTGATGCTTATAATTCATGCAGACTCAAAGGAAACAATTTCCTGAGACTAAGTAAATAATGACAGAATTGTTATTTTTGGGTGAATTATACCTTTAACAGGGATAAAACCCCAAATCTTGACAGTTACTCCCATGGGACATAGCCTGGCGAGCAGACGTCAAATTCTCAACACCAATCACCCCCAACCTCCATGCTCTGTGCTCTGTTGCTTTGCTTCCTGGTTCCTCTGTCCTCCCAAAGGATGCCTGTCCTCACAGATATCCTCACTGTAAAAACACACAATCCTCTCCTTTGTGCTATAGTGCGCCGTATATACAGGAAGATAGACTTATTGTCGGACTCCTGTCACCCAAAGAGCGTTCTTGCAGATGTAGTATGTAATTATATACCTGGCAGATTCAATTCTCTTTTATTAATTCTCATTTCTCATGATGTGAGAAGACATATTCTTGGAACACGAAAAAGCATTATACTCCCCACATCAAATTAAAGAAGTATTCCTGGTTCAGTACAAGTTAAGCTCAACTGACGGCAATTCTCGCATAAGGTTGATTGCCACAAAAAAAATTAGTTTGCAATGGTCCTTCTTTAAAAAAGAAAAAATACAATGAAAGCGAATGGGGCCAATTCATAAACATTAAAATAACAGAAGAATTCATTTAAAATTGTCACATTTCTGCTTTTAAATCCTCCAGAAATTGTTTCCTTTCACTTACATTGTAAGTGCTTTACTGTAGCCCCAAGTTGAAATTATATTTTGTTATAATTAACATTGAGTTTTTGCAGCAAGGCATAAACTATACAGCCTGTGCAATCAGGAAGTCACTTATTTTGTGGCAAGTGAGAAAGATTCATTGCTTGAATAAGCAAACGCAGGAAATTACAGCTTCAAAAAGAAAGAACAGAAGGTGTTTTAAGCTAAATCCTGTGCATGTGGCATGTTTAGTCTCGAGCAGCGCTGCAGATTTATGGGTCATTGAGGGCAGGCAGAGGGCAGGCAGTGTGTGAACGATGTTCTTTTGGGATATTACAGGGGTTTGCAAATGGGGCAAGTCAAGAGGAGCCAGGCTGGCAGCTTTACTGCAGGTTAGCACTAGGTTAGCACTGCTCGCACAGCCCAAGGGCCCAACAAACCCAACCTCTGCTCTGACACAAAACAGACTGATGGGATATTCCACTGTAGTTTACTGTAGCCTCAGAACCGTGAGAACTCGAATTCTGAACAGTCAGAATTGTGAGATATAAACGCAAGAAAAACTGCAAGAAA
Organism: Sinocyclocheilus anophthalmus; assembly: GCA_018155175.1. Lineage (NCBI taxonomy): Eukaryota > Metazoa > Chordata > Actinopteri > Cypriniformes > Cyprinidae > Sinocyclocheilus > Sinocyclocheilus anophthalmus. The sequence continues at coordinate 407,234 of JADLZN010004086.1, forward strand.
AACGCAGAATTGAAGAGATTAAAAAGTCCCAATTACCTTTTTTACTGTTTTATTCTGTGGCGGAAACAAAAAAAAAGTCAGAATTGCAAGATGCAAACTCAGAATTGTGTGAAACAAAGTCAAAATTGTGACATATAAACTCTGAATTTTGAGATAAATAGTCACAATTATTTATTTGTTTTTATTCTGTAGCCGAAATGGATTCCATATATTGTAATAAAAAATATCTTTATATCCAACTTTTAATATTTCATACTCATCCTCATTTCAAGACAAACTGGAAACTATGGTCCATACATAAGCATGCATATGCCAACATATCCACACAGTAACGTCCTGCTACACACAACGGGAACATGTGTCATGATGTGGTCAGACCCAATCCCATGTCCCCCACTTCCTTTACAACTGACTCACCAATCATTAAAACAAACAATCTGAGCTGGACCACAGCACTCTGGGATTGCTGTAACCACACAGCAAACCTACGACAATTAGCCCCTGCCAATTAATTACTGTATCTCACGGTTAAGTTCTCCCGGGAGTCTCTCTATAATTAAAACCAAAGGTATTGTCTCTCACAAAGGCACGTTTCCTTATCCTTATCTAATCTGCATCAAAAGAAAACCATAAAATGAGCTGCAATGGAAATCTTCTGTTTTTCCCCCTTAATAGTTTCAGATCTCATTGTGGATGATTCCTTTGTGCACAAAATTCCAAAGAAATAAATCAATGTTTAAATTTTAATTAATTTCATCAAAATGCAATAATCTGCTTTACCTCTTACTTTATCTTCTTTTCAACCCTTCCTCTCCATCTTCCTGTCATACAGAGACCCTTTTTATAATTTCTAAATGGAATCAAATCCTGCATTTACCCTATATTCTTTCTCACTCTGAAATGTCACATTACCAAAATACAATGGCTAACAAACAGTGTGTCAGGTTGCTTTTACAATGATTAATTTGATTGATTAATCATTCATTGTAATGATTGATTACAATGATTACTTTTTGTGCTGCTTTATCATTTTAAATGAGGTTCCTGAATGATAAACGCAAATCATGGTGGTTAAAACGCATATGTAGTCTGTGATTATCTGAACACACCTAGACGTTTTGTGTTTCTTTTGAAAGGGTGCCATTTGCCTGCACATCTGTCTATGAAGTATACATCAGTCAAACCTGGTATCTCCTTTCACATTGCTTTCTCACAGGTGAGGACACCTTAAACATCACTGTAATATTAAATGACTAATCATTATTCCCCCCTCTATCCGAAACAGCTACTCGGCAAGAACAAACATGCACAGCTGACTTTCCCAGAGCTTCTGTTTTAGGCTGAAACGCTTGTTTTAAACATGTCACCATTGGAAAAACACATTTGAGGAATTTTAACTGTTTCAAGCAATGAAAACTGAGAGATTAAAGGGATAGTTCAGTACAAAATTAAGATTCTTTCATTATTTACTCACCCTATAACGTCATTCCAAACTTGTATGACTTTCTTTCTTTTGTAGAATAGAAAAGATATTTTAAAGAACTGTTTTTGTTCATATGATCAAATCAACAGAACTTTCAAGCTTCAAAAATGACATTAAGGCACCGTGAAATGAATCCATAAATTTCTTTTAAAAAAAAGCCTGGTATACTGTAAGTCTTCTGAAGTGACAATCACTATGACGTATGATGAACAAAAGCCTTCAGATTTCAACTAAAGTCAAATCTCACTGCTTCTGGCACGTCACAAATGGATCTGTCTGCATAGTGTCTGCATAGTTTGTGTGTGTGTGTGTGTGTGTGTGTGTGTGTGTGTGTGTGTGTGTGTGTGATCAATACCAATAGAGGGTAATTAAAGGCTTACATTTGATCTGTTCATCTTCATGATCTGCTTCAAAAGATGAGTCATATCTTTATTTTCTTAACAGAGCTTCAAAGTTCTGGATCCTGTTTTTTATTTCCGAAGAAGAAAAATAGCCTTAAAAGTTTGAAACAACATGAGAGTGAGTAAATGTTGACAGATTTATTTATTTATGAGAAAACTTAAAATAATTGGACATTCAAGACGGAGGTTGCATGTCTTAAGATTGTAACAATATATGGTCATTTAATTACACTTTATACACTACGTTCAGAAGTTTGGGGTGTGTGACAGTAAAGACTTTTACAGTGTTACAAAAAGAAATAATTTAAAATAAATGCTGTTGTTTTGAACTTTCTATTCACCAAAGAATCCTGAAAAAAAATGTATCAACGATCAAGACAAATATAAAAATATTAATCTATTTTCAATGTTGATAATAATAAGAACTTTTTCTTAAGTGCCAATTTAGAATATTAAATGATTTCTGAAGGATCACGTGACAAAAATATATTAATATTTTCCATTACAGGAATAAATTACATTTTAAAATATATTACAATATAAAACAGTTATTTTAAATTGTAATAATCTTTCTCAATTTACTTTACTGATTTTTTGGTCAATCAATTCGCTTTTTACTGTCTTTCTATAAAAATATTTAAAAAATCTTACTGACTCCAAATGTCTAAAGAGTGTGTACAGATTCAGAAGGGCCCTTTCATCACAAACAAAAGTGATATTCACACAAGCCATCCAAACATGCTTAAAAGACATGTTGTACATGGTCATAGAGGAGCTGTAATGTTTTAAGTAAAGTAACACTCCGTGACAGTGGAATGCAAAAATACGGTCAGTGGAATTCAGCTGCCGCGTTAACTTATCTTCTTGGCTTGTAATCTGCGTTTACTGTGTCAGTCTGTTTACATTAATATCTTACAGGGAAAAAAACCTTCAACATACCATTTATCAACCATGAGCCCCTCCTAGGTTTTTCAGTCACCATATGCTGTGTTTGCTTTTTATGGTCATGAACTAAAGATGCTAATAAGACATTTCAACTCTATACTATGTTTCCAAACCTGACATTCTGACAGACAGGTCTTCATTCACAGCTCTTTCCAGTCACACAGCTGTGGTTGAGAGGTTAGATGGATCACACAGGTCTGTGATGGATAGCAGCCTTTTCTCTCTTTACACACTGTGGAATGAAGCAGATGGGTCAGCTCACATGCAACACAGAGCAGCCTCATTCAATCACCATGACAAAGTTTTCCATGAAACTAGCTCTAATTTAAAACCCATCAGAAGGCCCAAATGGAATCTGTGGATTTTTAATCGCATTGAATCCATGGAATTCTGCAGAAATAGTACAAAAGAGTACTACCGTTTGATTTGGAAGCTGCAAGCATAATCGTATTAGCCAAAATATTTACAAAACAAACACACGTAGGTGGAAAGATGTGTGGAATTTGATAAATGATGGGCATTCCAATTCTTATGAGCGCACTACGTGCCCATTACTAATTTCAAAATGATTGGTCTGGTTGGGAATGGAATTACAAACAAAGCGTTTCAGGCAGTGTTTTCTGTGGGAGAGATTAACTAAGGTAAAAACAAAAAAAGCACGATATGCACCCTTAAAAAGCAAAGTGTAGTACTGGTGCTGGGAGATATGTTCATCCAGACCTCCAGATGGGTTTGTGGCCCATTTATGAGTTCAAGTGTAAACACAGCTGATTCTAAAGAGAGAGAAAAAAAATAAGACAACTTCCTTCCACCTGTCTGGGCTCTAAACAACTACATCTGAGGGGAAACCACACGCAGCAGACATCAACATACACAAACTGTACAACATGCATGAAATCAGTTCAAAAGATGCAATGGTTCAGATGAAACAAACAACCAAACTTCCTCAATCCACTTTAGATGCGTTGATGACACTGTTTTATCCATCAGTGCTGTTCTATGTCCTACATAATACATTTTACAGTCAATTTAAAATAAGAATTGAAAGTTTACATTCTTAATGGATGTTGTGAACTCTGAAGTCTTATTGTGAACAATTTATGGGTCCTACAGGTCTAATAGGCTCGGAATCCACTGGTTTCAGGATTTTGAAATGCTCCTCTTGCTGCTAAAATACCCATATGTTGCAGTATTTTGAGCTGGTGGCCATGCAGAGAGGTAGATGAAGGCATGCGGGGCAGCTAATATATAACAGAAGCACCACTTTCATCCTTTAAAGTTCATTTTACGGCAAAGGTTTTCAGCACCAAAGCCCAGGCTGAGCAATACAAGTCCAGGGCTGGCGCCAAGTGACAAAAACATTCCACGGAGGAGAAGGTAAAATAATTGTGACTCTGGCTAATGCAAAGAGTTCGCTGCCTCTTTTTTAGAGAGGTCATGTGTTTCCATTCCTTCTCCCAAAAGTCTCATTGGTTCTCTCTTCAGTAAATTTCTTCATCGTGCAATGACAAATTGTTTGCATTTTCAGTTCAGCTTAATATAAATCACATACAGTATTCATGCTTGTGATAGTTGAACTTTCCACTGTATTGCATTCTCTGGCTTTTTAATCCAAACAAAATATTTCGAAAGTGCTATGCGGTTCGGCGGATTCCAAAAAAATCCACCCTATTTTGGTAGCTGAATGGAATTAACACAGGAAAAGATGCTATCGGGTTAATTTTATGGACTTCTGAAACAGTTCCTCTATTCTTGTTATTTCAGACTTCTTAATCTGAACCGTCTGCAAAGCTTCAATAAAACCCTACAGATATACAGCTGCTATCACATAGTTCAAAAAACCTTTAAAAAATAAAAAGGTCCCAAGGTCCAAAACATCATCACCCAAATTTCCTCCCAATGGAAAAGAAAAAAAGAAGACTCATACAACGCTATGAGCCTAAGAAAAGATGTGTGATCTATGAACAGGCAACAGCATTGAAAGGGCTCACATCTTGGTCCATCAAGGGGGACAACATTGTTAGAATCCTAATTCGGCTATGTATGCGTTACTCGCAAACTGGTTCCTGTGACAAGTCATAGAAACTGGATTTCATTTCTATTGATTTCACAGGATTTCAGAACGATTGCCTAATTCCCCAAAGACAGTGATTTCACTGAACTTTGTGTGTTTTTGAGATGAGAGCAGGACTATAGTTTAATGTAAGAGTGAATTAGAACAGAATGTGGTATCGACATCCACATGTCACTTCGGTAATGTATTGTTAACTTCTCACCAGAGTTATTTTTTACAGCTCATAATATTACACTGTAAAATCCAATCCAAGCTCTTTCAGCAGATGGTGGTTTATGGTGTTTCATATATCTCACCCAAAAAAGAGTTCTAGCTTCTCCCACACACTCTCACGTTACACAAATATGCTGCTATTGAGTGTATAGATACAACCTTTGGGGAACAAACCTGGCCTGCACTCAACAACAGAAGCACAAATGAGTGCTTTTCCTTTCTTTCACTCTTCCAACTCCCCCATACAGTGGGGAAAAAAAGTATTTAGTCAGCCACCAATTGTGCAAGTTCTCCCACTTAAAAAGATGAGAGAGGCCTGTAATTTTCATCATAGGTAAACCTCAACTATGAGAAACAAAATAAAAAAAAAATCCAAAAATCACATTGTAGGATTTTTAAAAAAATTATTTGCAAATTATGGTGGAAAATAAGTTTTGGTCAATAACAATTTAATCTCAATACTTTGTTATATTCCCTTTGTTGGCAATGACAGAGGTCAAACGTTTTCTGTAAGTCTTCACAAGGTTTTCACACACTGTTGCTGGTATTTTGGCCCATTCCTCCATGCAGATCTCCTCTAGAGCAGTAATGTTTTGGGGCTGTCGCTGGGCAACACGGATTTCAACTCCCTCCAAAGATTTTCTATGGTGTTGAGATCTGGAGACTGGCTAGGCCACTCCAGGACCTTTAAATGCTTCTTACGAAGCCACTCCTTCGTTGCCCGGGCGGTGGGTTTTGGGATCATTGTCATGCTGAAAGACCCAGCCACGTTTCATCTTCAATTCCCTTGCTGATGGAAGGAGGTTTTCACTCAAAATCTCACGATACATGGCCGCATTCATTCTTTCGTTTACACGGATCAGTCGTTCTGGTTCCTTTGCAGAAAAACAGCCCCAAAGCCTGATGTTTCCACCCCCATGCTTCACAGTAGGTATTGTGTTCTTTGGATGCAACTCAGCATTTTTTCTCCTCCAAACACGACAAGTTGAGTTTTTACCAAAGTTCTATTTTGGTTTCATCTGACAATATGACATTCTCCCAATCCTCTTCTAGATCATCCAAATGCTCTCTAGCAAACTTCAGACGGTCCTGGACATGTACTTGCTTAAGCATGGGTACACCTCTGGCAGTTTTTTTTTTTTTTTTTTTTTTTCTGCAGTATTTGCGTCCCTGGCGGCGCTTGTGGTTACTGATGGTAGCCTTTGTTACTTGGTCCCAGCTCTCTGCAGGTCATTCACTAGGTCCCCCCGTGTTGGTTCTGGGATTTTTGCTCACAGTTTTTGTGATCATTTTGACCCCACGGGGTGTGATCTTGCGTGGAGCCCCAGATCGAGTTAGATTATCAGTGGTCTTGTATGTCTTTTATTTTCTAATAATTGCTCCCACAGTTTATTTCTTCACACCAAGCTGCTTACCTGTTGCAGATTCAGTCTTCCCAGTCTGGTGCAGGTCTACAGTTTTGTTTCTGGTGTCCTTTTACAGCTCTTTTGTCTTGGCCATGGTGGAGTTTGGAGTTTGACTGTTTGAGGTTGTGGACAGGTGTTTTTTTTATACTGATAACGAGTTCAAACAGTTGCCATTAATACAGGTAACGAGTGGAGGATAGGAGGGCTTCTTAAAGACAAACTAACTGGTCTGTGAGAGCCAGAATTCTTGCTTGTTTGTAGGTGACCAAATTCTTATTTTACCGAGGAATTGACCGTTTAATTCTTTAAAAATCCTACAATGTTATTTTTCTGGATTTTTTTTTCTCATTTTATCTCTCATAGTTGAGGTATACCTATGGTGAAAATTACAGGCCTCTCTCATCTTTTTAAGTGGAGAACTTGCACAATTGGTGGCTGACTAAACTTTTTTGCCCCACTGTATATACTTATGTACATCTATTAGACTTCTTTTCACATGCTTCGATAAGCATAATTACTGTGCTCATATTGTGCTAGAAGTTGAACGACACCATAAATCCATGCTGTTATTTTCATAATGAAAAAAAAAACAATCAGACTTCATTTTGTTTGGTGCACAATAACCGCAAAAAAAAAAAAAACAGAACACCTTACCGACGACCCAGAAAAACCACCAGCAATACCCTGGCACCCACACAAAACAACAATGTTAAGCTACATTCCAAGAACCTTTCTTAACAACCACATAGAAACACCCTGCCAACCACCCAAAGCACCACAGCAACCACATTACTCCTTGGCAACCACCCATAACACCTTTTCAACTTTTAAAGCACCTTAGCAACCACTCAGAACACCCTAACAACGCACTAAGACCCTTTCAAAACACTTTAGCAACCCTACAAACCAAAAAGACCACCTCAGCAACATTTTAAGCAAGCAACTTAGCAACCACATAACTCCTTGGCAACTACCCAGAACACTTTTCAACTTTTAAAACACCTTAGCAACTACATAGCAATACCCTGGCAACCACCCAGAACACCTTAGCAACCACATAACTCCTTGGCAACCACTCATATGTAATGTATTCTAAATAATTCTGCAGGGACTTGTTTCTCCAGGCTCAGCAGACATCAGTTCTATGTGCCAGACCACCGGAATGGATTCTAAATAATCCTCCTCGGTGGTTGGCAAAAAGCAGGTCACACTGGCATCTCTGCTCATAAACTATGACAAAAGAAGCCGTCGGTACTCCACCCTGGTGATTTCATGGTGGTGAGGCTGGGAGAGGAACAATTGCACCCTGCGAGGCAGTTTGTCACTCTACGTGGTTTCGCCAAACCCAGACAGCTCCCGTCACTATTTAGCATTTCCCACATAAGCCCATGATGAGCATGTGGCAGTATCCTTCACTGAGAGGCTGGAGAGGAAAAGCTTAGTAAAAATAGCTGTTTACCACAAAGCTTTATAAACTGCCATTCCCTCTCTAGGCTGGTGTGTGTATATTACCAAACACTCTCTTTCTCTTTCGCTCTCCTGGGCAAAAAGGATTCCAGGAAAGTGGGAGTCACACTTCATAAAAGTACATGAGAGGCAACAAACATTCAAACAGCAGCAACTTGGTTCAAACGAGAACAATATTCACCACGTCATGCTTCAGAACAGGAAGTTTTATTCATAAAGACTGTAAGGATTGTTTGATAAGTCAGAGCAGTGCCAATACTGGAAGCAGTGATGAGTAACTCTTTCAGAGAAAACACACACACACACACACACACACTGCTGCTTTCTTTGTCAATGTCTGATTTGCCAACATCTGAACTCTTATCCTGTGAAGATGGGCTTTTTAGAAGATTATGAGGTTCTCTGAAGTTTAGCTCTCTGATTATATAGCATGTTGAGGGAGATTTTTCCAACCACCCACACCAAAGCTCGCTTTAGATAAAGAGGAAACTTAAATAATGCCCCCCTCATCTCTCGGGAGAGACTGGGGAGAACAGGAAGCAAGTACGTGGAAAAGCAGAGAACTGAAAATTCTTAGGCTCACCAGGAAGTTAATGGCCACACAGCAAGACTTGGTTTCAAATGCATCAATAGACATCTGAGCTTGTTTATATTTTAGCTAATGTTTCAGGATTCTTGCATTAATTGCTGCTCATCAATTTGTCCCAAAACAAAAAGACTTCATTGGAAACCTACAGAACAGATGAAGTATCAAAAAGACAGCAAATCATATTTCAGTTAATACAATCACTGTAAACAAAAAAGTCTAAAAATTTATGGTAAAAAAACTGGCAGCAGTGCCAGAATTTTAGCGTAAAAAATAAGGTAGCAACATTTTAGGTTTTATGAATTTAACTTAAATGTACATTTAAAAAAGGTATTTCATTAACTAATATAATGTCACAACCTGTTGAAGTATTGAAATCTGTTTAGTACATTTGTAATACACTAATAACCACCAAAAGCAGGTGGTGATAAGAAAGTCACGTGATGAACCAAAGCTCATCACAAGCTGAGAAAGAAAATATATATATACATATAGAAGGTACACAGTGTCATTCACACAAATACTAAACATCATCATGGTAACACATGCACGATACTGAAATAATGCAATAAATATTAATTGAACAACTGTAGATAACATACAACCCTTACGAAAATAATTGGAAAGGAAAAACTCAGAAGAAACTATTTCTATGTGAAAATGTATGGGAATTCTGGGAATATCAATTTATGTTTTTTTCACTGTAAATTATTCATTCTTTTTCACTTCCAGAAACTGAACTTAACGTTAACCAATTAACAGGTTTTTACCGTAGCATTTTTTACAGTCTTTTACCATTAAAATCACATTAAAACATAAAAATTATTTTTTTACAGAAATGGGGTTACAAGCTACAAGTATGAATGTGACATGAAATTATGCATCTTATTCTAATGCATTTACACTGAAAGAGGGACCCAAGCCATGTTGAAGGACTAGAAAGTCATCGAAATGTGTAAATGGGCTCTTTTGACCTAGCAACCACACAAAACACAATTTTCCCTAAGGTGTTCAGAACCTTTATTCTTGCCTAGCAATCACCCAGAACTTTAGTTGCTAAGTTGTTGTCTTAGAGTGCTGTTAATGGGTTCTGGGTGGTTGCCAGGGTGTTTCTATATGGTTGCTATGGTTCTTAGAGTGCTGTTAAGGTGTTCTGTGTGGTTGGCAGGGCATTAGTAGGGTGTTTTTAGTGTGTTGTCCTGAAATCCACTTAGAACACTATAGCAATACGTTAAGAACACACTGACAGCCACATAGCAACACTCCAGAAACCACCCAGAACACTACAGCAACTACAAACTTTTCATGCAAGAGTGTTGCTATGTGGTTACTAAAGTGTTTGGGAAAGGTTATTAGAATGTTGCTAAGATGTTCTTAGAATGCTATTAAGGTGTTTCGGGTGGTTGCCAGGGTATTGCTATGTGGTTGTTAAGGTGTTTGGTAAGGTTCTCAGTGTGGTGCCCTGTCAATCACCCAAAAGACTTTAGCAATACCATAAGAACCTTTCAGAACACATTATCAACCACCTAGAACACCAGAGCAACATGCTTAAAACTTTTCAAAACACCATAGCAACTACATAACAATATGTTTTATTGTCCACATGAGAAATTTTGTCTAGCATAATTTGCTGCACATCAATTTGTCCCCAAACAAAAGATCTACCCTTTGGTAACCTATGGAACAGATGAATGATTTGAAAAGAAAGAAAAATCAAGTTTCTTTCAACGCAGTTTCCTAAGTGTAATGGTTTTACCAAATGTGTTTTCTTCCCTTAAAGAAGAAAATTCAGTCATTCATCAGTTTAAATCAACAGTTGCCTTTGCACAGGAGCCAACGGCAATGACAACAACAGGACATCGGTTGCCAAGGATATAAAATGACAGGGGTGTGGCGGAACATTGTTTTCAACACATCTCATGGCAAAAACATTATTGCACACCAGCGTTTGCCTGCCTTCAGTCTGAAAGGAATGTCGATGCTGTGTTTTGCCAAAGTTTGTTTCGACTCCCAGCGGTGAGAGGATTGATCCAGCATGGAGTTCTAGATGCCTTTCCTGACGTTTTTTCTCAACTTCTCTTGGAAGCTGAACTTGTGCTTCCTATGAGTCTCTCTCCATAGAGATGCTCCTGTATGAGGGAGGACAGCTGTTAAGGTCGTAATCACTCTCTCTCAATGTACATTCATACACATACACATACTTTAGCCGCTTTGTAACCTCTGGGGGATTTCAATGAGTTTCTATGTACAGAGAGAGAGAGAGAGAGAGGGAGGGTTGATGTTTTCCTGTTAAACAGGAAAAATGAATAGGTTATTACTGTACAGTATTGATCTTCAATCTGGACATTTGGACAAACATCCAATCCTAAATATAGATCTTTAGCATTACTCATTCCACACAGTTTGTGCTGTGGATATGAATGACCTATATAAACCTACCTGTATATAAATCTATATAACAAATATAATATGATTATATATAACTACACAATTATGACATGAACATAATCCTGTTTCATGCATTAAAAATACTCAAGTACAGCATTTTTTGACTGGTTATGTGTTTCTAAAATTGCCCAGAATTTTTAGAAAATTCCCAGCGAGTCCTCGAAAAAACTAAAGTGAATGCTCAGGGTACTGAACACATTAGCCATCCACTCTGACACACATAAATATGCAGTCATATAGGCATCCCTGTCCATCTCTCAGCTCTGGCACCCCTCAGTGTTAACAGAGGAGACAAGGGCTCCCATTGAAGAGGTCACCCCTCTTCCCAAAACCAGATGTTCATAGTAAGCAGGCAAGTGCAGAAAGACAGCCTCACTCTCAGCCTGTTTTTAATTTCTCAAATACGCAGAGACACATGAAATAAGCAGACGTGACAAGAAAAAAACGAAGGGAATGGAGGAAAGAGTGTACCTGAACTGTGAAGAGCTCAGAAAGATACAGTTTTTACAGGATGGCACTTTACATAAATTGAGTGCAAAAAAAAAAAAACTTGAGATGTTGGTTGTCTAAATCCTACCTGTTTAAAAATTTACAATTTGCAATTTTTTTTCAATCTTGGTACTACAAATTGGGGCATCTAAATAGTTACAATGTAGCTCTAATTAGTGTGATTAAGCATTATAAGTTACATATCAAACAAAGACAAAATACTACCACATGTAAATACTAGCAATAATACTGTTAATTAGTTACAAATAAAAAAAAAAGTTTTAAAGTACTGCAATGAACTGAATAAAAATTCAGTTACATTCAAATTAAGTAAAACATTTCCATCCTATAAATGTAGTCCCTAAACGCATGTTCTTTTTGATGAGCGGGTAAGAAATTCCGGGAAAAAGGGCGGATTGCTTTACGGCAACAACAAATGCACGTGTACAACCAAAGCCACTAGAAGGCAAGCCTGCAACCATTAGCCGAAAAAGCATAACGGCTAAAGCTAACGCTTCCAATCTGGCAGTAAGTGGGAAAGGATGCTGCGTTCAAGTCCTCCTGGGACGTTCCTACTTACGAGTTGACAAGTCGTAATTACGACGTCAGGTGCGTTCAAGTCAGTTTAGTCGGCTCAAGATGGCGGTGTACCTTCTTTTAATAAATTACAAGAAAATACAACAGGGTCTGTTAACTCTGCTTATAGAAAATGAAGAGCAAAGAATTCGCATCAGGTGTGTTTTTCACCTATACGTGCAAAAAGGATAGCATTTTTTTACTTGGACTTCATTAACTAGCTGCGTAACAAGAATATGACCAATTTAAGTTTATAGGACAACTAAACTATCAATTTAAACAAAAATTTACCGTCAACTACAGACGTTGCATCCATCGATTCCGCCATGTTTCTCATTGACACGCCCCCAACTCGGAAACTCGGGGCTTAAAGAAAATTTCGAGTTTCCCACTCGTAATAACGACTTTGTGGTGGCGTTCATGTGCGTTCAACTCGTAAATACGATCTATCCGACATGACTTGAACGCACCAGTAGACCAGAGGCCGTTTTTTTAAAAAATGTATGTCAATGGAGGAGAGGCTTTACTACGCTGAATAAACAGCTTTTTAGAAGAAACGGCTTATCATTTAATGAATCGACAGCCTATTGGCTAACCTTCAACATGTTTTACACTAAACAATACTTTTGGATTGAACTATTTTTAGAGTTTACCACGAAAAAAATGCAGTTTTATAAGAGAAGTCACTGACTTTTTGCGACAGGTGGGATTCATTTTACGGCACTTCTCATTCATTCCTATGTTTCTGTAAATGGTGATTGAGTGTCGCACAACTCCGACTGAAATTCAATGACATCAAGGCTGTAATGTGATTGGTTATTAAAGGTGCTGTATGTAGCATTGACACCGAGTGGTTGAACTAGGTATTGCAGTCAAAATTCAAAATATTGCAGATGGTTTTTTTCACCCCGCCCCTCCTCCTCAGACTTGATGCACATGCAGGTTGCCAGATTGACAACACCAACAGGAACCAGTGCACTTGATGATGAATGAAATGAAATCCGCTCTGTTTTCCGCCGACTGGCAACCCGGGGTCCCGAAATACAGTTGGGTTTAACTGGCAGTGGGTGGGTTTCACAAACTAAAACAGAGACCGACATTCCGGCCCGGAACGCACATTTTCAAAGGAGAATAACTGACTATAGCATTGTTTTTCAGATAAACAAGTATGTTAACTTAGCATGTTTCTTAAATATCTGCAAACATATTATGGTATTTTTATGCTTTAGTAGAGTCAAAAACTTACATACAGCACCTTTAAGGGACACATGATCCAAGTTAGCTGTTACGCTTTCTCCAATAGTAGTCCTAAGTAATACAGACACTCTCATCTCCTTATCCACCTTTTTCTTCAACGCGGAAGTAAGCCTATGGGTGAGACTTCCGGTTCAGCCGCTATAGATAAATAACGAGGAGAATAACAACGTGCAGTAAACGGTAAAACTGTTTGCACTACAAACCAGTGTGTTCATAATTAAGATAATACATTAAAATAATATGATAAGACACACCAACTTTCAATATCAAGCAGCAAAACGAACTGTTTTGCTCAGCTAAAAATAGCTGGAAGGAGTGGACGCAGATGAGACCGGAAGCCAGACCCATATAATTTACAAATGGCCGCGCCCATTTTTACGACAAGAAAAAGGTGGATAGATAATCTCTGGTACAACTATCGATGGTAATTACGACATCGAAATATTTACGACTGTGAATTCCAACAGTAGGGGGCTCCAAAGTCGCAAAAATACACAAAACTACATTGAGTTGCTGTAATTTTTTAATTTAATACAGAAACAAACCTATAAGAAACTTGGGGGCCACGAGGCTCTGCCAGATACAGGCTTAGTTTTTGCAGGGTGGCAGATAAATCAGTGTCAAGTCTTTTGGGAAAGCAGCGAGAGCGGTCGTATCTCATGCGCTCAAGGTCAAGGATACAAAGGCCTCTGAGACGGACACACAGCAGGTTACTCAGCACGTCCTCCACTACAGCAGAAGGCTTTAATTGACAGAGTCTGGATCTCATCCAGCAGATAATGGAATCAATGGGGCTCTCGGGTCAGATGGAGGATACTGCCCCAGAATGGGGTACTGAGGGGAAAAAAAGAGAGACAAGAATGGAATGGACAACAAAGATTTCAAATTACAGCTTGGCGACCTTCCTGATTCAACAGAGCAAGAAAACTATTACTTGAGGGAAATGTTCTCGTTTACACTTAAAATGGGGGATTAGGGACTGTGAGTGAGTACTGTGTATCATCATGTCATCATATGCGATTCACTGGGTACAAAAATGGTTTATAGAAATCAATAAGGCCTTCAGACGTCAGACTTCACCCGAGAGACAACACACATGTTCTGCTGTTGCTGAGACAGACTTGGAATATTCAGGGAGTTACACAACACAAAACTCCACTGCTGCTCAGAGGGGGAAACAAATGTATCCTGTCATGAATCCCCTGCATCCTGTCAAAGCCAAAGCTATGTGTTCAAGAGGAATGAATGAGCATGTGATAGACCAAATAGAGAGTTCACCCAAAAATAAATTACATCATGTACTCACCCTTACATTGTTCCAAACCTGAAGAAATTTTGAAGATTTCTCACGTGGGGCTTACAGTGAAAGCTGACAGTCAGGCATCAACAGTGTTTTTTTAATAGAATTTTTCTAAAAAGCTCCCATATCAGAATTTATTTTTATTTTTTGTGACAGCGGACTCCTTAGCACACTGGTATACAGAAAGGCGGTGCAGGTCATTTCGGTCTTTGCATAACATATTTTAGATAAGTTAGAGGGGAAAATGGGATTCAGTCATTCCTTGAGAACTCCTCTAAATTCCTTCTTTCTTCAGTAATAACCTCCTGGCAACTTGAAAAATCAGCTGCGTTTATGGCAATACTAAAGTATCTTGACCTATCTGTCTAGGTAAGATAACTTACATGGAGCAGTTTTCATACCAGACAAAGAGATAAAACAATTATGTAAGAGAAGCAAGCAGATACATAGATAGATAGATAGATAGATAGATAGATAGATAGATAGATTGTAACAAAAAGAAATGTAACCAAGTATAATTAAATTAATTTAATTAGGTAAAAAAAAAATTATTATTAATTTTCAATACTTTTAATGCGATATATATGTATATGTGTAGTTTTAAATATATATTCCATCCATATAGTTTACATTTGTGTGTTTGTATATATATTTAGAGAGTTTTAACATTTAAAAAAATTGTTTAAAAACGAAATGTAAACAAGTAAAAATTATAGGATTATATTAAAATAAATTAAAACATTTAAATGTAACCAGATAAAATAAAATGTGAGCCACTGCCAGCTGAGTTTCATAAGACTAGAACGGAATTATCATAAGTCTGGAAACTTTAATGTCTGCAGTACACAACAGCTTCACAACCCACACCAAAGCATTCACTAAAAATGTCTCCAGTTTAACCCCAGTGTCTTGAGTTAGCCAGCACTGTTTTCGATCTTTAATGTGGGCTTTGCTGTGAGGCGTAGTGGTTCACACATTTAATGGTGATTTTGAGTCTTAAAACTAGTGCTGAACCCCAGGGGAGCAGTAACATCATTTATCAAACACTTCAAATTTGCTACATTAACCCCAGGCAGTCTGAGCCATTACAACGGTCTTATAAAAGAGCAGGACTAACAAATATTGCATTCTGAGGATGTATTTACAGGAAATCAGATCATCAATAATAAAGGATGCCCAAAATGTGCTCTGGAAATCTTGCATGTAAACTCCCATGTGTTGTTTTGAGCACACTATAGGGACAGGCACAGTGAAATGAAAACAAACAGCTAAGGAATTTGCTTTGCGAGCACAGTTTTGTTCAACAGCTCATATGGATGCCTTGTGTGCATCATGTGAATGTTTTTTGCTGTTCAAAATCACTCAACAAAAAGACTCATGTTAAAGGAGTGTTTCCTCTCAAAATATGCTTTCAACAAATAAGTGGCTTGTAAACTATTAGGCTGAAGTTGGTTTTACAACTCTTGGGAGATGTACTTTAATGTGTTGGACTTTCAATGTTTGCTTCAAACTAGTCCTACCTGTCCAGGTCTTGATTAATAAGGTTTGGTTCACATTGAAGCTTATTCTGGCAAATTAAACTGGCACACATCTTATTTCAGGAGAGAAAGGTGAATAATGACCAGCAACCTTCGAGTTCAAACAGCTACACAGACATTCAGATGATTAATGAGCACGAATACACAAAGTGCTAGAGTAAAAGTCTTCTGTAAAAGGGGAATTGTAGATACTCGATGAGAAACTGATGAAAAGAGCTTTCAAGTCAATAAATAGGAGTCTTTTTAACTAAAAAAATTGTATAGCTTAAGGGTTAATCAGGATGGTATTACAACAAAACTTTGTAATGGCTCTAAATATCACATCATCCAAACAGATCCATTTAATTCAGACTGAGATGAGAGATCAAATTTGTCTGGGCATCTCTGCAAAAAGTCTTGCATGTCATTCTATAGGTCTACCACAAGAAGGCAGAACTGCACCTAAAATGCAGTTGTGAGCGTTTTGTTCTCAAAAACATACTGAAAACTTCACCCAAAATAAAGGGCTATTAAGAATTAATTAAAATAATTTTTCAAACAGAGATTATTTGAATGAAACAAAGTATTATACTGATGCCATCAAAGAGATGCATTGTTTAAAAAAAAAGTGCTGTTAAATACTGGATTTAAAGGCAAAATTAACTTTTACACTTCAAATCATACAAAGAGACAAAAAAGTTTATTGCTGACATGCATGTAGAGATTTGATGAAGTACAAAAATATGTCTTTTATACAAATTAGTTTTTCCTCTGTACAATTACCCAGTTTTTTTTTCTTTGACACCATTCTAACCAAGCAGCTTATGACATTAAACGTTCAGGCTTTTGACCAGTTTCATCATGTTTTGTTTTACACCAGATTTAGATTTTCCAGTTTTAGTAAAAGATGCAAAAAAGTAACAATTCTAAAGAGAAATCTCCCAATTTATGAAACATCTGCACAAAGTGGCCTAAAAAGAAAAGAAAATCTAAATTAAACTTAATGTTCAGTATCTTCCCTTGCAGTGTCTTTGTGTTTTTTGGAGTATTCATCATTTGCAATACACCCACATCCACTACAATTTCTGCTGCATCTTGGGCACGTCTTGCTAATTAGAATCATGCACTAATTGCTTCAAATTTGTATACAGAGCTAAAAAAACGTACACTTCTCATGCTGCAGACAGAATTTTGGACATCACGGAACTGTCTATGCAAGGGGGACGGGGGAGTTTGCAGTCACTTGCGTAGGGGGCATATTAAACAGAAATATTTACTAATTTCTTTCATCTAGATTTTGGGTACAGACTACACAACCACATCAACAGCAGCCATATTGCAACTGTACAAATTTGCTATGATATAATGGCTTTTGTGAGAACTCTACGTAGACCTAGGATATAGCCTTGAGGCACTCCTTTTTGAATATAAGGAAAGGACTTTGATTTGCTCACAAAAAAGTCCCTCTCCATCAAGTCACGCATATTATCCACTACAATACTGCTTTACAACCAAATATATTCACATTGAGGTGGGAAAAACTAATGCTTTCAATGGTGGCTTGTGTGGAAACATTGGTGCGATTCTTCAGAATAATAATACCCTGCACTGTGTTTTGCACTATTGATGCCTATCCTCCATCACAATGTCTTTCACACTGGCCAGAGTGCGGTATCATTCTATCTCGGAAGATATACTCTACATCGATTCTACATGTCATGCTAATGTGCATGATAATTTAGTTGACTTAAAATAGAGCTATGCAAAGTCAGTCACCTAATTAGTGTAGCTTAATATACCGACAGGATTGTTGCAATAATTATTCAAGAATTTAAAAAAAGGAAAGAGACAATAAAACAAAACCTTCACTGAAGATAGAAGGAAAAAACATGAGAGATCAATGCTTTTGAGTGATACATGATCTCTACATTTACCATGGCAGATGAATTAAAAACAGCAAATAAATTAAAAGGAAAACAGAAAGGTACGGATATACTACCAGGCTGTATGTCTTCAAAAGAAAAAATTAAAGTGGAGATTAAAAGGACAAGCCAAGCTGCTAGTCATGAGCTCAGAGATCTACAGTACTGAATGACCTTTTCATTTAATGACATGAGTGGAGCCAGACATAAAGGCATTGCAAACTAAGCCACAGGTCCACAGGTCGATGCAAGCCAACCGCCTAGTATACTAAGATATATTCTAGCATCAGAAGTACATATTCACTGCTCACGGTTGAGTTGAAAATCTGTTGTTGATAACCTAAGGCAAGATATCCCACAGTTATGCTTTATACAAATGGGGTAGCTTAAAACAGGACTGAAAAAAGTCAAATGACATTAAGAATCGGTTTCCTTGCAATATTCTCAAACAAGAAACATGGAGAGGAGTGGGTTTCATGGCATTTCCTTCCTGATGATCATGAAGCAGTTAAAAAAAATAATAAAAAGAAAAACAAAAAGAAACAATCCCCTATGCAATGGGTTTCTTTGTATCATTGTGGCCAGAAACGTTCCCTAGCGGCCAATCCTCGATCCCTGAGCTGCAGCTGAAATCTGTGTGGGTAACGAAAGCACCGGAGATACAGGACATGGCAGAAGATGCACTTTGATGGCTTGGCATGCTATCAGAGGGTGAGCGCTCTAGACGGAGGGACACAAAAGGAAAGGAGGGCTTAAGGGCTGTGCTTACGGGGCTTATCTTGGCTTAGACTTCCGTATGACTGCCGGCTCGGCCGCCCTGCTTCCTGACGGTTTCATCCCATCACCAGCTGTACCGTACCTCGTCTTTTTCCAAGCACAGCCCTGCAATGAGTCCCTGTGTGACAACACACCGAAATCCAGAAGCTACACCAAAAAAAAAAAAAAAAAAAAAAAAAAAAACAAAAAGGGAAAAAAAAAAAAAAAAAAAAAAAAAAAAAAAAAAAAAAAAAAAAAAAAAAAAAAAAAAAAAAAAAAAAAAAAAAAAAAAAAAAAAAAAAAAAAAAAAACAAAAAATAGCTCCGCTCGCAACGGCCGTTGTATGGCATATAGTACTATTAAAAGTACATTTCCATTTGGTCGAATGCACAGGAAGTGGTGGTCTTGCACTTTCTGCTGCCTTCTGATTGGACAAAAGCAAGATGGGAAAATAACGTACCATATTGGCCGGTTTGGATGCCAAGTTATCTTTTGGTTGTATGCATCCAGACACAGATGCTAGCTGCCAACAGAAACCCATTCAAATAGAGGAAGGAGAAACATGCGCTGCTATGATTTCAGTAATATGAGGTTTTTAGCTTTTTAACTTGTGAAACTTAACATCTTCAATGGAAATAAAGAGAATAATCTAACTTAAAATGCTACCGTTTTAGTAGGAGAGGAGGGGAGAAGCTTATTTAGATTGAGGAAAAACCAATCACTGGTTTTGACACAGAATAGTTACACAACCACAATGCTAATGATCTTGAGCCTGTGCTTGTCTCTCCTCAACATAATGAGTCCTGCTTTCATAAGAACAGAGAGCGTTGTTAAAAACTGACTAAGAAAGGAGGAAATAGAGAGATAGAAAAAAATGGTAAGAGGTAGATTTGCAGTCATAGATACAGATGGGAGCAGAACAGACGAACTGGTTGAGGGGAACAGAACAAAAGGGTTGATCATGTGATCCGAGGCGCTCCTGTAGAAAGTGCTGGGGGAGAGGCGGATGGAAAAAGGGTAGTTGTGTGATCTGCTACATGATTCTGTTGGGGTATTGCTGAAAGTGTGTGCGTGTGTGTGTGTCAGATTTGGGCAAGGATTGGCATGGTGGATGTGGTGTTGGTGGTCAGAATCTCATTACACCTATGTCCAGAGTCTGTGTCCTGGGCCGATGAATGGAGCAACGGAGCGCTGAGCTGTTCCTTGGCCCAAGTTTGTGTCTGCCAGACTCACGCTGCATGCTCACAAACACACACACTCTCACACGCAAACGTACATAAAAGAGTGCGCCCAGTTCCGTGGCTCGCTCCACTCCTGGTGACCCCCGTCTGCAGGCAGAATGACGGTGCTAATTCCGGAGGAAGCGCTGGGCCAGTATAGCGGCATCCAGAGGGCTGATGGGTTGAGCGTCGTGGCCAAGGCGCCTCACCGGAGGCACGTTACCGAAATGCCTCTTGCTGAGGAAGTTCTTGGTCTCGTGGATAGTGTTTTTCTCTTCTGCCAACAAGAGCTGTTGCCTCATGTAGTTTTCAAATTCGTACTGAGACGACTCCTCTGTCACTTTCGCCTGGGGGGGGGGGGTTTAAAGCAGGCGAAATTTTAGGTTTAATGCAGTTTAAAGAGGAAGTTTCTATTATTATCCATGATTCAATGCCACATAAAGCATTACATATTTTGGACCATATTTATAAAATACAAGTAAAATGAATTTGTATATAAGTCAGATCATACATACATAAATGGTCCCAATGATTTTAATGCAACATTTTACGCAACAGCAGTGTTAAAGCAAACTTTTTTTGGGGGGGGGGGGGGGGGGGGGGAACTTCGGATCTCTTCAATATTATTGTAACATCTATAAGCGGAACTGACCTCCTGAAGATGTTCGGGGTGGTTAAGCTGATCGTCTATGTCCGGCACCACTTGTAGAGGGCCACTCAGTGAGGACACAGATTGCCTATTTAAAAAAAATTATAATAAATCAGTCGATGACAAATGGGAATTTTCAGATCTACAGCCAAGGGAACATTAAATGCATGACTGAAAACTGCACTGGATTGCAAAAATGTGGCGAGACAACATCGCTGACCAAAAATGACATCATCCCATCACATAAATTCCTAATAAGTTACTTGAACTCTGACAAGAAGTCTTGGCTAAAAATGGAACAATAAAGTTGATCTCATTTCAGATGAGACGCACCAGGATGCAATGATGGCGCTCAGAGACTCGAGCACCTCGGTGGCAGTGAGCCTCTGCTGGGGGTCAAGCACCAGAAGCTTCCTGATCAAACACACTGTACTTTCTGATACCCGCCCATCCCTGTGCAAAACGAAACAGGCACAAAGACAAATTAGCATTTCCATCTGCAAAAACATTTTAGAGTCTTCATTTAAAGGAATAGCTCACCAAAAAAAAAAAAAAGGATAAAATTTAAGCCGTTTCACCGTATACTTATTTGCCTTCCATGGAACACAAGCGATTTATTAATAAGGTACAAGTAACTTTTAGGCTTCAGAAAGGACGCAGAAGCACCATAAAAATGGTCCATGCATCTTCTGAAGTCATACATCAATTATACATGAGGAACCATTCAACGGAAATCTTGACATCCAATGTCATGAAGAACATGAGTGTTTTTCATTTTTGGGTGAACAATCCTTTTAAACAAGGGCCATCACAATATTTGCCAATTAACATTTTTCAACAATTAATTCACATCAAAGCACAGAAAGATAAATGGAGAGACTCACTCAGGGATGGAGTACTCTGCTGCTTTGATCTTGCGGAAGAGCTCTTGAGGTATACTGTCGTAGAATGGGAACTGGCCGTAGAGCATGGTGAACAGCACCACACCGAGCGCCCACATATCACTGGGTTTACCGCGGTATGGTCGACCTACATGGAAACACAAAGTGCAATTTTAACAAGCAGCTCTACAACAGTTTGCTCATTCAATCAGACTGGAACTTTCTCTTGGGCGAGTAGTGATAGTGTGTACACATAAAACATATGCTACCAATAGTGCCAAAATCTTATAAAGTCCCCCAAATCCTGTTCACACTCACTACACCGCTTTGTTTACCACCATAAATGGGCAGAACACAATGTGCCAGAAGAGTACAAATGAGTCATGGGAGCTTTTAAAAGAGGGGTTAATTGGGTAGGTTTCTGTTTAGTAAACAATGTGATTTGTATGGTATATTTTTCTGTAAGGTACACATTCTCTGCTTCTACTTTGACCCTACGCATGAGAAAGCGAAAGAGAGGGAGACAAGAGAGAGAGTGAGCAATGGAAAAACAGTGAGAGGAAGAGAGCGAGAGAGAGAGAGAGAGATAGGGAGAGAGCAGGGAAGAGTAGTTCCTCTCTGCATGACTCATTGTGATGACTCACTAAAGCAGCTCTCCCTTTGTTCTGCTGTCATATTTGGCTGATTTACTCCCGGTTTCTTTCTGTCATTTTACTGTGAATGGAGACCGCAAACAAGAGCTCGACTGCGCCTCTATTTAACATGCATACTTGGAATGCACCATCTAACCAGAGCCTACATCCATAGATGTATTGGGAAAAACCCCGAAAACACATGAAAGACAGTTCTGGAAAGGTGGTGCGGTTTGATATTTTAGTTAGTGAGTCAACTAAACGAACAAGATTTAAATGCAGGGATCTTCAACTATGTATCGTACAAATAGCACTCTGCACGCAAAGTTCATGTGACAAAAAAAGACAGTCCACAAACAAACTTTTATTGAAAATAGACATTTTAAACATTTAAATATAATTTCAGTATTGAATGAATTATATGCTTAAATCAACGTCACATCACTTCATTTAAATTTTTCAATGATCTGATGGTGTCTTTGAATTGAGCAAAAAACAAAGCATCTCAGAAGGCAACCTACTTTATGGTAAAGACGTGTCGGACAGACGCCTGTGATGCATTTATGCACAGGTTTTTGAAATCATATGAATACTTTATACATCATAAATGACAATATTAATTGCTTTGCAATGTAAAAAATCTAAAGTGAGGCATATCATTATATTTTAATTTTACTTAATAAATTACAATGTGAGGGGGGAAATGAGACATTTATTTTCTATTAAATAATATATAGGTAGTTTTTAGGAATATAAATGTTAATATCAACATTTTTATATTAATCATAAATTTAAGGATATTTAGTTAAAAATACAAGCTAATCTCTTTTGACAGTTTCTGTAATGCCCCAATTTTTTTTAAATCTCCAAAAACAATACTGACTAGCCACTTTTAAGTTTGTGAAAACCAAAAAAGGTCAAAATTATTTGTGTGTGTTAACTATTCAGTAGGGCTAACTGCACTGTGCTACATAAACGTTTGACATAAGATAAACAGCGATTCCTATGTACTGAAATTACATCACTTGAGTGAACTTCACAATCTCTCTTCACAGAGAGAGATTGTTTGGAAAGATACACCTCGTGATACAACCGCTGTTAATTTGATCCGTCGCACTGCTGAGATCTGCTCGAGGCCATGACAACGAGCTTAAGGGAAGAGTTTTGGTATTGAGTCGTTGATGAGCTAACAGGTCAAGTCTTGCGGCACTCAACACACACAATGTCTTCAATCAACCTAACTATTGCTCATCCATGCTGACGGTTTGTGACTACTGTCCTGATTAGGGCCGTGTAGGTGGTTGGGTTTATGAGCTTTGATTACAGTGGTGACATTGAGGGTGAGTCATGTGAATCACACACACACACACACACACACACACACACAGAGAAGCTGAATTCTCACCGCTCAGGACATCTGGGCTGATGTAGGCTGGACTGCCTCGCTGGTCCTTTAACAGATCTTCCTCACTCACCAAATGCTTGCCAAGGCAAAAGTTTGTGATGGTGATCCGATGGGTCCTGCAGCACACAAAACACCAATGACGTCAAAAAACAACCATGAATCTTCACATCAAGTCGCAGTGTTTATATTAAAAAGATAGCTTGTGAAATCCATGATGTGCATCTTAGTAAGCATGTCCAGGTCAAATGTTATCGCAAAATCAAAAGGAAAAAAAAAAACTATTTTGACAATTTAGCTTGTCCTTAAAAAAAGGCATAAAATGAAATTAAATAAAAATAAACAGAGCAGATGGTTAGAGGGATAGAGTCTGGTAACATCATCCAAAACAACAAAATAAAAATATTTTCCCTTAAATTCTGCTGTGTTTATGAATTTAATATGATTGTGAGATTCGGTTCATTCCAAGTGGGTATACATGCATACATAAAAAACACTTTTTTACACTATACATGCATATCAAAACGAAACTCTAACAGTTGTTAGTCGAGTCGTGTGTGTATCTGTGCAAACATGCCTCTGATATTTTTGTCTATGTCATTAAATCTAATCTGTGGCAGGGAGCCATTCTGCCTTTCCAGAAAGCAAAACCCAACATGACAGAACACACCATGACTGCACTTGACAAACAAGTGAGTCACCTGTGGCTTCTCACAAGCTCAGGGATGACTAATCTTTGCACATCAGAAAGGAAAGAACAACACTTTTTTTCAGTGACAGGCATGCAATGAAAACAAGCACTCTAACAAACACATAGAAATGCATTCACATTTACAATGAGCAAAACTAACACGTCAGCTGACAGAGCTGAACTGGGAGACCTCCAATGTGAGAATTCACACAGTCACAGCTGTAATCTCCCTTCACTGAAAAAAAACCCTCCACCACTACAGCTACATCTCTCAGCTACATCCTCTTTTCCCATGCTTCCCCAGTTACACTCTCACTTTCACACCCTGAAAGTGACTGTCACACTTACGCCTAACAGCTACAAACAGGCCCGTTCCTGAAGCTTGATTTTTTTCCCCAGCAGAGTTACTAACAGATTTAAATATGATCACCATCTTCATTTAAAAAGGAGGGTCATGATTAAATTAGATTAAAAGGAGAAAAGAGATTAATCACAATGGACTTTGTGGAAAAAAACATTCACTGCATTTGTACCAGTTATAAATAATTTTCAGTTTACTTTTAGCATTGCATTAATTTATCAAATGCAACTCTATATTCGTGCATGAACTGGATCTGCTAAGCTCCAGATGGCTCACACTAGAGGACAAATGATTGATGATTCGGTAAAGTTTGTGGTTCAAGGCATTTAAACACAATTTCAAAAGTTTTGTTTTATGATAGTTAGATGAAGCAAACTAAACTAAGTTAATTTGTTTCATCTTGTATGGCTTTTTTACATGGCAGTTTCTTGTTGTGTCGACCATTTCAAATGTACCTGCTCCTAATGTCTAAACCATTTGTTTTTGACACACGGTTTCCACTAGTTTTCAACTTCATAATAGTTTTAGCCTTAATATAAGCTTTCGTCTGGCTTCATCATGACCATGTGCCTTGGTTCCCGAGTGAAAAGAGTCAGCAAGCGTTTCTCCTCAGGACATTCTCATTGCTTACTCTCCTCTTCCTGCTCATGTGAAGAGACCAGAAGCCTCCCGGTCTCTCAGTGCTGCTAAAATTAGCCCCTGTTGATGGGAAAAGTTAAATGGTTTAAACGCAAGAGGAAGTCTCGATGCCGAAATCTGGTCAGAACTTCCTCTGCTGGGTGAGGTTATTGTGGAATTTTGATGCAATTGTTTGGTATTGGAGTTCCTTTGCTTGGGCAAGCAGTGTTGTAAGAGGAAAAAAGCTAATAGTGAAAGCAAATGTGCAGATCAGGCAATTTGTTCACTTTTATAGAGTCTTGACGGTGACAGCCATATGGTGTCAAGGAGGGAAAAGAGGTATGAAGTAATGGCACCAAACGCTTGTGAAATGTGAGAGAAGCTTCTGCACTACAGGCAGTTATTGACAAAATGCTGAGGATAAACAATGCCTACACAGGTTGATTAGGACCACCAGATTTATTTTTGAAGGCCCAAATGTCTTGTCAAAAAAAATAAATAAAAATAGAGTGTACATGTCATGGACCACTTATGAGTAATACCAAGTACTTTCCATTCCACCCAAAGCCAACAGTCTGACGGCTGGGAAGGGTCACACAGACAATAAGATCAGAGGGGTATTTGGAGAGTGAAAAAGAAAGAGAGCTCTGCCAGCGTTACGTTAGAGTGACTCAGCTCTGAGCTATGGATCCTTTGGCAGAGGGCTGTATTATCTCCAGCTGGGACACAGTGTTCTGCTTTCTTGCTGAACTGAAGCAGACAAACTGCTTGGTTTCATCACCATAGGGTCCCAGTACGAGTGCAGTACGTGTGATTGTTCCTTTTTCGTTCAGCAACGATAACAGGTTCATCTCAATAAATTAGAATGTCATGGGAAAAGTTCATTTATTTCAGTAATTCAACTGTTATTGTGAAACTCGTGTATTAAATAATTTCAGTGCACACAGACTGAAGTAGTTTTTGGTTCTTTTAATTGTGATGTTTTTGGCTCACATTTCACAAAAACCCACAAATAAATTCACTATCTCAAATTAGAATACTTCATATGACCAATAAAAAACATTTTTAGTGAAGTGTTGGCCTTCTGGAAAGTATGTTCATTTACTGTACATGTACTCAATGCTTGGTTGGGGCTCCTTTTGCTTTAATTACTGTTTCAATTCGGCGTGGCATGGAGGTGATTCGTTTGTGGCACTGCTGAGGTGGTATGGAAGCCCAAGTTTTTTTGACAGTGGCCTTCAGCTCATCTGAATTTTTAGTCTCTTGTTTCTCATTTTCCTCTTTACAATACCCCCATAGATTCTCTATGGGTTCAGGTCTGGTGAGTTTGCTGGCCAGTAATGCACACCAACACCATGGTCATTTAACAATTTTTTGGTGCTTTTGGCAGTGTGGGCACGTGCCAAATCCTGCTGGAAAATGAAATCAGCATCTCAATAAACCTTGTCAGCAGAAGGAAGCACGAAGTGCTCCAAAATTTCTTGCTAAACGGGTGCAGTGACTTTGGTTTTCAAAAAAAACACAATGGACCAACACCAGCAGATGTCATTGCACCCCAAATCATCACGGACTGTTGAAACTTAACACTGGACTTCAAGCAATTTTGGCTATGAGCTTCTCCACCCTTCCTCAGACTCTAGGACCTTGGTTTCCAAATGAAATAAACTTGCTCTCATCTGAAAAGAGGACTTTGGACCACTGGCAACAGTCCAGTTCTTCTCCTTAGCTGAGGTAAGACACCTCTGACGTTGTCTGGGGTTCAGAAGTGGCTTAACAAGAGGAATACTACAACTGTATCCAAATTCCTTGACACGTCTGTGTGTGTGGCTCTTGATGCCTTGACCCCAGTTTCAGTCCATTCCTTGTGAAGTTCACTCCAATTCTTGAATCGATTTTGCTTGACAATCCTCATAAGGCTGCGGTTTCTCTCGGTTGGTTGTGCATCTTTTTTCTTCCACACTTTTTCCTTCCACTCAACTTTCTGTAACATGCTTGGATACAGCAACTGTGAACAGCCAGCTTCTTTGGCAATGAATGTTTGTGGCTTACCCTTCTTTGTGAAGGGTGTCAATGATTGTCTTTCTGTCAGATCAGCAGTCTTCCCCATGGTTTTGTAGCCTAGTGAACCAAACTGAGAGATTATTTTGAAGGCTCAGGAAACCTTTGTTTTGAGTTGATTAGCTGATTGGCAGGTCACCATATTCTAATTTGTTGAGATTTTGTTGGGTTTTTGTTAAATGTGAGCCAAATCATCACAATTAAAAGAACCAAAACTTAAACTACTTCATCTGTGTGCATTGAATTTGTTTAATACACGGAGTTTCACAATTTGAGTTGAATTACTGAGATAAATTAACTTTTCCACGACATTCTGATTTATTGAGATGCACCTGTACTGGTCCGTGCCTGTCCTTTTAATTGACTCCCGTGGAAAGGCGAAAATGCCTGACTCAACTACGACACATCAAGATATTATCGATAAACAAACACTCTATTAAAAAAAAAAAAAAAAAAAAAAAAAAAGAAGAAAATGACAATCTCTCCTCAAGCAGCCTGCACTGCCCGCTCTGACATGTACTTTTCACACAAAAAAAAAAATGAAGAATTCCATGCAAAACCAGCTTTCGTAAATAGGCCGGGCCGCAATGCCTCTAAATACCTCCAATCTGTTCCCACAAAGTTGCCATGTGCATTTCCGAGCAAACACACACAAACATAAAAACCACCAATGTACACATGCTCTTCCTCCTTTAATCTATTGTACATACCATTCAGAAATTTGGGGTCTGCAGTTTTTTTTATTTTTGTTTTTGAAAAATCTTTTTTGCTCACTAAGGCTGCATTTATTTCATAAAAATACAGAAAAAAAACTATAATATTTATTTTATATTACATTTTAAAACAACAGTTTTTTTTATTTTCTATTTCCTAAAATTTAAATATTTTGTCATTTTAATCATTTATTCTTGTAAGGGGAAACCAGAATATTCAGCAGCCATTACTTCAGTATTCAGTGTCACATTATCCTTCAGAAAAAATTATAATATGCTGATGACATCAGAAACATTATTTTTACGTGTAAAACCATGCTGCTTAATCATTTTGAGGAAACTGGAAAGTTTTTAGTACTCTGATGGAAGTTCAAACGCTCTTTTTTTAGCATTGAATGGTAGTGTAGTCAGAAGTTTGGTAGTTGCTCAAAAAAGAAAGAAAATTAGTTTTTTGAAAAATTTGAAAAATTATTTACTAACAGAAAAACATCCACTTGTTTGCTGTAGGCTTGATGAAGGGGTTAATGGCAGAAAAGGTGCATAATGCATACCTTCAATTCAATCAGCCAGGAAGTACAGTTGCCAGTAAAGAGTCGAGGAAAGGAGAGGAGATAAAAGAAACAAGCTCCACTCCTCCTCTCACTACACATGCCACTGAGCTTATATGGTGTGACGGGTTTCATAATTAGACAAGCTGTGCACTTATGTGACCGAACTACAATATGCGAGAACTCAGCAGCGAGCAGCACATGCTGGCAAATGTGACAGGCAGAACTGAGGATTTTCAATTAGTCTCGTTCCTGGGGACATTTGAAATGGCAGAGACAACAGAACTGTGGTTAGAAGTGTACCAGTTCCACACACACGGCAGAAAACACACAAACGCACGCGGCGCATATGGTGTTTGGAGAGGGTCTTTATGGATGAGGGATTGGGAATTCCACTAGGCCTATCCGATTCACAATGCTTGCCGACCTCAGATGCCTTCAAGCCAGCATGTACGGTTTCATCACTCCCGCCCGCCCCCTTCCCTGGCTCCATCATCCTCTCCTTTTTTCCAGGGAACGAACCAGGGGCACGTACCATGCCTACTCGTTTTAACTGGGATAGCTTCCCACTGCTCACTCCCCCTCCCTTTTCAGCCTGTGGGGATGAATCACACTCTCACTAAGAGCTCAAGAGGAGAGAGGTCAATGAGGCCAGACGGTGCTCCATGAAACCCCAACAGAGGGCTGAGCGCAGAGAAAACTCCACCGGCACAGCAGGTAAAAGAAAAAGGAAGAGAGGAGCCTTACCTTTTATTAAGCACCATGTTTCCAAGCTTCAAGTCTCTATGCACGATGTTCTTCTACAAAGGAAAAAAAACAGCGAACTGTTACTATGTATACCTAAAGATGCTGGCTACACTTGGAGAGCGTGCAACCTGACAATCATCATTGTGGTATATTACAGAAAAACGTACCCATCAACCAACTTGTGAATCACACAGTAAACATAAAATGTCATGTGCAACCATTTAACTTTTGCAATGTAACAAACTTCCAAATAAAACAAATTATTCAATGAAAAAAAAAAAATTAGTAGGACTTAATTTTATCATGGGAAACCACAATAGGTAAACAAACTCCTGACCTTGGCCTTGCTAGCGCCATTAAGAAAGTTGTCAAGTAAAACAGACCATTTTGATTTTACATCGACTTTAAAAGCAGTTGGCAGCTCACCTTATGCAATGCCTCCACCACTCTCACCACATCATAGAAAATAACGATGGCCTCGCGCTCGCTCAGTCGCTTCTCTTTGATGACGTAATGCTGCAGGTTGATGAGGTCGGCCGTCTTGTCGCTGAAGTCGTGGGCACAGAGGCAGTCAAGCACCAGACAGATTCGTCTCTTCATCTTCCGCACTTTGTTGGCCTCCATGTCCTCGACAATCTCACAGGAGCGGTCCTGAGATGGAGAAGTGAAAGAGATAATGTGTTAGAAAAATTTTGCGCTGAGAATAATTGCAGTGACAGAATAAAAGACTTTACCTCAGACAGCCCAGCAGTGCATTTAACAATGTGTAAAAAAAAAAGCAAATGAACACATAACTGCACCATTAAGCTTTTGAATGGAGCGAAAGAAGAAAATACAGGATTTAAAGAACAAGATGACGCTAATGGACTGCTGGTACAAAAAGCACAGCAGCGATTCTCCTGTATGCCTCGCCAAGTGCAACAGCTTGAATGATGAAAGCCCTCCTTCAGTCACCTGAGACTGGGGTCAAATGAGGGCCATGAATCGATTGGCAGTGTGGTTTGTGTTTGCAATGACTGCGCCTTCGAACACAAGAAGCAATCCATAATTAACTGGCCCACTCTAGAGAGAAGCTATAATAAACCAATCAATACTGCGAGCTTCAATGAATGGCCCTGACAGCACAGTACGGCTTGTTCTGCAGCCCATTTCCACCGGGGAAGAAAGGAGAGGTCTAGATATAGTTGAAAAACAGGAGCAAGAGAAAAAAAGAAAGCGTCTTGCTCAAAGAGAAAGTAAGTGGTGAGTCACTGCGAGCACTTTGTGATGAAAATGAAAACAACTGATGGAACAATGAAGAAACAAATTAAGTCGTGGGACTGAGAACGTACAGTCTGGGAGGGAATCTTTAGGCATCTCTCAAATCGATTGCATGTTGATTCAAAAAGGCACAGCCAGTTTCCAAAACAAGTCTTTGTGCATTTCAATTTCGAAAGGCGGATTGTGGACAGATGTGTACTCTGATCAGCTAATAAAAACAGAATTAACGGATATAAGATGCAAAAATGAAATTCTACATTAGACCGAAACATTCAAGTTGTTCCAAGCCTGTATGAGCTTCTTTATTCTGCTGAACACAAAAAAAGATATTTTGAAGAATGTGTGTAACCAAACCAAACTATGAATTTGTGCGGCTCAAACCAAAACTATTTGAGAAAAAATCATGAAGCATTGGTCTTACCTGGAAGAGGCCGTGATGGTGCACCACTCCTTCTTGGTTGGAGAGCAGTGACAGTAAAGAATACTCTGTATGCAGGAGCATTTTCCCTTGCCTTTCTTCCTGTGTCTCTCCTGCTGTGTCTCCACGTTCTTCCAGGGTGAGAATCTACGACAAAGGTCGAAGGTAAGAAGACACCACACCACTAGATCCTGTTCTAAACCTTCCTGGGAGTCTCTTATCTTCACTGCGATGGCATACTAAGCTATCAATGATCTTGAGGCAATACAGAGGGTCCATTAAAGGCTTTATCTTCAGAGGGGACAAAGATAAGTCCCTCACATGTACTTCAACACATCTGGACAACCATCTGAGGGACACTAGACTCAGGGGCATGGAAGAGTGGGGTCAAAAGGTTAGACTCTAGGTTGACAAGCACCTTTCAGTGAAGCACCTTTCAGTGAAGCCCCTCCAGTAACAGGCTGGTCCATAAACAATGAGGTTTGATGGTCATCTCTGAACCAGAGTCGGTCATGAATTGGACAGTATTGTGGAGATTTGTTGTGGCAGGTCAAAGGTTCATGCAAACAGTGAGACACACAGGGGCTTTTGTGTTCAGAAACAGTCTCAAATCCCTGGCCAGGACATGTTTGTATCACATGGGAGGGTTTTTTGTAAATTGTGTCTTTCTGTATCACCTCACATCTGGTTTTAAAAGCCATTTTGTCTGATCTGAAACCCAATAAATATCTAAACAGGGACAAAAATGTTCTAGGGCTGGGTAAAAACAATGATTTTTTTTTCAATTTATCAAGATCTTCAGAATGAAGTCGGACTGATCCTTCACTGAATCCATCATAAACTATTTAAAATATTAAAATGGTTAACAGTTATTGTAATACTAAAAATTGTAATAATGTTTCACAATATTACAGTTTCTATTGTATTTATGATCAAATATATGCAGACTAGGTGAGAATAACCACTCACTTTTAGCTGGTAGAAATCATCCGTCCCATCCTTTCTGGCTAGACACTGCACTATACTCTGCACGGGAGAGTTTCCCAGCCGTGGACCTGTTAAGATGGAGAGGAATAAATAAAAGAAGTGTAAATAGATGAAAAAGGTATAGTCAGTACAGAGCACAGCAATTCCCCTTGAGGCCAATCATAAACACTCTTATCACAGCGCCCTGCACTACTACGTCACACTGCTATTTCCAACTGTGATGGGTGCATTTCAAAGGCAAGATGATAGTGTGATAGCGGCATACAGGAAAAGACCTGCAGATTCAGAAGTGAAGCCGTCAATCTAAAACATTCCTGAAATTCTTTTCAAACAGAGGACTCTGAACGGAGCCTATACCCCCTCTTCCTCTCGCCTGCATAGAAACATAAAAAGCTAGTGTTGAAGATTCACTTGCAATACTCTAGGCAGCTTACCTAAAACAAAGGGACCAGCTCTCTTAGCGTTGTTGCCAGATATCCCAGGACAAAGGAGCTTGCTGGGTCTGCCGGATGACTCTCCGGCCCCTCGTTCCAAAGCACGGCGTTTAGACATTCTGCAGATCTGAAAAAGAGTTGAGAAAGCGTCAATACTCGATTCATAAAACAACCTTACATGCAACCAGAGAAATGGGACTTCTTGACTAAAATCAAATCTACAAGGCATCCAAACAAAGCAACCCTATGACACTCATTCAATTCTTGCCTTGAGAGACAACAGCCAATCCAATGAGGTCTTTCAGTACACCATCAGCTAAGTGTGAGTTCTAAAGAGGGCAAATAACAGGTGAAGAATTCATGCCCTCCCCCGACACCTCAAAACAGTCAGATTCCATTAACAGCTCTACCCCTGTATGAATGACAACCCATCAGGTCCATATGCATTTGCATGAGCAAAGATTAGCAGCAGGTGTGAACTGTTGATGTGACTTCCATGTTAGACAATAGAAGCCCATTCACAAATGGTGCCGTTGACCACAACTCGCCCGAGAAAGGAAAACATTCAGCACCGACGGATCTCAAATTGACTAAAATAACCCATGAATCTTGAACTCTGCTGCTGCAATTCATGTTTTTTCCCTTTCACTATTTGTAATCCTTCCATTCCTTAATCTGCATGGGTTTATCTGCAAATCTCTGTGGCGTAATCTGCATATTACAAGATTGCAATACTGACCGGTCTGCAACAAGGAACATTTCAAAAGCAAAAGCATTCCGATATCACAAGCAGTGCATTAATTATGGTCAAACATTCAGAATAAAAGACTTCTTTCAGAGTAAAGCCTGCTTGTTTTATTGGGTTCTTGTATAATCTGATGATTGCTTCTGTGGTTCTACAGAAAGGCAAGTGATGCTACGGACGGATACAGCGTGATTCACACAAGCCCTGGGGTTTGCACTGGTAGCAATTTGTCAGAAATAAGAAATGCTGCTGTTTGACACCAATGGTAGCGTGACACAAGCAGCCTCTAGACATCATATCACAATGCGAGCGGGGGGTGGGAGAGCGCATTTAGCATCGCGGACAGTTCTGCACCCCTTGGGCTCTTCAAAATCAATCTCAACTCTGTTTAAATGAAGGCACAATGCAGAGACTGGGCATGAAATCCCATTGATAAAATGACAATCAATGTGCTCTAATAGCAAATACATATGAAGTAGAACTAAAATAGCATCTGAATTTTGAATTACAGACAGTTGTGATTCACATTTAAGCTATAAGCTTGGTCGCATTGTAATTTTGAATGAAACAGACATTCAAATGTAATTCTGCAATAGATCACACAGCTTGTCTCGAGGACGTAGGAGGGGGTACAGTTGGCAGTTATCGCATATCATTTCACACGTTTACAGCTTTTTTGTCTTTCTGGACCCAGACTGTTGACAATGTGACAGACGGGGGTGAGAGACGTGACTGCTTTCATCAACACTTTTGACATGCATTGTTGGAGATCTGACATCTTTAAAGCACCACGGCTTGTTGCAAAGAGCGTGTCTGTGCATTGGCACAACCAAGGCTGAGAATGTGACCTGCAACCTCAAGGGAAACTAAAGACATCATGGTTGGTATTAAACCATCTGTAATAATTTTAGGTCATGCCAGACCTGAATGCAGTTGAAATTATCTCACTGACAGCAAGATGCACGTATGCTTACAATCTTGAATCCAATTCAGAGCTACTGAATGGAATTCTCAGGAAGCAAACACCAGTAAACAGAAAACTGTCATTAGTTAGGCCTACTCACTCACCCTCCTGTTGTTTCAAACATGATGTTTTTCTGTGGAACACAATAGGAGATGCTAGACGGTCTCAGTCAGCATTTGCTTTCATTGCATTTGGGAAAAAATTAATGGAAGTGAATGGAAGGCTGTTAGTCTCTAATACTAACATCATCTTTTGTGTTCCACTGAACTAATAAACATCACAGAGGTTTGTAAAAACATAATTAAATGATGAACAAACCTTCGTTTTTTGGTGAACCATCCCTTTAATAACAACAACAACAACATGGCATGCTGCTGATGAAATCATACTATATGAAGGATTACTCGTACTGCTTTGAATTCATCAGACTGAATGGATGCAGTGTGGTCATCTTATGGCATTATACACACATCACAGTCATCAGAGAAGTGAAATATCATCCCTGCATGATTTAAACGCTCTGATCCACACAGCAGCAGAACATTTTAATATTTTATTAGATCTAAATATACTAGCTGTCACTGCATGCACTGCAAACTTGAGAACCTGGCAACCTCCGAGCACCGACTGGCAGCTTGATGCAACCCGTATCAGATGTGCATTTTTGCACACGTTTTGTTTGATATTTGGATGTCTAAGATTTGTGGTGTTTAAAAACAAGTGACTAATGTTTCCATTTATAGTTAAAACGACAGCAGAGAGAATAGAGACAGGAGCACTGCAATGTGATCACAACTGAGTACACGGCGTACACCGACGAACGCTGTCAACCAGCTACAAGTACAATTATAACAATAACCACTAATATAAATGACTTAAATAAGCGCGTGTAAGAAAATAAAGCTCACGTTCATATTAATACAACGAGCCTACTCGAGTCGTCTAGCACTTGCAAGCGAAACTTGCTTATTTTTACTTTGTATTCTTGCTTATATAGTCTTTATCGCAACATGTTTAAAAAGACGACAATTTAATCGTTGCAAAAGCGCGTTTATCTGAATTTAAGGATGAAATTAAAGACCAGAAAGCCAATGAGTTCACCGTGTCCCTTTAACGGACTGTGAAAATCTCCTCAGCCGACCGACGGGCCATTTAACAACTTACCAAAACCGCCGAGGGAATCCTCTGTCGTACACTAATTCCCACTCATTTCTGGCCGATTAAATGTTCAGCAGGGGTGCACCGACATTTACACTCCACCACGAAGAGGTTTGTTTCAAGCGAACTGGAGAAATGTCACGTTTACCGACAGGGGTTTTGAGGGAAAAGCCTTCTTAGGACAACTGATCACATCTTTCCATAGCAGCACCACCTGACAACGGAAATGACGCACATGCTGTGAGTGACGGAGCGGCGAGGCCAATAGAAAACGTTGTTTGGTGTTCCCGCCCCCTTACGTGCGTTCTTGAGATTGGCATTCTTCGCTAGTGTGGAATGATAAACGTACGCACTATGTAAATGAGCAGTAGAGTACTACTGCATAACTCCAGTCAAGTTTTGACAAATGTGGAGTTTTGTTTAAAAAAAAAAAAGATGTATTACGATGGAAATGAATCGCCATACACGGAATTAAGTAATAAAACCTGACTCTTATCAAACATTACTAACAAAACTTGATATACACATTTATTCTTGAGTAGCTACTTGGAACAAAAAAAAACTTTATGTATGTAAAAAATTATTTAGAGTAATCTGAAGAGTTTTACAATACATTGTCATGCAAACTCTGGCTTCTTCCATTCCTCACATGTTTGTTTTTGCCTATCATCACACATTATGGGTCAACAGCACTGGTCTATAATAGTTAATGCTATCTATAATAATAATTATATAGATCAGTGTCAACAGCTGCCAGAAACAATATAATGTGTCAAATATTAATAATAAATGTTTGTACCAGAAAATATCAATATATAACTTGCTGCTTCTTTGTAATTATTTTTGAAATTTACAAGCAATTTCTGAGAGAAAATAGTTTCAGCTTCATCAAGCACTGGTCTCTTAAAAATATGCCTTTGTATTAATATATCACGTTTTGAGATACAGGACTGTTTTTTAGAGGTTATGAGTTATGTCATATTTTGCTCAAATAAAGAGAATCAATAACTATATGTTGCATTTGTCTTAAGAGCATTCTAGAAATAATGTTTAATTAATTAAATAGTGGAAATGTCGTCACTTTAAGAAACTGCAGATACGTGTGTCAAGAATCAGTGCCAGGTGAAATAAACATGACACATCGATTGCATCCAAGACTAAAGGGTAAATAGATCAATAATAATCTACCTCTGTTCATGCGAGTACAGCAAAACGGTTTCTTGCATTCACAAGACCCTCGATATCGTATCCAATTTTAGATCCCCCAAAACTAACCGGCTTCACCCACAACATCAAGTTTCAATTCAGTGGGCTGGTGCAGAGCTGCATGTCAAACAGAGAGTGTTTTAAAGGGCAGTAACTGATTTAAGGCTGTGCTGTCTTCCTGTCTTAACTCAGCATGGCCTTTGCCTTAAACCACATGAAACACTTTTATAAGCCTGTGGCTAAACATTGGCCAACCCACGGTGTGTGGGGTGGAAACTGTGAATCATACTTTATAGTGCCCATGTCTGATAAAGAAGCAGTGGAATTTGAGAAAGACTGCAAGGACAATTTCACGAGCACACTCCTTACTATAACGTCTGGATTTAGCATTTACAGTCTGTCTCAATACCTTTATTCCTTTACTTTCCTTCAAATAACCATCTCTTGCTCTTGCATGGAATAAGTGTTGTACTGGAATAACAATATTTAAAACATAAAAATTGCGTCATTATTCAAATATTACTATAGTTTTATCCTGCAAAATCACAAATTATGAAGAAAATATAACGTTGTGCTTATATTTTTTGTGCATTTTGTATAAAATGGAGACTTTTTGTGAACCTTCTGCCAGTTTCCCAAAATAGGATTATGTATTTTATTTCCACAATATTGCCAAGAAATAATAAATCATTCACTAGTTTTACTCTACCTCGAAAATGTGCTGAGGTCTTACATGTGTCCAAATGATTGTACCCAGGTCAATAAATATGAAAGCCATCATTTAAAAAAAATTAAATAGGCCTATAATTTATCATTCATTTCTAAATTAATATAATCTATAATTGTATTTGTTTTATTTTAATATTAGTTACATATTTATCAAGTATTGTCATATTTATTTTTGCAGTGTAGGTGACGTGACTTGAATTAAAATAAATTAACTTTGTTTTTTTGTTTTGTTTTTAATAATATTCATAATGCATATTCTAGAAGTACAAGTGTCCCAGAAATGCAGCAGTGCACAGTCACATCATGTCAAAATATTTTGCCGTGGGAGTCAAAAAAGCACAGGTAATGAATATTAGAAACTTTTTCCCATGGAGGAACAACTGTGAGAGCAATTCATTCATAACTGTGTGGGTGAGAGATTCGTCTCCCACGACTATTCAAATGAACACAGGGGTTTTCAGTATTACTTGTCTGGAAAAGTCATAACAGATCAAATGCTTAAACAGCATTTGCCATAGAGAGACTTGGAGAGTTAAAGGGAAAATGCACTAACAGGAGCTTCTTTTCATAAAGTTCACATCCCCTTCACATAAAACCACAGTCAGATTTAGGCCTATTACAAAATTCTGTGCAGGGAGTTCAAAATGTTTAAATGTACACACTAAAACTCTAGCGTATCAAATGTCACAAGCTTACATTGAAGTGACTACTTCTTAGTGACTATTTCTTTATTAATTTCTGTAATAGTAATAATAAAAAAAACATTACATTTGGAAAACAAAATGTACATTCTGTGTTTTTTGTTTCAAAAAAGGATATTTCTGTTCCTAAAAGTCAACAACGCTGCTTATTCCATTGCGCCATCTAGGTTCACAAAGAAGCATAACCTACACTCTTAAACATAAAGGTGCTTAAAAAGGTTCTTCAAGCGATGCCATAGAAAAAACACTCAGTCCAAAGGTTCTTTTTAAGGAACCATCTCTTTTTACTTTGTGTAAGCTGAAGAACCTTTTTCGCCACAAGAACCTTTTTCAGATGTTAAAGGTTCTTTATGGACCCATTTAGACAAAAAGGTTCTTCAATGACATCGTGAAGCACCTTTATTTTTAACAGTGTATTTGAGTTTGGTAACCTCAGCTTTGAATGTTAGAACGAATGACGCATTTTCTGTTTACCTCAAAGGCAATATTGAGCCAAAAAGAACAATTCCCTAAAAATGTACTCAACCTCAGGCCATCCAGTATGTAGATGAGTTTGTTTCTTCTTTGAAAACGATTTGAAACGTCGAAACATCTAATATAAACATCACAATATTCCTCAAGTATTATCCTCTATCCATAATAGGCCTGTTGCCTATCCAGTGAAAAAGACGTCTTGTCGGAAACAGAAGAAATATATGTGCAAATCAAACACTGTTTATTAGCACTTATAATTATGGACTATGGACTCAAATGTTGGCCAGAAGCGACGGTTTAAGGTTAAAATGCCTTAGTGATGGATTTATTTCTTAAAAATCACACAGCTTTTCACTTCACAACATTAATTGATGGCCTGAAGTTGTGTGGATTACTGTGATGTTTTTATCAGTGTTTGGACTCTCATTCTGACGGCACACATCCATTGCTGAGACACTGATGCAATGCTAAATTTCTCAGTGGATGCAGTGAACAACAAAATAATCTAGGCTACATGGTTGGCTGGCCTGAAAGTGAGCAAAATTTCATTTTTGTGTGAACTATTACTTTAACAAGAAAGTATTATTTTAAAACAAACATGCAACTTTGGTATGTTGACCAGTCATTGTTTGCAAAACGATCTACTTTATTTCACATTCAAATCAATTTTAATATAACCGTAAACAGACACAAATGAACATTCAGTACATTAACCTGAATAAATAAGCTCTATTACGGTTACGAAAAATAAACAATTTCATCCACCATACATATTGCATTGCTTTCTTTCCATGGAAGGTGGTTTCATGTATACATTGTCCCTTTACATAATGCAACAATTTAAGACATTTTAATTCTTGAGCTTGAAATACCTGACTTTGCTGCACTCCCTTTAAATAAAGACGAAAACATACACACATCAATTGTCCCGGGGCTTCCTGTAAACCAGTTTTGGGATCTGCACTAAATATTTACTGCAAGTGCACTTCGGTTTCCTCCATTACCCTGTCTTAATCAGCGCTTGTGTGTGGATGCAAATCGTGCACCTCTCGGTTGCACATCAAACAGATTTAAATGAATTCCATGTGCACGGATTGTCCTCTTAAGACAACTAAGACAGTCCAGAAAAGGCATTTTATTCGGTCCACTGATCTAAATGTCACAGAAATGTCTGTGACATCAAAGCCTCGCAGACGTTTCTGTGAAGACTGATATCAAACCATTCGCTGAAATACATGATGATATGGCCTGTGCCACCTCCAAAGTGACTTGACAGAATGAATATGGTCCCACAGCAAGACGCATATTACATTTCTACACCTGCTATTTGCATTTCTCACATTGGGTGGGTGGCAGGAGACAAAAATTGTGTGAAATTCTCAAAGAGAGACTTTCTTGTTGAGCTTAGCTGTCGTTCTAAATATATACGGTTGTCACTGTAGCTCCAGACAAAAGGCCTCTTTGCTGAGTAAGACATTGTAGCACTTTATCCTGCTTAACAGCTCAGTCACTCTGCTCAGTCAAAGGGAACATCAAGTTTAAGTCACAGCCCATCCATCATGGCCAGGAGGTCGTCACCCTTGCTGCTGGAACTGGGGGCGGGTTCTCCCGTCTCTCCAAACTCCCCCATGATCTTAGCCAGCTCTGCATTGGTCTGTTTGTCCTGAAATGAGCCAGTCAGAGGTATATTGTTACTCCCATGGTCCTCTGGTAGTTTTAAGTTAACTTAAGACTCAAAATCTTTAGTCTGTCAAAAACCAATTAGACAAGCTGAGAGCTTCTTCTCAGTGTGGGTGGATCACTGGTAATCAGGCATTACAATGTTTTCTGAGGCCAAGGATCAAACAGCATTGTGCTGAAACAACCGAAGTGTATTACTGTACAAGCATACAAACATTCAGCCTTACCTTTGTTGCCTGGATCTTAATAACTTCATAGGAAAGCTCATCCGGTCTTGATATCAAAGCTTCCCTGTGGGGATAATCTGTGTTTTAATATTTGTATGAAATCTCAAGCAAAACAAACCGCATCCATTTCACTGATATGTCTAGCTGCACTTTCTTCATACAGTGATGTTTGACTCACAAAACCTGTCAAGAACATAGCAGGGTCACATTTTACTCCACAATAAAAAGTAATACATTATATTTTGCATGAAGAAAATGTATTAAAAGCCTATTTTTTTGTTATATACATATACTCAGATCTATTAAACTGCATATTTACACTGTCGGTCAAAGGTTTGGAATAATTAAGTTTTTTTTTTATAAAAACAAGTCTCTTATTCTGACCACGCATGCATTTATTTGATCAAAAATACAGTAAATCTGACGGATTAATTATTTGTGAAATAATTTTACAAATATAAAATAAGTGTTCTGTTTTAATATTACTTTACACACTGAATTTCAGCAGCCATTCACTCCAGTCTTCGTGTCACAAGTCCTTTCAGAAATATCTAATGTGCTGATTGCACTCAATTAAAACATTTATTAGTTTATCAGGTTTAAAACAGCTGTGTTGCTTAATGTTGTGTGGAACCGCATCCTTGCTGAAAAAAAGCATTATTAAAAAAAGAAATCGTACACAAACAGTAATATATTCATTGCTAAAACCAATTTAATTTTAAAAAATACTGAATTAGTTATCAGAATCTAATGAGAATCAGTAATGAGAATAATAAGAATAATTGAAAAATCAAATGTCTACACATATGCTTTCAACAATGGTATCATTTTGCTTTTATTTTGGGGTGAAATACCACTCCTTGTTTCAGCGAGATGCACAATAACACTGAAAAAGTATATATCAACATTCAAAAAAACAAAGACTTATCTGAATATACAAAACATCAAAAGAGCAGGGTTTCTGCTTGTAAACAAAAACATTTTATCTAGCTTCATGCATTCTTTTTTTAAACACTTGAATGTGGATAAGTTTCATAAATAAAAAATAAAGAAACAACATTTTGAACAAAAAGCTGAAAAAAAACTATGAATTGGATTCAGAACGATAATAAAAACGTAGATAAAGTCGATCAACACACCAAAGCTTGACAGTATTACCTCTTCGTTGGTCGACATTTTATTCCATAATGTGATACTGTTTTATGTCTGATGATCTTGTTAAATTACATGTGGAAGCATCTGTTGTATCGGGTTCTTCGTTACTTGTGTTTTTTGGATATTCTGTACAGAAGATGTGTACTAGCACCCCTACAGTATAACAATGAAAACACGGATTCTAGGAGCACAAGTATAGCTCAATATATTTAGACTTTTTCTAAGTATAAAATAAAGTATACTTAAATGTAATTTTAAGTATCTTTCTGAGAAGTACATAAAACTCCTTTCTGAGAAGTACATAAAAAGTAGACAAAAGTTAATTTCCTATTGTTAGGTTAAGAAGTATACTACTAGCACACTTGAATAAACTTATTTTTCATTAGAGTGGGCCTCACAAAAACTGCAAGATGCACTAAAATAAACTATCAATCTCCTTTATACGTGCACACACACACATACGCTCGGTCGGGTGTAGATAAGAACATATTGTAACTGCAATACACATATAAGCCTCATGTTTATCTTTCGCTCATGCACTCATATGAACACTCATACACAAACTTCTTAGGGTGAATCAGAGTCTCCCAGTTTCCATGGCAACTGTCACAGAGACAGTTTTGGAAGCAGAGCGGCATTCTGAAAGCAAAGAGTGCCACCTGACGACACAACTGTGCTGAGTCACACTCTTAGCCCCGCCCACTGAAACCTGCCACCATGTGACACAACGATCCATCATCAACGTCACGCGCAAACATCCACCGATAAACTCTTTCTGTGTGGATTTTCCAGGCTGTTTGATCGTTAAAGGAATAGTTCAACCAAAAGTGAACATTTGTCGAAAATTTTACTCATGTCATCCAAGATGAGTCTGTTTCTTCATCAGAACAGATTTGGAGAAATGTAGCATTACGTCACTTGTTCACCAGTGGATCCTCTGCAGTGAATGGGTGCCATCAGAATGAGAGTCAAACCAGCTGATTAAAACATCA
Organism: Sinocyclocheilus anophthalmus; assembly: GCA_018155175.1. NCBI lineage: Eukaryota > Metazoa > Chordata > Actinopteri > Cypriniformes > Cyprinidae > Sinocyclocheilus > Sinocyclocheilus anophthalmus. The sequence continues at coordinate 449,724 of JADLZN010004086.1, forward strand.
CAAGAATCATAAGAAAAAACATCTTGTGAATGCAAACGCTGGGGTTTGTAAGAAAGACGTTTTTACTTCTGGCCCAAATAATAGAGTCCAGAAATCCATAATAACACTTCTCCAGTGAAAAAGTTCTGTTGTCCTCTCACATCAAAATCCATCGACATCTTTATTTAGAACGGTTTTGAGCTGTTTTGGTTTGTCAACAATTCTTGATATTTCTCTCCTGATTCAGATTAGAAACTTTTTTTACTGTAGAAAGCTATATTACTTATTGAGGACGTATTTTAGCCGGAAGCAACGGTTTGAAGTTAAAAATGTCTTAATGAATTTGTTTCTTACAAAGACACAGATTTTTGCTTCTCAAGATGTTAACTGATGGACAGGAGTGATGTGGATTATTGTGATGTTTTAATCAGCTGTTTGGACTCTGATGGCACGCATTCACTGCAAAGGATCCATTGGTAAGCAAGTATTATAATGCTAAATGTCTCCAAATCTGTTCCAATGTTGCCTGAGAGTAAGTAATATGTTAAAGGGGTCATATGATGCTTTTTTAAAGATCATTATTTGGTGTATTTGGTGTAACAGAATGTTGACATGCTTTAATGTTCAAAAAACTTATTTTTCAAATACTGTACATTATTGTAGTCCTCAATGCCCAGCCTCTCTCAAACGCTTCGTTTTCTACAAAAGTCCCTCCTTTGACAAGTGCAGTCTGCTCTGATTGGCAAGCTGACCCAGTGCATTGTGATTGGCCGAAAACAGCAAGCACTCGTCGGAAATGTAACACACATTACCATAATCGTGAGCTTCAGCTTTCAAAATAAATATCAAGACAGAGCCCGAAAGGGGAACAGAGTAGCGTGACAGACACAGTGATGAAGCTGGTATGGTTGCAAGTTACAAAGCACGGTTAAGACAGCTGACTCCACTGTGGATTGGGACCCAAACCCCCCTCTCTCTCTCCTCTCTCTCTCTCCTCTCTCTCTCTCCCTCTCTCTCTCTCGCTCTCTCTCACACACAAACACGATGCACAAAACTCTGCATTTGTCAGTCAATAGCAAATACTTAAACTAAGAACAAAACAATAGCTGATTCAGAAGCACCAGATTGTAAAAGCAAAGTCATGAAGGACGACTCTCCTAGGTTGCACGAAACGTCGTCCATAAAATGGCATTGCTGTTATGTTGTACGTGATCTTAAAGATTCATAAATGCCATCTACTTTCGGAAAGGCAAAATAAAGTGCTTTGCTTGCCTAGAAACAAACAACGTCTCCCTGACATGCGCATCCAAACACTAACTGACGGTACTGAAACCACGCTTCTTCTTTGCTTGAAAATTTGGGCAGCATTATGCAAATATTGCCACATAGTGAGGTAGACATGTGCGGGCGTGTTAGAACGAGCAGTTTTAGGGGGGCGTGGCAGAGTCTTAACTTTGATAAGAATATCTCTTTGGTTTTGAGACTTAGTCTGCAACTTCAGGGATCTTATATATGCACATACAGCTTGTAACACTCCAAAGAGAAAGAAACTTATAATCGCATCATATGACCCCTTTAAGAGGGTA